>CAWUFW010001965.1:600000-1140000 GCA_963921515.1 Calotriton arnoldi | reverse complement strand
TTATGGGTACTGTGGTCTAAGCAATTTTAAAGGACAAACATTTTTTTAATAATATCTGAGATGCCAATTTATGGACACTAATACTAGATTTAAATAAGCTACTCTTGACCGTTGTTCCCAAATGTATACTACTAAAGTTGAATTGAAATTGAATATGTGCTCACAAGTCACTTGTAGTCCATCTTCAGTGCCTATGACTATGGATTTAAAAATCAGACAACTGACCACATCACATGGTGCATATGATTAAGACACAGGAGTGTCGAAACGCGTTATGCAACAAACCTTCTGCTCAATAAATAGAGATGTGATGCTACTTACCGGCTGGTGGGCTTGTTTTATCCCCGGATGCGAGGGTTTTGTCGTTTGGAATATATTAGCGGTGACGCTCCGCTAACAAGCCCGATCCGCTTGGAAGGGCGTCCTTTTCAGCGTCAAAATTCGTTTGGATATATATATATATATATATATATATATATATACACACATACATATATATACACATACATACATATACACATACCGCTACACATACATACATATACATATATACACACACATATATACACACACATATATACACACACACACACACACACACACACACACACATATATACACACATATATACACATATTTACACACATACACATTTACACACATATATACACATATTTACACACATATATATACACACATATATATACACACACACATATATACACATATACACACACATATACACACACACACATATATATATATATACACACATACACACATATATACACATACACACATATATACACATACACACATATATGATCATTTGATCAAGGCCTCTTGTGGGCTGAAACGCGTCATGGCGGAGTGCTGGGTGTAAAAATGAAATAAAAATACCTTGCACGAGGATTTTGGGTCCGTGTCGTCTTTCTGGATATAGTCGGAGCATTGGGCGAATTCTCTGCACATATATATATATATATCCTTCAGTATATTCTCTCGCGCACTGCCGCTGTTTTGCCAGAACGAAGGGCGCGTCGTCTCAGCGGACCTCACGGGAGTTGGTCCATAACGAAATCACTGCTTTCCCTTGAACCAAGTATGACGACGCCATGTGTTGGTACTTGAATATTTTATTTTCAGACCGCCATTGAACGCGTTTCGGCTGATCCCAGCCTTGCTCACCAATGACAAGGCAGCATTACTAGCAGTCTTTTAACTCTTTCCATTGTCACGTGCAGTGCTTCAATTTAAACAATAGTGAAGACAGACTGGTATTTCATGTGTGCAATTTCAAATATATACATCGAATTACTACACAATGCACATATAATTATTACATTTTTCAAGCATAATTCAGTGTATGCATTTCATTAATTTTGCACCATTTCATTAATTATTTTTTAGTGCTAAAGGTGGTACAATTCCCTGGCGCACATTGTTATTATACATCAATATGTACAAATCAATTTGCTACTCTCGCCGAATTGGTCACCCCTTAAATCACCATGGAGGTTCACCCTATTATACTCATGTGGGCTTACAAATTAGTCATTTATCGTTGCCATCATACCCAAGTGGGCGTATTCCCTACGGGATATTTGCACATTAATTTTTCCAGTCTTGAAAAAGTGCTCTAAATCAGTGCTTTGTGAAAATTAAACTTGCAAAAAAATATTTTGTTAAAAAACTTGTTTTGTTAAAAAATCAATTTGCTGAAAGAGCGGGCGGATTACCTATAGGTCCTATGTACACTAAAGATGGGTGTGCAGGTCCTCTACAATATTGAGACCCCCTGGGCTCTTCGTATCGAGCTCTATAATATATCTAGACTCTAATTTTCTTTATCTTTTTTCTCTGTTTCCTCCCTGATGCTCGGTGCTACTGCATCTACTACAAAATACGTTAGACCTTTTACATCTATATTGTGATGTTCTTCGAAATGGCGTGCCACTGGGTAACTCTTGTCCCCATGTTTAATGGCACGCAGATGTTGTAAAATAAGCTTACGGACTTCCAAGATGGTACTCCCCACGTAGCCAAGTCCACATGGGCATTGTAGTACATAAACAGCGTATTCTGTTTTGCATGTGAATTTCCCTCTAATCTTCTTTACTCTTTGTGCCAGCCCTGATGTATATGTTTTCATGTTCTTCCCGTAAAGACAAGCTTTACATTTGGAACATTTCAGGAATCCTTGCTTCCTTGTTAGCCATGTGGTTCCTTTCTGTCCCTTAGCGTCTTTCATCATATTACTTACTAAACTTTGTTTCATTGAGATCTGGCTATTCTGAATGTAATCTGTGGATTACGTGGTGCTATTTTTCCAAGAACTGGGTCATTCCTTATGAGGTACCAATATTTTCCCATGATCCCTCTTATATTGGCCTGCTGTTTATTGTATGTTGTAATCAGTCTGAAGTGGGTTAATTCTGATTGCTGTTTATTTTTCTCTTCATTTTTCTTTTTAAAGAGTAATTTCTCCCTTGACTGCTTCACTGCCTTGACTACTGCCTTATTCACCCAGTCATCAGGATAGCCTTGTGCTTTAAAACGATGTTTTAAGGTCATGATTTCTTTATTGGTTTCCATAATATCACTGCAATTACGTTTAACTCTTAAGCTTTCACCGTATGGAATGCTTCTAATCAAGTTCTTAGGGTGAGAGCTTGCTGAATGCAGTAATGTGTGCCTGCTGTAGGCTTCCTGTATAGTTTTGTCTCTAATTTACCATTCACCACATATGCAGTTAAATCCAGAAAGTTAACACTATGGGCACTAATAGTATTTGTGAAATGTAAATTTAAATCATTTATCTCAATCTGGTCTAGAAAACATCTGGCTTCTTTTTCAGTTCCCCTCCAGACCACAAAAAGGTTGTCAATGAACCTATACCAATGTATAACATGATTGTCCCATATTTCCTGAAATTTTGTTTGGACCACCTGCTCCTCCCACCAGCCCATATGCAAATTAGCATAGCTGGGGGCGAAGCAGGTGCCCATCGCTGTCCCACATAATTGATGATACAGCTCACCATTAAACAGGAAATAGTTGCTCTTAAGTAACCCTGGGCGGTGAACTACGCTCCGTTCGCGGAGTTTGCTGCACTCCGCGTTACACGGATCTCGCGGAGTGCAGAGATAATCCGCTACGCATAGCGTAGCGGACATTTTTGCTCGCTTGCGTTCCTCAACGTCAAGTTGGCGACCGCGAGCGAGCAAAATCAACATCCCGGTGAGATTTTTCCTCGTTCGCGATCGGCAACATCAAGTTGGCGAGCGCGAGCATGGAAAATAAACCTCCCGGCGAGATTTCTCAATGCGGGGGGGGGGTTCAGGTTTCTCATTGCGAGTGGTCGCGTATGCTCGCGACCGCTCGCGATGAGAAACTGCCCGTTCGCGTTGAGAAAGCTGCCGCTCGAGTAAAAATCTACTCAAGCGGCAGAAAACGACCGCTTGCACTGTGCATGATGCCGTTTGCAATGATTGCACAGTGCGGACAAGCATCCGGCACTGTGCAATCACCGCGAACAGCATTTTCCTATCGCACTACGCTGCTCGCGTAGCTCCGTGTAGTTGTTTTACCGCTTCGCGTCGCGTAGCGCAACGCCGTGAACTACGCCCACCCTTACTCTTAAGACATCTCTCAACCATTCTTAACAACATCTGAGTATTTATGGTGCCATAAATTTAGTGGCCTGGCCTCTAAAAAATGTTTCACAGCATTTAGGCCGTCGCAGTGATCAATACTGGTATACAAAGTAGACACATCTATTGTAATTAAAAGAAAATCTTCTTGCCAGGGGAACTCATAAATTCTTTTTAAAAAGTCATCTGTGTCTTATATGTACGATGGTAAGGTTTTAACAAAACTGGTTAAAAATGAGTCGACATATTTGGAGGTATGCGCAAACGCACTACCTATAGCTGAAATTATAGGGCGTCCAGGGGGATTTGTTGCATCTTTATGGACTTTAGGAATGAGATACAGCACTGGGGTTGTCGGGTTCGCTATTCTGAGATATAAAAATTCTTCACGACTGATTAAACCTCGGGTTTGCCACTCCTGAAGTTCAAAGTTATATTCTACATGCTTTGTTGTCATTACCTCCTGAGTTACTCTTGCATAACATGTATCATTATTCAATTGTTTGTATGCCTCAGTTAAGTATTTATCCTTTGCCCACAACACTACATTGCCCCCTTTGTCAGAGTTTCTCACAATGCAGTTATTGTCATTTGATAACTTGTTAATCAATGCATAATATTCCTTTTGCCTTTGTGTATTCACACATTTTTTATTGTTTATACGTATATGCAGCTGTTTCAGTTCATTGGTCTCCAGTTCATTACAGATATCAATAGTCTCTACTTGTCATTGGCGTGAATCGAGATCTAAGTCTGAAATCCGTTGATACTCCTCCATATATGTCCACGCCTTGTTCTGCTGCCAATGCTTCCTCATTGTGAGGGGCTGTTATTCCCTGTGTACTCTCATTTTCTAGCTCACTCAAACTCATCATGAGGCTCATGTCTTGTACCCGTAATCCTTCATGTTGTATTTCACTGCTTGTTCTTACTGGTTGGCTTAATGTTTGTTGGGACAAAAATGTTTCTTTAGTTTTAACAGCCTCATAAATTTAAAAAGATCAATTCGCGTTTGTACATAATCCATGTTTGATTCAATGCAGAATGATAAACCCAAATTCAGAATTCTCTTGTCCTGATCAGTCAGAGTTATATTCGTTAGATTGATGATAGTGCCCCGTATCTCTATTTCTTGTTCCATTTCTTTTTCTCTGATGGCTCTTTGCTTGGCGCCTTTCCTCCTCTTGTTCCTCTGCCTCTTCCTCTTGGAGGTCCTGGGTTTGGTGCTGGTTGCCGTGGTCTTAAGTTGAATCTTCAGTCTTGGCGTAAAAAATCCAATTCATCGATAACGGATGGAATTGGGCCCTTCATCTGACCACTTGTTCCCTCATCCGTGTCCACTTCAGAGCTCATTAGACTACTCTGTTCCTAATGTGTTTCTACAATGGGTTTTCTTGATGTCAATTTTTGTCTTCACAAGGCGTCGAATTTTTTTGCAAAGGTGTATATCTGCACCTTGTCATAATCACGTTTGTCACGCGCAAATTTGTGAGCTTTTCTTTCTCTGATTGAGGTTTCCAATTTATGAATTTGTTCTTTCATTTCCTCAAAGAATTTGTTGATCCTTTCCTGGTTTGGTTCTTTTGCTAACGACACATAGATTTTGTCTATCTCCTCAAGGATTCTTTTTCTATCGATATCCGCATATTTATTTAGGATTGCCAGCATTCTCCTCGATGATTCACTGTTGTTCTCAGCCCATTCGCGTAGCATTTCAGGGTAGGGATCTTCATAACTAGGTGTGACTAGGATCCTCAGACCTCTCGGAACACGCTTCACCTCCAGATACCTCTGGAGCGATTTAGATTCCCACCATTTGGAAAGTTCTGTGCGTTTCAATTTCTCTAGTCTCTTCAGTCTGGAGTCTATATCATTTGATTGTTCCGAGTATATACATACTTATACATACACACATATACACACACACACACACACACACATATACATATACACACATACACATATATACACACACACACATTTATATATACACACATATATATACATATATACACACACATACACACATATATACACATATATATATACACATACATACATACATATACACATACATATATACACACATACATATATACACACACATACATATATACATACATATATACATACACACATATATACATACACACATATATACATACACACATATATACATACACACATATATACATACACACATATACATACATACACACATATACATACATATACACATACATATACACATACATATATACATACACACATATACATACACACATATACATACATATACACATACACACATATACACATATATACATATATATACATACACATACATACATACACATACATACATACATATATACATCGCTCTGCCACCCACTGGCTCTTGTCTGTGTCATATAAAAGAACTAATAAACAAATTGCACATCCATGTATCATATGTGTATGACTCACCGAATACAACACGTCACACTATCACATGCGCTATGACAGGATATCTAAGCAGAGCTCGTGCTCACACGCATGGATATTACTCTCACAGTGCATTTCACAGGCACATCCGGGTAGCAGTGCACACTTGTGCATGTACATCAATCTCAAGTCCAATACGGAGCATGCTGACCCACAACACACAAACGGATATTCATGAAGTGTTCTGCTACATTTGCACGCCTGTCGCACACCAAATACGACACAGGCCCAGTAGAGTTGCAAGGATGCCATGGTGCAAGCAATGAAAAGGCCGCTTTGCCTATTGTTGGGGTAGTAAAATACAGCACTTATCAAGGTTCAATGGGTTCCTCTGGGCCCCGGTGCACTGCACCTGCTGCACCAATGGTAGCTACGCCAATGCACAGGCCCCACTAACATACAGAACACAAAAACAGTGTTGATAACAAGCACACCACGTGCAAGCAGCACGGAAACAGCTGGTTGCAATTCTGATCCTTGTAAATGTTTATTAGTTCTAGGGAGGACACACAGACCATGTTGCTTAATATTCATCTGCACAGCCATCGAGTACTTGTGCATGCACGCCCCTCTACACGCTCTAGACGCACGCTGCCAACCAGCCCACACGTGCACCCCTGAGGAGCACCCCCATAGTTTTAGCTTACCCTTAAAAAACTTGGCATTTGAATTTCTTTACCTGGAAGAAGTAAAAGTCATGTTCACCATCAACACCTGAAAAAACTCACAACCACTGCTCTTACTTCACCCTCCGTCATCCCGGAAGTGTTCCCTAATCAGCAGATGGAGAAACTATTCAAGTAAACACAGCATTAAAATCACTGCCATGACTGTTCTGTGCGTGACAGAACGAGCTGTTCCACCGTCGGAAATATTTTTTAGATCTCAGAAGCCCTGATTGACCCAAATAAACTATCTCTCCCCCCTCTCTGCGGCTCCTGGCCCCTTCCCATCTCAATCTGCCAAGTTAGTAATATTTACAATTAATGTTCTTTGGCTAAATAATAAAGCGCCGCCTCTAGAATTAGCATTCACAATTAGAATATAATTTCTGTTTAAAGAAAACAAGGAACTACATGAATCAAATTAGAGCTGCATCTGTTCACCCTCTTCAATTATTATCAACACGAGTTAGGATACATAAATGCACTATTATTTGTGTGCAATTAGAACTGCAGAATGTGTTCCTACTTTGCAAATAAAAAGAGCAAATGTTTGCGAAGGTTTAGCGTAGTACATGCCCTCATAAACATTGCTTAGGCTAATCCATCTAACAGTTCTAGCTTCTGCTGCGAGAATAAACTCTAAACCAAAGATTAAAGCCGTTGATATCTTAAAAAAAATACAAAGCCTCTTAATATTCGGTAAAGTAGTAACTCAAAGTAGTACTTCTAGGTGAAATGATTCTCAATAGTAGTGATCATGAAGTGCCTTTCCAGTAACAATTAAAAACGGATACTGTTGGCATTATTCCATCACTGGTGTTTTTGTCGACGGATACATACACCATGAACGGATTAATATCAATACGGCATGATGTACCTACACTGTCTACGGCGTTCATAAAGCTCACTTTCGAAGACACCCCATGATGACTGCAATGACTGTGGACAAACTTTGGCACATATGTTCTTAACGCTGGAGCAATTAAAGGTCCTCCGTATTTTCACCCTGGCTCCGGGACCCCGTGCTGTAAATAGGGCTGATTTTTAGCGATTTCTTCGCCTAATGTGAGCGGTGGGCGAGGAGACCTATGTCGTGCAGGCGGCGGTTGTAGAGGACGAGCAACAGCTGAATCAAGGCTGTGTATCAGCTTTCAACTCACCGCGTTGGTAGCGGAGTGCACGATCCACAAAATGGCAGCGGTGCCCGGGATCGCCATTCCTGTCTCCCTCGGCGGCCGCCGTGTCTCATGGCCGTAGATGCATTCACCCCCAGAAGACCATAATCGGCGGAGGAGAGCTGCGGTGGGATCTGGCGATTGCGGGGGAGACAGAGTGTTTGAGCGGCGGTGGGCGCCTCCCTGGACCCGTGCGTCCGCCGCCACCACCATCAGGAAAACCGGAATCCCAGCGCGGCGACCCCCATTCATGTAAGAGAGCAGCTTGAGGGGCAGCAATTGGCCAAATGAAACAATGGGCCTGGGGGGGCTGAGATAACCAGTGGGGGCAATCGATTGGGGCTTGCCTGATTCAACTGTGGCGCCCATAAGAGACTTGCCTGACCTTAAGATGGCGCCCGCCATGCACCAAAGCAGGTCTAAGCATAACTGCCCCTTTTGGTCTCTATATAGGGGATTCTTTATGTAGGATTACTGGGAGAGGTGCCTGATTCAACTGTGGCCCCCAGAAGAGACTTGCCTGACCTTAAGATGGCGCCCGCCATGCACCAAAGCAGCAAGCAGGACTAAGCATAACTGCCCCTTTTGGACTCTATATGTAGGACTACTGGGAGATGAGGGCTGGCAACAAACAGGAGCTCTAAGGTCGACACTCCCCAGTGGGAGGACTGACTGTCCCCAAGATGGCCGCCATGAGTGGGCCTTCCATAAAAGCACTCCTTCTCCCCTTGTTGGGGAGGGATCCAGCTTTTGTTCCCTGGAGATTCAGAGACCCTCTGAGAGAGACCACAGCGACAAGGGATTCACACTCATTAGAGGATTGGGAATGGTCCCACTACCACTGGGAGCAAGGCACCGTGACCGGCGCTCTCGATGGAACTTTTGACGATGCCCCCTAGGCGGAATCCAGAATCTTCTTTACGTACTGCGGTGCCCGAGCAACCTTGGCCGATGACCGGTGGAGCTGTCCTTTGCAGCTATAGAGGAGTTTGGCTCTGGTTCACCCTCGGCCGTCACCTACCCAGCCGGACATCGGACACTGTTTCCTAGTCTCCCCGTTGTGTTTCTTTCCCCTCCCCACCTCCTCCCTCCATAATTCTTTGTCTGCCTCCCTGTTCCAGCCTGACTTTCTTGTTTCCCCTGAACTACTTTCCCCCTTGCCGGTTTTTTTCTAATGTGTCTTCTATGCTTTTGTAACTCATGTATCTACATTATACTGTTCCCTTTTTATGTTATGCGACGCTCCAGCAACTGATTTAACTTTGTAACTATGTTCTGAAACAATGTCCTTCCTCATGTAAAGCGCTCTGATACCTCCGGTCTAGCCAGCGCTATATAAAACTTTTCAAATAAATAAAAATAAATAAATACATTTCCTATCATAGGCAATTAGACCTCCCAGAGTTTGCCCCTACAGCCAAATGGAAACACTTAATTTTTATCTCTTGAACCACCAAGATTTGCAGTAAGCTTATCAGTCAGATTGTCCCATAGTTAAAAGTGGTTCCTCAAGGAAGACTATTTTCGGATTAATTTTAATGACATCAGAAGAAATTGAAACTAAGATGTGGAAATGACCAATGCTTGTTAAGAGGAGCTGCTCCCAGGTCTCTAGGAAGATCTCACAGTCAGACAGTATATAGGATTATGCCAGCGTTTAGGTGACTGCTGACCGCAATCGAAGAGTCCTATGAAAAAATAAATTGTACATTTGCTATAGCCGCCCCTCTACACCTGCTATTACCCATACCTATGTTTTAAGTGCATAGCACCAATATTCCCAGAAATCCAAGTTGCGCCTTTAATTCCTTTAGCTTATGCCATAAAACCTGCCTCTCTACTCGGTCAAAGGTTCCCTAGAAAGAAGACAACCGAGCAGCAAATGGCCATGGATTTCTGGGCTTTGTGATCAAATGTAAAATCTTGTTGCACTGTTACCACACTTGGAAGGTTGATCCCATTGGAAGACGGTGTTCCCAGTGCTTAATTTGAGTCGGTGCTTTCTGGTGCTCCGCACCGGCACCTAATCCTCAGCACTGGCGCTTATAGCACCAGTTAAGGACACATTCATTTGGAAGGCATGTGATTTTCACCCAGAATCACATTATGTTGAGCCACGCCAAGACCCGAACCCAGTTCTCCAGCTCCGAAATTGGCAGCTCTAGCCATTAGACAAAATCTGCTCCAGAATAATAAGTGCTGAGGCTCCATTCAGGAGGAAGTTTGCACCAGCATATTCTCCTGTAGACGCTGCCTCCTGAGGAGAGCCCCAGCACTTTTTATTTCACAAATTAACCACTATGTTCCCATCTTCAGGACCAACATGGAGAAGATCTTCCCAGCTCTGTCATGGAGATCAGTGCGTATGATTTTGTTATCGTATTTGACCTCAACTTAATTGTGGTCAAACAACTGATCGCTAAGCGAGTCAGACATGTAAACCGAGGAAGGAGAAGCCTCGCCCATCACCCTGGATGTTCTTTAAAAGTCATACAGAAAACACCACAAAGTCCAGAAGAAGAGCTTCCTTTCACAGAGCTGGACAACTCTTTAATATTATTTTTTATTTCAACTATTTTATTAAATTTTCACAAAATACAAAATAAGCAAAAATGCAGATAGTTTGGAATGATATATACGCTGGGCATTTGTACTTAAATTTATAAAATAATATCGCATAGAACTTGCATGTTTCTAAAATCAAAATTCCAAACTGTGTAAACTGAGATAATAATAATAATAAGAATTAAAGAGAAAGAAGAACCCTGAGAAAGAAAAGAAAGAAGGAAACAATAATAATGAGGAGAAAAAGAGAAGAAGAAAATACAGAAGACATCCTCATAAAATACCCATAGGAGACACCTGTAATAAATGACTGATTAAATTAATATACAATATCGAGAAATTCTCTATACATGTACAAAAATGCTTAAAAATATAACAAAAATATACATGTTCACGGAGGTTTATGCGTGTTGAAGTAAATGTCCAAGGAGTTCCACATTGATCTAGACGAAGATTTCCATGGAGAATTCTGCAATGCGATATTGTCTGCCCCCCTAAGATGAATAATCCAACACATCCACCCTTTATACGAAGTCTTATGGGAATCCTTCCAATTATCAAGTACCATCTTCACTGCTGACGTAAGCAAAAGGTCCAAGAGAGCCTTATCCGCATCTGAACCAGAATCCACCATTAAGAAGCCAGAAATTAGCGTGGAGAACTCTTTTTAATACACAATTAAATAGTTTAGAGAGAAAGGCAAAGACCCTATCCCAAAAGGATGATATCGTTTTACAATGTAGAATAAGATGGGCCAAATCACCAGTTTCCTCTCCACAGTTCCAACATAATGGATCATCCCTAATGCCTAGAGAATATAGACGGGCTGGGGTCCAAAATGCCTTATATAAAAGCCAATATTTAGTTTGAGATAAGACTGGGGATATTTTGTTGTTTGTAATTGAATTCCACACTTGTGACCATGAAGCGTCAGTTATCAGTTCAGTAGAATGCGAGTCCCAATAAGTAACAATATTGAGATTAAGTTTAGAGGATTTCGGGCGGAGAAGTTTGTATATATGTGATACTTGATGACCTAATTTATTGATATGTGCTACAAACGTTGGTAAAGATGGGGGTTCATTATGGAATTTGGCTTTAGTTATTGCGGTTCTTAATTTCAGAAAATTATAAAATTCAATATTATCTACCTTGTATCTGGATTGAAGATCAGCAAACGTCATAGGATACAAGGAGCATTCCAATTGGTCAGGGAAAAAAATACCTTGTTTGATCCAGTTGTCAAAATTTAAACACTTCCCTTTGTATTTTACCTTACGATTAAGCCAAAGGGCCTCCTTTTTAGAGCCTTTAATGCTTATGTCTAATCTTTTATCTATGCTCAAAAGTGCTAATTTAGTATTCTTAAATATAAATTTAGATCTGTTTGGGTAAATCTGGTTCGAGGTAAGTAATGTTAGAGGATTAAGAACATCAAGGATTGATTTTTCTACTTCCAACCAGACCGGGTTATAGTGAGCCGGCGGCAACATCCAGTAGGATCCCTGCTTAGCAAGAAACGCTGTCTGATATAGTTTAAAATCCGCTAAATTCACCCCCTCCCCCCAAGGATTTGTCCAGTCTTAATTTTTTGATACCAATTCGAGCTTTTTTGCCGCGCCACAGAAACTTTGTGAGGAGAATGTCTAATTTATGGTGAAAGTCCTCCGTCAATAAAAGAGGAAGCATATTTATAAGATAATGAACCAAGGGTGTAATCATCATTTTTATGGTTTCTACTCTTCCCCACCATGTTATGAATTTCGGTGACCAAGTATCCAGAAGTTTTGCGATTTTTCCCAAAGTAACCTTCTCATTATGGTGCAGGGTATCAATAATGTTGCAGTCAAATTCAATCCCTAAATATTTAATATATCCCGGTTGCCAAGCTAAACCCGAATCACCTAAAATGTCTTTGGTACAATGAACATTCAGAGGTTTAACTTCCGATTTATCCCTATTAAGTTTATAGCCAGAATGTACAGAGTATTCTGCAATCGTGGTCATTAAGGCAGCAATTGAAAGTCCCGGATTTTCAGTCATGATTAAAATATCATCGGCATAAGCAGCCAATTTAATCTTGGTGTCTTTAAAACCTACCCCTTTTCTATCGGAATTACACTTGATGTCCTGAATTAGCGGTTCCAGAGCTAATAGAAATAAAGAAGGAGACAAGGGGCAACCCTGCCTAGTTCCTTGTTGTAAAATAAAAGAGTCCGAAAGAGATCCATTGATAGCAATACGGGCTGACGGAGTCAGGTAAAGGGACATTACCATTTATATAAATGATTCTCCCAAATTAAACCTATACATGCACTGTTGTAAAAAGGCCCACGAGACTCTATCAAAAGCTTTCTCTGCATCCAGAGTGATGGCGATAGCCGGATCTGTTTTGAACGCAGCGTTTTCCAAGACATGGCACAACAATCAAGTGTTATCGTTAGACATACGACTTTTGAGAAATCCTACTTGAGAATTACTTATTAAACGGGACAGCACAAGATTAAGTCTTGTAGCCAAAATTTTTGAGTAGATTTTGCAATCCACGTTGATTAAAGATATTGGCCTGTAGTTCTTTGGGAGCAACGGATCTTTCCCTTCCTTTGGAATAACAACTATATTGGCCTCCGTCATGGAGTTCGTGGTTCGCCCTTCTTTTGCTATATTATTGAAAACTCTCAACATGGTCGGTTGCAAATGGGTTAAAAAAGTTTTATAGAATGTGGCAGTGAAGCCATCTGGTCCCGGAGCCTTATTAAGTTTCAGGGTTTTTATCGAATTTGCCACCTTTTCCATAGTTATTGACTTCCCTAGTTCTAAGCTATCCTGTTCGGTCAATTGGGGTAGATCAAGTCTATTCAAATATTGCATACAATCTTCAGAGTTAAAATCCTGGCCTTTTTTGTAGAGATCTTCATAAAACTATTTAAAGGTGTTTAGAATATCTTTCCGTTTTGTGTGTACATGCTCGTTAACATCCTTGATCGATGAAATTACATTCTGATTCTGTTTATGTTTAAGGTACAAGGCGAGTAATTTCCCTGCCTTGTTAGATTCACATAGATTAAGGGCTTTGAATTTATTTTCCCAAACTCCTGCTCGTTCGCTCAAAATTTTATTGTATTCATATTTCTTTTGCGTTAAGGTTGTGAGGGTAGAATTATCATTCAATGAATTGGCATGGGCGGACTCCAAACTTTTAATTTCGAATTCTAATTTAACTAATTCAGCATTGGTGTGTTTGTTTATTTTTGCCTTGATTTCAATAAGTATTCCCCTAATAGTAGTGTTTAAGATAATCCTGTACAGCCTCTTCAATTTTCTTTCTGTCCTCTATGTTAGATATTACCTCATCATTGAACCGCCATCGTTTCGGAGAAGATTCATTATGGCTGCCCGCCAGTTTGACACTAATACATGAGTGATCTGACACCAGCTTAGGGGATATATCGGAGTGTTCAATTAGATGTGTGAATGGCCCTGTAATAAGAATGTAATCAATTCTAGTGTACGAGTTATGTGGAGCTGAATAAAAAGTATAATCTCTGGTATCTGGATGCTGTAGGCGCCATGCATCTTTGAGATTGAATTTAGAGCATATGGTCTGAACTATGGAATGCGATCTGGTTGGGTGGTATTTGCATTTGGATTGTCTATCAAATATCGGATCTAGGGGAATATTAAAATCTCCTCCCACTATGATTAAATCATCTTGGGGTAAAACCTCCAAAGTTTTTGATACTTCCTTCCAGAAATGTGGTTCATCAGCGTTGGGACCATATATGTTCACCACGTGTATTGAGTCCTCACCTTTCTTTAAATGAGTGACTAATAGTCGACCCTCATTATCATGAGTTTGTGATTCTATTATAACATTTGCTTTTTTGGCTATTAGTGTGATTACTCCCTTCCTTTTATGATCAGCCGGTGAGCAGGCGATTTGTGCGATCCAGTTATGTTTAATAAAAGAAACATCTTCTTGTGATAATTTTGTTTCTTGCAATAAGACAATGTCGCCTTTAGTTTTGGCTAAATAATCAAATATTTTTCGTCTTTTAATTGGATGGTTAAGCCCCTTGACATTTAAGGAAATCACATTCAGATCTTCAGCAATATTACAAGTCTTAGTATTTGCTATCATAAATACCTTTGGGAACCGATGGTACTAAACACGCACATTTCAGGGTAATAACTAACGTCTGCCCCCAATATTAAGTATCTTACCGTGAAAACAATTCCAACAGTCAGGCGGCCCATCAGGGCAATACATACACTATACATTCCAACTGTATTTGTGTGTGAAATCTCATATAGGAACTCTTGCCTAATAGGGTCGAGAACTAGCCCGACTAGTACCAAATAATAGATGTCCAGGAGAAGAAAAAAGAAGAGAAAGAAAGAAAAGGAGAAAAAAATATTAAACAATAAGAAAACATAAGGAAAGCCCATACAACTATGCCAAAACCAGCTAGTAACTTTCTTTATGAGCTGGGGCTCTCCAGAACCCAACCCCAAGCACCCCTCACCCTCCTCCTTCCCCACCCATCTCTGCAAACTTCGAATGTAGGAGGTGCGACGACAGGAGTGTCAACTTGTCGGGCGGGTAAAAGAAAAACATCAAAACCTTGAGACTTCCCAATGTATATGTATAGTGACAAAACAAAAATAAATCCAATAAGGCATCTAGTATCCTAAATACCAATCTAGCTCATAAGAACAGTTTCTAAAGAAAGAGCATGCTGGTCAAGTTCCTAATTTGGGAGAAAAACATCTCTGAATAAACAACTAGCAAACACATCTCAACCTTGGTCAAGTTAGATATTCAAGGCAACTAAAATAACATTTATACAATACTGCTTCCACTGAACACTCACAAACCAGGATAATTATTATCCGATTAATAAAGGATATGCACATATCATGATTTCCTTTTATTGGAAGAAGACTGACTGGCGTCCATGTCTAGAGGAGAGGGACCATCCAAAAAGTTCAGCAAGTCCTTAGGGTCTGTGAAATAGTGACGTCGGTCATTGACTGTAATTCTAAATTTACTTGGACCTACAAAGGAAAATTGGATATTCTTCGATCTGAGTTTATCTCTCAGGGCAAGAAACCCCTTTCTGGTGTCGACAGTGGGCTTGGAGAAATCCTGCGTGAAAACTATTTTGTGGCCATTCCAGATCAATAGACGTTTTTTGCGGGCAAAATCCAATATAGCTTTGGCATGTTGGAATCTCAGTCGCTTGCAGATCATAGGCCGGGTTATTTGACGCGAAGAAGAGTTAAAAGTAGGCAGTCTATGCGCTCGGTCCAACTCAAAGGAATTTGAAAATGTTATCCCCGTGAATTGAGGTATCCAATTCTCCAGAAAAGCTAAGCAAGATTCCGCTGAGTCCTCCGTTCCTTCCGGGACACCTAAAATTCTTATGTTACCTCTTCTATTTCGATCTTCAAGTTCAGCTGATTGTTTCCTGAGTTTGGCTGTAATATCACTCATTAGTTTCATCTCATTCGAAATTTTAATAGCAACATCTTCCACGTCACTAATTCTCTGTTCAGCAGCAGCCACTTTAAGGTTGATCGTACTCATGTCTGCCCTAATTGACGTAAGCTCCAACTGCATAGTGTCTGTATTCTGTTTAGTGGACTTAGCGAGCTCGTGTACATCTGCGAGCTTTTTAAGAATCATTTCCATCGTACTGGCCATATCAGCTTTTGCTTTGATGGGGGAATCAGATGGTGAAGGTTCCCCTTTATTTTTTTTTTAAATGTCCTCTAGGCTCTTTATCAGCCATTGTGCCGAAAGGTAGTTGGGAGGAAGACTTCCTCCTATGTTGGTATATATTCGCCCAGAAAAATCTGTAAGTGGATGAGAGGGTAGTATTGATACAGTCCTGTATAATCAGCCAGCGCCCACTTATATCATCTTATCCTTAAGTTAGAATGAGGCCACTCTATAGCATGTGTACTTCATTAAGTCGTACGATCAGCAAAGAGAAAAACGATCAAAAAAACTCTCTCCTACTACCCTCACTATAGGGTAAAAATCATCAATGGCTGTTTTAAGAAATGTTCCAGAAAACAATCAATACATGGCAATAAGTGGGACATCCTTAGAAAGGAGGAACCTGGGCTTAAAGTAGAAAATATCACCACTTTTCTCACCTTAAATCAGAGCCAAACTAGATCAGTATTTTATGATCAAAAAACATCAAGAAGAAGAAAAAGAACCTCACTGCTGGATACAACATGTATATAGCAAGCTGTGAATTCCAGGACTTTGAATACTGTTATTGAACATCTCCTCACTTCAGCAAATCAGTTGTATATGGCCAGAATTCCTTCCTAACAGCTCATTCTAGTCACTCATTTGTAGCATATCATGGCATGAGTGTGATTCCTCAGTTAGTCAAAATAATGCTTCCATTAGTGATTCTGCAACCTTCTTTTCCCCTCGCGTTGGGCACACATTCTCCCAGACTGAATTGACTCCACCTCACTGATACTCTGACCAGAGTAGAGTGCTCTTTAATTACGGGGAGAACACGATTGTGTGTTTGTGCCTCCTCGAGTTTTAAAACGTGTTAGAAAGCTGCCGGCGTGTAAGCTCGAGAATGTCAAATAGCCAAGTGCGTCAATCCGCCATTTTAAAATCAGGCAGAGTGACGTGGCATCACGCTAAGCATTTCCTGGCAAAATAAACAATCAGATACCTCACCGGAGGCTACCAGGAAACATGATCTGAGGATACCGATTCTCGTTAAGGTCTCTGGCGCCCTCGATCGTTCACTGCGGCTCCGAAGTTTCAAGACGCCCCATCCGCCATTTTGTGTCGCCGCCTCGGGGAACTTGTTTGCGGGTCATTCTTGTCCAATTGCTCTTTTGGACGTTCAAATGAACTCCATCTGCTGCCGGGAGTATTCCGCTATTGATTCTCGCTCTTGCTGAACCTGGGGGATCGCCATCAGCTGGGAAATCCGACTTCACCGCTCCGCACCCGAGAGAGTGACGGACTCACACAGCCAACCGCTCTGCCGTCCAAGCCACGCCCCAACTCTTTAATATTATTAAATGCAATTATCTCAAGAAAACCATCGGGAGGTCCTCATGCCAAAGAGAGGCCATCTGAGTCATTTCCCACTACACACGTGGTACATATAGTACTTACACACCTCCTCTGGTAAATCAGATTCCGCGGTAGTACTTAGAATGAAAGACCTGGTTGCAGTCTACTCCCAAAGTAACTATACAACACACACTCAATAACTCTCTCCACCCTCCTCTGGTATTTCGACTCTGAAGGTTCTCCTCATTCTTCAGAATGAACTCGTACAACTTCTCCTTAATCAGAATACCTTGGGTCTGTCTTGCCCCTGGTCGCTCACAACCTCTTCTTACTTTGCACACTCCAGGTTTTCCCCAAGCACTTCCAGCATCAAACCATGCTGTGTCACCCCAATGGGCCTTATCAAAATAAATGTCAACATAACTGCTCTACTTGACAATTTTTCACCCATTGAAATATGATAGAATTATATATATGTTTAGCGTTGTTTCAGCAGTGGGCCGTCCCAGGATTCATAGCAGCACACAGTTCACAAAGCCTTTATCACTGCATTCTATAGAATCTTAAATTAAATCTTAAATGTGTATACTATGATTAACTACTCACAGTTATTAAATAACAGGTACACTGAGGCACTGAAGTTTTTCATTTAGATTTGGACCAACAATGGCGAAGTACAATCAGTAATACACTGACTACCTCTACTTTATGCTTCTCTTTGCCCTAGTACAGCGCTCTGCTGCCTTTGGCTAGGTTCGCGCTACAGAAACAATATTATATACATATATATACATACATATATATATATACATACATATACATACATATATATACATACATATATATACATACATATACATACATACACATACATACATATATATACACATACATATACATACATATATATACATACATATATATACATACATATATATACATACATATATATACATACATACATACATACATACATACATATATATACATACATATATATACATATATAAAATCAGATAACTGGTAACGTTTTTCCTGTAGCACAATTACGTCAAGCAACAACTAGTGAACACATGTAAGGGGAACTCCTAAGCAATCTTACCAACCCTATAATAAAGTCATAAAGAAAAATAAATAAACGAGACAAATGCATATTGAGGCATTGTGCTCTACCGATACATGGTGGTCGAAATATGGATCTATACAAATATCATATTCACTATTATGATCTTACCACTACATCGCAAGGTAAGTCTTGTTAAGTGGATATGGAGTTAAGAAGGATAAATATACACTTACCTTCATGATGAAGAGGAACAAATATTTTTGTAGCTCAATATTTCGACCGCAATACATTGGCATACAATACTGCTGGATTTACAACATTGGACCTGTGAGTTAACTGTTGCACATTCTGCTCAATAACGCAATAACTCAATACTGTGCTCCAAAAAGTAATTAAGAGGTTAAGTAAAAATGTTTCAAATTAATTGAAAACACTTTCCTTTAAACAACATAAGGCTTTAGAAGATATTCAGTTAAAAGTACAAAAAAGCAAATTCCATGATGCTGCAAAATGAACCATTTAGAGACAGTTAACGAAATAAATGGAATTCCTTAAAGAAATACATCACATTTGAATGCAGTCTGTTGGATGACACATCACTAACAAATGAAACATTCCAGAAAACAAACATAGAAAAAGATGATCTATTTTGTAACCAACAAACAAACAAAAAACCAAATACAACGTCATTGTAAATGTAAATTGAACTAATAAACGGTTATTGTTGTGCTCACACCTAAACTAGTCAGACAGCGTCACCATGTGGCAGACTGTCATAAGCCCCCTGTTCTGGCAATTAAGTGCCGGTGCCGAGCACGGGAAACCACCGGCTCAAATTAAGCACTGCCTGTGTATACAACAGGCATGATTATAGGGTATGGCCAAAATTGTACCCACTTCTCGCAGCAAATGACAAAAGGCCATACCCTGTGTGTACTACAACGAGCAAAGGGAATGCCTTTGAGCCATGCCTAGTGTGGGGCCAGTACCTAAAGTGCAGGCTGCGGGACACAATATCATTAAAACAATCTTTAAAAAATGTTGTAGGTGAATATATGGTTTTCTAATATGACCAAGCACCAAATGATGATATTAAAAAATACTTTACTGCGAAAACATCAGTTGAAAGGGTGATATGAGTACGATTCAAAACCAGATTGGGTTAGCTATGAAACATAACTCTCTCCGTGCACTGCTCCTGTTCTCACACAACATCGCAAAGAGGTGTTGACACAGCTGACAGTCTTCTAATAGTACCTGAAACTGATCACGGGTGGTGTTCCCCTGCACTAGCAGAGCTATGGGTGTGTCCCAGACCTGGATCAGCAGGTGGCTGCAGGCGAGGACAGACCCTGCAGAGCTCAGTACTAGAAAAGCAGGCTGTGCTAGAGAGGCAGGCCTGGGGCTTATTGGCAGAGATCTGTGTGTGCCTCAGTGCAGGATAATACCTGGGTGCTGCATGGCATGATACAGGTGCATCGACAGAGATGCAAGTGTAGTACATTGAGGCCAAGTGCTGCAGGCCCACTAGTAGCATTTGAGTTACAGGCACTGGGTACTTGTAGTACTACCTACTAAGGACTTAGAAGTACATTAAATGTGCCAATTGGGTGTAAGCCTATTTCACCATGTTTTAGACAGCGAGTCCTAAAGCCATCCAAAACAAATTCAGCAAAACTGGAGGGGTGAAGGCAAAAGGTTTGGGGCAATACCTCGCCAAGGATGTCCGGTCTTACAGGGGTGTTATGTTATGTTATGTTAATGTAACTTATTGAGCGCATGAATACCCGGAGGTGTCTTGGCGCTAACGAACTAAAGTAAGCCCAAAACATCAGGAACTAATTCTGGAATAGCCAGGTTTTAAGACTCTTTCTGAATGAGGCTTAGTGAACTTGCAGACCTGATATGCATTGGAAGCATATTCCATAGTTTGTCCGTGCCATAACCAATGCTTCGTCTCCCCCCAGGTGCATTGATGAGGCGCTGCAGGGCAAATTTAGGTGTATAAACAAGTGTGCAGCAGGGTGCATTAATAAGTGTGCAATAGGGTACATTGAGGTGCTTTGATTAGTGCGCTGCAGGGTACATTGAGGTGCATTGATGAGGCGCTGCAGGGCAGACTGAGGTGCGTTCATGAGTGCGCTGCAGGCTTCATTGAGGAGTATTGATTAGTGCGCTGCAGGGTACATTTATGAGTGCGCTGCAGGTTGCATTAAAGAGTATTGATTAGTGCGCTGCAGGGTGCATTGAGGAGTATTGATTAGTGCGCTGCAGGGGACAAACAGGTACATTCATGAGTGCACTGTAGGCTGCATTAAAGAGTATTGATTAGTGCGCTGCAGGGTACAAAGAGGAGTATTGAGTAGTGTGCTGCATGGTACATTGAGGTACATTCATGAGTGCGCTGCAGGCTTCATTGAGGAGTATTGATTAGTGCGCTGCAGGGTACATTTATGAGTGCGCTGCAGGTTGCATTAAAGAGTATTGATTAGTGCGCTGCAGGGTGCATTGAGGAGTATTGATTAGTGCGCTGCAGGGGACAAACGGGTACATTCATGAGTGCGCTGTAGGCTGCATTAAAGAGTATTGATTAGTGCGCTGCAGGGTACAAAGAGGAGAATTGAGTAGTGTGCTGCATGGTACATTGAGGTACATTCATGAGTGCGCTGTAGGCTGCATTGAAGAGTATTGATTAGTGTGCTGCAGGGTGCTTTGAGGAGTATTGAGTAGTGTGCTGCATGGTACATTGAGGTACATTCATGAGTGCGCTGCAGGCTGCTTTGAGGAGTATTCTCACGGTGTGTAGGGTCTGTGCTTCTACATCGCTCGGACACCTGCTCTCCGGACACCTGCTCTCCAGCCCCCTTCTCCTTCCTAAATCCAGTCCCTGGCCCCCACGCTTGATAATATTCATGGGCTGCGCCCGGCTCCGAGGCTGGCTGCGCCCTGCAGCTGGTCAGCGCTCCATGCTCCGACGGATTGAGGCTGCTAATCCCCGCTCCCAGGTAGGCCGCTCCGAGTGCTGTTTAACCATCTCTAGACGACAGTCAAAAGTTCAGTGCCTCCCACCTCACCGTGACGTCATGGCCCTGGGCACTGAGAGTCAGTGTGTCTGCCACCGCTAGGGAATGATAATAGAGCTGTGTGACCTGCAGGCACTACCTGGGCTCCGCTAGCTTATGTCAATCAGTCTGCGTACAGCACAGGGCTTCCCGATTCCTTGCCTGGCCTCTTGGTGCTTTAGTCTTTAGGACAAAGCCGAGATTTGTGGGTTCTCCTAGCGCAGTGAACGCCATATTTATGCGCTTTTATATAATGCGGATATTGCCCAGAGGTGTCAGATCGCTTTACAATAGAGCGAAGAAAGTTACATGACAAATTTAGAGTAACATGGCAGTAGGTGACAATACGTATAGCTACTACAGTTACTCATGGTGAGAGTTACGCATTTACAAATTACATATGCATTACAAATTACATATTTAGAAAAATTAAAGCGATTAGGGTTACACGAATACATATTACATACTTACATAATTGAAACGGAAAGGTTGTTATAGCTCTTGAGGGCATCATGTAACAGTCAGGGTCACGCCATTAAATGTGAGGGCGTATGCGTGGCGGGGAGCTTGGTGAGGAGTGTCATTGAGAAAAATTTCTTTGGAAGAGAAGAGTTTTAAGGTACGTTTTGAAGATCCGAAAAGAGGTGGTTGTGCGAACGTTTGGAGGTAGCAAGTTCCAAATTCTAGTCGCATTACATGAGAAAGATTGCGCCATAAGTCTTTCCCTTTTGAAAGTTGGAGATTCAAGCAGCAGATTTTCAGCATTTCGAGATGGTCTATATCCAACTGATATTTTGAATTTGTTTGCTAGGTAACAAGGGGTGGAGGTGTGAATGACTTTATAGGTGATACAAGCAGTCTTGTATGTAATCCTAGCTTCAATAGGAAGCCAGCGTAGAGTTATCAGCATAGGTGTGATAGGGTCATTTATTTTGGCCCAGTAGACAAATGTGCAGCAGAGTGCAGGATGGATTTAAAGGAGATAGGTGGGTCTTGGGAAGGCCTGCAAGGAGAGAATTACAGTAGTCCAGTCTGGGGAGTACCAAAGATTGGACAAGAGTTTTCAGGTCTTGCTCATCAATGTAATGTCGGATCCCCAGAGAAGGCGCAGCTGGGAGCATGCATTCGTGGCCATGGTGTTGACTTGGGATTGGAGGTTAAGCCTTTTTTTCCAGGATGACACCCAGGGATTTAGCCTAGTCAACGATGGTAGGTTTACTGTTAGGAATGCTTAGATTATCCATCCATGATTGACCAGGAGGTGGAGAGATTGAGGTAGAGATAAGAAGGAATTCAGTTTTAGAGGGATTCAGTTTTAGGTGATGAGACTTCATTCATTCTTGGATGGAGTTGAGGGTGGTGGTGAGAAGTGAGATGTGGTGTACGTAGGTTGAGTTGGGTGTCGTCAGCATAGAGGTGATGAAGGATCCGGGACTCTTAATAGGGCTCCCAGTGGTTCAATGTAAAGATTAAATAGGTTTGGAGCAAGCATAGAGCCTTGAGGGACACCTTAATCCACAGCCTTTGGAATTGAGAGACAGTTTTCAGTTTTAATCATATGATTTCTCCCTGTGAGGTAAGATTCAAACCATTTAAGTACTACGCATACGAGAGGATCGTTGACCTTTCTTGGCCGAGCTTGCCTGGGTCATGTGGTTTTCAGCCACAGGGTTCCCCCTACTGTAGAGCTCCAGATGGTTCTTGCAAATTTCCACTTACCCTGGTGTGTGTTAGTTTTGCCGTGGGTTACCCTTGTGCTGCACTTGGCGTGGATAGTTCTGGTCATATGGCCTTCTGCCTTGCCAGGGCCGAATGTGGCATCTCAGGGAATATATGCACTAGCCTCTGGTTTGTGTCCAGTGCAGAGGACCGATGTAGGCCTGTAGATTATGTGCTTATGAGATAAAGAATGTATTGTGTGACAATTCCATGTAATTTTGAGATATAAAGTAGTCCCTCATGAATTGTAAAGCAAGCACTCCATAGGTGGTGGAATGATGCACCAATAGCATTGGGGGAGAAAGCTACTTTTTGGGCAGAGCCAAAGCCCACTCTATGTATTTTTTATAATACTTGGTAACATCAGATCTTGCAGACAGATGCACTCTCAAGCCAGACGTAAAAACTGACATTGAAATGGGGTCTTACAGATCTTCTATTCATGCCTGTATCTGTACAACCAAAACAACACAAACATGGAAGCCAGCTGAGCTAAAAGGAACTCTGTGTGACAGGCAAGAAAGGTTACCAAATACAAAGAAGGACTTGAGATGCTCCAAGCTTTTGAAATGAGCAGAACTGTAAACAAATGAATGTGGGGTTTTCAGGACATCTCGCACACTGATTTCTCTCTTGACAAAGAGTGTAAGAACCCTTAAGGTAATCCAAGTTAGCAAAGCAGTCCCTGTTTACATTCCACACGTTTTACTTCATGTTCCATGGTACATGCATCCTCACTGCCCAATATTATTACCATTTTTCTTCTAGTTTTGGTTTTCTAGCAACATATAGGTCTGGTACAGGGGGTACTGTGGCCTGAATCACCTCCAGCTGCCGGGATCAGTTGGTGCTGTGAATGGGTGTCCACGACGATGCACGATCGTGAGCTCTGCAGGGGAGGCTGAAGGAAATGTGAGTTTCTCACAGTGTCCATCACTAGATCATGCATACAATCAGATTTCATGCCCATCCAATCCTTGCCCTCTCTGCAGAGCACAAAAACCAATGGTGACACATGTGCCAATTTTAATTTTGATTCCACGAGGAAGTGTGTGTGAAGGAGGTACACAGCTGTCAAAATATCAACAGTGCCAAAGGAAAAGACCATGCAGTGTTTCCATGTGGGGGTAGGCGCAGAATAACATTGGCAAAACTCCGCCTCCCCGTCGAGGAGGGCAGCCTTGCTTTACCCGACCTTGAGCTGTACTAACTAGCAACACAGTTACAATGGGCTACCAGATGGGTAAACAAAGACCTGAATAATGCAATAGAGAAAGACATCCCGACACGCAGGGCGTGATGACGAACAAGCATGGAAAGAGAGTAAACAACCCGCTAAGCCACCTTGTGGTCTTTAGATGCTGCTGGGCACTGGTGCTGCAGAGAACCATAAGAAAACTTACCGTACACCACAAAGTTACCAATAAAGGCCCTAGAAACACTGCAATGTGTAAAAGGACGGAGAGGATTGCAAGTATGGGAAGAGTGTGGCACACTCACCACAGGTCAATTTAGTGAGATAATAGGAGATAGCAGAAGGGCAGGTATTATCATATAAGGCAGCGTATGCAAGTATTCGGAAAGAATGAAAAAGCGGGTGCGCTGAACCACCACTGCATTGTGGGACACAAACAGTGAGCACAACGAATGGGAGAGTAACAGCGGTGACCACCAGTGCTTAATTTGCAAAATATTAAGTGCCACGGCTCTGACCAGGAGGCCACTGCAGCTTGCACCACCCATCGCCCTTGTTAATCGCTGCCAAAACAACTACTAACCATCTCTCTTGCATGTAAATGCGACAGTTCAGATTAATCCAGGTCCCCAAAGCTAAAGGAATGGCTGGGGAGGCAGGTATTAGCAATTTTAATGTGTATTGTATTCCTAAACAACTGTTGTTCTGCTCATCTCTAAATTAGATGAGCAGTGCCACCATGTGGTAGACTGTTCTAAGAATGGTGTTGACAATTAGGTGCCGGTGCCGAGCACCGGAACCCAATTAGGTGCCGGTGCTGAACATTGGAAAGCACCGGCTCAAATTAAGCACTGGTGACCACGCTATGCTGGGAATTATTAGAGCCAAGCCAAGGGCCAACTGAAGACTAATGGAATGAGGACCCGAGTATGAGCATAGCAGAAGAGGCTTTTATCCAATGCCCCACACGTTTCTAGGAACGGAAAGGATACATTTCAATTACATACACCAGGTCTATCTCACGCCCAAACGGATAAGCAGGTACTTCCACGGGGCCCGTGCCAACTACCCAAGGGTGCTGGTTGGAAGACACAGACTTTTTCTATATGTTCTTGCACGGTAGAGGACTGACAGAATATTGGGGAAGTGTTATGCAAATCCTAAACAGAGCAACAGATCAGACCCTAGAAAATACCCCGATACATGGCTATTGGGATTTTTACCAAACTGAAAGAGTAGAAAAGTCACCAGCAGATGAGTGTACCTAGCAGCGGTGTTCGCTAGGCGCCAACTGCCAATGACTTGGAAAGATGCAATGGGGCCTAAGGAGGTAGTGTGGCAAACAGAGTTAGCTAGATGGTGGCACTTCAACATGTGGCGACCAAGAGTGGAATAAGTAAACCTGATTATGTTAAAGCACAAGACCAGGGCCAGAGTGGTTTATAGGGCAATCAGGCAGTGCCCGATGGGCTGGTCCGATAGGGCAGTGCGTGGGCTGGTGTTTTGGCTGTTTTTGGGCCTGTTTTACAGTCTGTCGGGTGTTTTTACTGTTGATTCCTCTGATGTTACCACAAACATTGCTTGCAACAAGCACAAATGCATGCAGTCCCCCATACTTTGCAAAACACCATACAACATGTCTTTACAAGTTCAAAACCGCCCCAATTCGCAAACGTGGCTCACTTCTTTTGTCATTTGATTCACTAATAGGGGCCACTTTTATTTTGATTCCCTGTCCCATTTTCGGTCCCAGTCTGACCCTGCACGAGACACAATATGGTATTGCTGAACATAGTATAGAGTAGACAGAGACCAGGAGTCCTCAGACTAGAAATATGTATGGGATTGTGGTGACCTGGTACACTGATAATAACGGGGAGGACAAATAGGAGGTTTAAATGACCAACCCCAGCAAAAAGAACTTTAAGAATAGTGAGAACAAGGAAAAAACATAAGAAGAGTGCTATATGCCCCACCTCCTTTGGTTCCCCTAGGAGGCTCTGGGCTAGGATCACACAGTGGGACTGTTTGCAGATACACCGCTCACTCACACAGGAAGAACAGAAGTGAATGTTTGAAAGGAAGCACTTGGACTACTAATGTTATTGTCAAGAGATGTAATGGATGAGGAAGAAAATCATAACATGAAGATGACAGGCGGTTGTATTTAATGTTTATATAGAAAACAATAAAAATGTTGCTTGAATAATCTAGTGCTTGCCCGTGAGAGAGGAGAGTGAAACGGAGGAGACGGAAGGTTCTCGCAGAGAAGGAGCGAGTCAAAAGTCGGTCATGACCATGGACGACTTCAGAAAGATATGTGGAAGAAAAGGACGTAACTGGCTAATGCAGAGAGAGAGAAACTGGAGAACAGGGTTTTGTACGGAAGATGGTGACAGATTCAGACAACCAGGTGACCCCTCTCTTTCCACAGACCATTGTAAAGTTTAACTACCAATTGTATATTTTAAGATTTTTTTCGTACAATCTCATTTTCAGAATTAAAACATTTTCAATCGAATTATTGACAACAATATTGCTGTTACCGATTTACCTTATATTAAATTAAAAAAATGTGTTAACAAGCAGTGGTAAAGCCAATAACCCTGGCTTGCTTTGGGTGCATGTTTTTGATGTTGTGTGATATGTTTAGCTAGTCGAACAGGAAACACACATCGGAGCTCCCAAAACCTCAGGAGCTCCCAAACCTCAGGGTTCCAGATCACGCCCTTTAGTCTACAACTCATGTCAAAGGTTCTGGTATATCTGTGCTAAGGACCAGGGCCGGACTGGCCGTAGCGGGCATTGGGCAGTTCCCCGGGTGGCTGGAAGGGTGGGGGCTGATTTTGCAGTTTTTGTTACTGGGGACCCGTTTTGCATCAGTGCTGTTATATCGACCTCCGTTAACAAAAGCAGTGGGGGGCTGGTCTGACAAAATTGCCAGGGCTGGTTTGGGTTCCCAGTCCGGCCTTGCTAAGGACTTCCCAGAGGCAGCAGTGTGCAGTTATGAGAAGGAAGCATGCACCTGATTTCAGTGTCCAGAGCATGGTGACATCTCGGATTTTCATGCTTACTGCGCAGAAAGGTCTCTCTCCCTATGCCGCCCAGGCTGCATTCCTATTCCTGCAATTGCAGTCACTCAAATGGGAGTACCGCGGCAGGGAGGGCCAATCAGGTAGGGTGACGGTTGAGGCTTGGAAGTTCGAAAGGGAAGAAGGATGTCAAATGTGGGGTACTTCTTATACCTAAAACATGCCACATTCTTGGAAGACAGACATAACTAGCCATCCCTACGACTGGCTTTTCCAGTGATTATTGCCTTTAAGTTCCCAAGCCAAGATGGCACAAACACTTTTCATTTAATGCCATATTCTGTTTGGACTATATACAAGGTGGCACCACTAAGTGTAGGATGAATCACAATGAATTCAAATACCTTTTTTTTCATTGCATTAATCACCCTCTTGCTATCAGTTTGCCCTGATTTTTGCTCCACTTTGTAGCTGATTCACTGCCTGGATTTCTAATTCTGGAAGATGTTTGCTGGACTCTTTCTCAGCCCTGGTATTACTGTGGGATGACTAGCTGATATCATATAGTTCCATCAGGAATGGGGAATAACACACAAGAATCCATTTTTCCCACTGACTTTCCACATTAGAACCCGCAATTAAAATGTTTTTACCAAGGACAAAGTCCTCCAGGTATGACTAGGTAAAATATATGGAATGTAGAGAACAGAATACAAACTCCAATCACCAGTGTTGAATTCCGGCTAAACTCATCGCCAGCAAGGAAGGTGAAACAGTCACATACTGATAATGCTCTATTACTTACCGGTAATCTTCATTACTCCGGGTCCCGTTGTCCTCGTCCCATTCATTGACAAAGTGGAGGAGATAACCATCTCCCGACAGAAAAAAAGACCAGAGGAATGCTGGGACCCTAATACTGCCCCTCCCACCGGGAGTACATAAGCAGTACTTACCCAGCATCCCGCCTGTACAACCAAGCCCACATAGGAAGGCCGGCCGCCCGGGAGGGAGGGAGGGGCGTATGAATGGGACGAGGACAACGGGACCCGGAGTAATGAAGATTACCGGTAAGTAATAGAGCATTACCCCCAGGTCCCTTATGTCCTCGTCCCATTCATTGACAAAGTGGAGAATACCAAAGCAGAAAAACCGGCCTTCCGAACCCACCAGCGCACCCAGGAAACCACACCAAACGCAGCAACCCAAGGGAGCACAGAAAGGAGGGAGCGCCGCAGGAAGCAACCGGTCAGCAACCCAGAACAGGAGAGCAGGGACACCAACAAGGACCGGAAACAACCAAGAACAAAACAGAAGGCCAGAGCCACAACAAGGAACCCGCCAACCAGAGAAAACCGGAGACAGAGCAACGAGGCCCAAAAACCCAAAAGGAGACGGCCAAGGGAACCACCGGACAAGGCCGACCAGCCCAGAACAACCAGGAAGGCACACCGGACTCGGCAGCCGCACAGACACCTAGCAAACCCCGACCACCCCGGAGAAGGCCAAAGAAGAATCCAAGACCGGCCCACAGGGCGCAGGCACAAGCACCCAGACCAACAAGAAAGGAGGGAAACACAGGCCCGGCACCGGCCCAGGAAACCGAACGACCCGGCCCCCAGAGAGCCCAGAGGACAAAGCCAACCAAACCTCGCAGAGGAGGCCAGGCCCCAGGAAAGAAAGCCAGCACCACCAGGGCCGCCAAAGGACAACCACCAAGCACACAGCCCAGAGGGAGGAGCCCCAGCGAGAGTCCAGGAGCAGCGAACCAGGACCGGACCCCAAACACCAGAGCAGCAGGGGCAGAGGAGGCCAACCCCAAAGACCACATGCCAGAGACGACCCCAGAAAGACCCAACAAGCAGCCGACCAAACACAGAGAGGCCGGCAAAGACAGGACACCAACAACCCGGAACCGAAGAGGCGGGGACAGGGCCAACGGCCACAACCCCAAACCCCCAACCCCAAAGGGAGGGAAAAACAGGGCAGGGTTCAAGCCCAGGGCAACCCGGAAAGCGGCAGACCCCAAACCAGGAACAAACCAGGCACAACCCGCTGAACCACAGAGGGCAGACAAGAACAGGTGCCAAGAGGGCGGAGGACCAGAGAGGAACCAAAGCCGGGGCAGAAGCCAAAAGACCGCACCAGGCCCAGCAGGCAGCCAGGGCAGAAGCAGCGGAAAAGGGCCCAGGGCGCACAGCACCGCGACCCGAAACCCACCAGGCCCGACCCCAGCCAACGCCGGAGAGAGCGGAAAGAACCCACGCAGCACAAAGGCCGAAGCCAAGGGCAGGGAGGCCGACAGATTCCCCCAGCACACCACCGCCGGACCACACAGAAGGCCAGAAGAAACAAACAGAGGAAACCGCCAAGCGGAAACCGGAGGAAGCAGAGAAGCCAGAGGGCCAACCAGCAGCAGACCCCGGACAACCCGCAGCCAGGAGGGCGGACCCCACAGTGGCAACGACGAACACCACAGAACCGCACCCCAACAAGAGAAGGGGGGGCACCCGAAACAGACACACACCGGGAACAGATCCCGGGAAAGCAAGGGAAAGACAGGGGCGAGCCAGGAATTCGGAACCAGGAAAGAACCGGGAACGCCCAGCAAACACTCCCCACTTCCGGCCGAGAAGCAACAGCACAGCCAGCAAAACCAAAGACGCACAGCCAGAGGCCACGCCAAACCAGCAGGAAGCCGGCAGGCCAGGAGCAACAGGAGGCAACCCCGGACACGCCAACCCATAAGCACCGAACGACCTGGCCCCACACAGGCCTGAAAAAGGCAGCAGGAAGAGGGCCAACAAAGAAGGAGCACCGGGGCAACTCCAACAGCCCACCACGGAGACACCGGGAGCAGGCAGAAACACGGACACCCCAACACCGGTGAAGCAAGCCCGGGAAGAGAACATCCGACAGGAGCAGGCCCAGGAGGACACACCATGACGGCCCGAAACTAGCGGAGCGACAGGACAGGCCACCCCACCCAGAGAGCGCACAGGCAAGGACGCAGGGCCGAAGAAAACGACCAACAGGCGCCCAAAAACCCGCAGGAGCCCGAAAGCCCTGGCGGACCCCAGCCAGGCACCCACGAAGGGGACCAGACGAGACCACGACCCCCCCAGGGAGCAACTGGAAGAACCGCAGCACAGAAGAGGGGAAAACAGGAGCCAACGCCTAGGACAAGGCAGCAGCGAAAGACAGCCAGGCCCAAACAGCAGCGGCACGAACCCCAGGGACCAAACAGGCGAACCGCCACAGGGAACACACCCCGGGGGGGAAGCGAAGGAAAGGAAGAGCAGGAGCCCAACCACACCAGCCGGAGGAGCCCACAGCATCAGGCACCCCCAGGCGGACCCCAACCAGGAACCAACCAGGACCGCCAAGGCGAACCCCAGAGAGTAAAGGAGAACAAGCGCCGACAGGACGGCAAGGCCGGAGGCACAGCACCCCTCAGGCCCGACAGACACCCAAACCAGACAGAGCAGCATCGGCGGCCGAACCAGGAGGGGCGGCCAGGACCCACCGAAGCCAGCCAAAGACACACCCAGGAAACAGATCAGGAGCGCAGCAAAGGCAGGGGAACACGAGGACAACGCCAAGGAAACCCCAGAAGCCAGCAACAGTGGAGAGCGCCAGCCAGCCCCCAAGAAGCAACCCCAGCACACAGAAGGCCCCGGGACAAACACCGGCAGCCCACAAGGAGGCAGCACCAGGGAAAGACGCAGCTAAGCAAAGGCAAACCCTGAAACACAGGGAGGCCAGCCCACAGAACGGGACGAAGGCAGGAAAAGAGCCCCACACCAAACCGAAGACAGCGGGGTGAGAGCGCCGCACAGAGCACTAGGCACGACACCCGGAAGACCCGAGAGGAACCAGGCGCAGCCCACGGGAACCAGGAGGAAGCAGACACCGTACCACACCGTGGACCCAGCCACCCAAGGCCAGACCACAGTACCTGCACCAGCAACACCACGAGGAGCAGGACTGCGCAGGCACGACAGAAAGAGCGGGGCTTTAGACCCCGGCAGCAGAAGCTCAGGAGAGGGCAAGCACCAGCGAGGGGGAGAAAAACAAAAAACAGCCGCAGAACAACCGCCCACACCAGCCAAAGTGCGAGGAGCACGGCGGCCATGCAGGCCCAGGAGGACCACGGAGGGAACCCCGGGACGACAAGCGCCACGGCCCCCGCGCCAAAAAGAGAGGCAGGAACACAGCACCACCCAGCACGCCAGCCGAGCACCCCGGAACACCCCGAAGGGCTGGGAAAACAAGAAAGAACCGCCACCGAGACAGGGGCGGCAGGGCCAGTGCCAGGATGCACCACAATAGCAAAGAGGCGCCACGCTGCCAGGAACTAGGACCGGACAAAAACACTCCACCAGGCACCCAGCACAACGACAGAGAGAACAAGGCCAGGAAGGAAGCGAGACGGGCACGGGGGACCATGAGGACCCCGACAAACGCCGCAGCGCTGCACCGCCCGCACCAGCCCCGAGCCAGCAAAGGCACAACCACCCAGGGACGGGGTGCCAGCACCGGGCAGGAAACAGTCAGGGAACAGCAGCGGAGGACCGCCGCCAGGGCACCACCCGGGCACAGCAGGCGCAGGGGGGGGCGGGGCATGAGCCGGACCCTGGAAAGGAAAAAATAGAGCAACTGCAGCGATGTCCACAACCCCAAGGCAAGACACCTGCAAACCCAAAAAGGCAACAGGAGCGAAAAGTGCCCAACACGACGGCAGACTCGGCAGCAGCCGCCTATTTGTAGAAGAAGTGAGTAGTCCAGAATCACCATATGTGGAGCCGACGCTGAGGCTGGAACCCGGTTCCCCAGCTCCAAACGTGCCTGAATGTGTAACGCAACCGGAGCTCCTGGAAAGCGCTCCAAAACCTTCGGGTCCAGTAGAACACAGCCAGAAACAGCAATGTCCCGCACCACCACAACGGCGGAACCAGGGCTGGCCCAACCGCCGAGGAGCAGGCGTCAAGCAAAACTCACCCCGGAGCGGGGGCCAACACCAGCACCAAGGCCCCCACCCCCGCGACTTCAGGCAGCAGAGCGCGTGGCACAGGAGCGCTATATTGCAGGAAAAAAGAACAGAAGCCGCGAAGCGTAACGCACCCCGGGGTGGGGGGCCAACACCAGCACCAAGGCCCCCACCCCCGCGACTACAGGCAGCAGAGCGCAAGGTACAGCAGCGCGAAATCACGCGTAAAAAAGAACAGAAGCCGCCAAGCGGAACTCACCCCGGGGAGGGGGCCAACACCAGCACCAAGGCCCCCACCCCCGCGACTGCCAGCAGGAATCCAGGGGAAACGGCAGGAACACCGCAAGCGAGGCACGTCTCACCCGGCCAGGCTCGGGAAGACGCGCCCGCGACCCGGAAGGAAACGTGAACCCACGCCCCATCCGCAAAGGGCAGGGCGACCAGGCAGGATTCCGGCAGGAACAGAGACTGACTCCCAGCAAGCCCAGCAGGCCGGGAGACAGCCCAGGAAACCCCGCGCCCGCACAGCCAGGCAGCCGGGCGAGGGGAGGAGAGAAGACCGCCACTCCAGTACAGCAGGAGCAGCACCAGCAAATCCAAGTCCATTCTGTCGACAGACAGAAAAAAAGAACAGGCGGGATGCTGGGTAAGTACTGCTTATGCACTCCCGGTGGGAGGGGCAGTATTAGAGTCCCAGCATTCCTCTGGTCTTTTTTTCTGTCGGGAGATGGTTATCTCCTCCACTTTGTCAATGAATGGGACGAGGACATAAGGGACCTGGGGGTAATGACTTACTTACAACCATTATTAGTCTGAGCAATAACTTAATTGGTATGTGCCATATATTTCTGTTTACTTCGGGGTGCAGGATCATCCCTAACTTTAGTTGCAGTGGGCTGCTTCCAGTTACCAATCCTAGCTGTGTATGTGGGGTTCCTAGGAGACTTCTACAGTGGTCTTCTCTATTCAGATTTCTGTATCCTACTTTACCCAGTGTGTGGCTTCTCGATCTGGTGTTTCAGGTAGGGGTGGGCGATAAAACTCTGCCAATCACATGCGGCTCGCCAACATTAAGTTAGTGAGCAAGATTGTGCATACCCTAGCAAGATTTTTGGGTGCTAGGATAGCACCCGGCGAGATTTTCTCAACGCAGGAGGTCACAACCGTTTACGGTGAAAAAGCTGCCACTCGAGTAGAATATCTACTCGAGTGGCAGCAAACAAGCAGTGCTCCCTGGCACGCTGTGTGGTGCAGTTTGAACTGATTTTGTAGTGCAGAACACACTCCTGTCGCTAAAAAATCAGTGAGAGCAGCGCAATGTATCAATTTCTGCCCGATCGTGGAACTCCGCAGGATGTTGTGGAGTTTTTATATAACTCTGCAGAATTCTACAGAGTAAAAACTCCACGAGGTACGCCCACCCCTAGTTTCAAGCGGCTTGTGAGATCAGGTGCCCACATCTTTAAACCCCCTCTGTCTTTTCATGCATTTGGTCTCGTTTCTAGCGCTCCATACGACTGCTGTCTCTCTGTCCCAGAGCCCCCTGCCTCCCAGCAGTATAGTATCACGTGTGGTGATGGTCAGGAGCAGCACGGAGTAGTGCTGCACAGGGATATGAGGATTGTTGCAGTCCAGTTGCTGTGGAATTAAATGGTGGTTTGCTTTAGTATACTGTATGGAGGGATATGGTTCTATTTAATGGATGGGTGATGTAGAGTGGTGTTGTACAGTTCTGTGTGTGATGTGAAGTGGTGTCTTATGCAACAAAAGAGTAATTTGCTCTCTTGCCGTGGATTTGGTGTGGTACAGTGCATCATGGTGGGGTGATTTGGCTTGATGTGGTGTGGAATGAGGCGTGCAGGCAAATGAGTACTATCTTCTTGAGTACTGACAGGTGTGATGTGATGAGGCGTGTTGCAGTGCACTGGCTCGCCTCACGAATGCTAGAAATACTTTCTCAGGTAGGTTGGGCTAGGCTCTGTCTTAGGTAGGATGGGCTATACTTTGTGTCAGGTAGACTGAAATATACAGTCTCAGGAAGGCTGAGGTATGTAATCTGCGCAAGTTTGGTCATGCTGCGCTCTGACTTGGGTATCCTGGGCTACTCTCCGACTCAGGTAGATTGAAATAAACTTTCTCAACAATAGGTTGGACATACTCTTTCTCTTGTAGACTGGCCTCTACTGTGACTAGGGTAGGCTGGGATATACTCTGCCGCGGGTAGGTTAGAATGTGCTCTGTCGTAGTAGACTGGCATACACAATGTCTTAGGTAGTTCCTGCTGTACTTTGTATCACATAGGTAGGCTCGGATTTACTTTGTTTCAGGTAGTTCAAGTCAGCTTTTGCTTTGTGTCAGACAGGCTAGACTCCTCTTTTTCAGGCAGACTGGACTATGCTTCATATAATTCTCAGATAAGCCAGGCTACACTTACCCTCAGGCAGGCGTGCTCTGTCTCAGGCTGTGCCAAGCTCTTTTTTGACAGGTGTGGCCGTTCTCTCTCTCAGACTGGGCTATGCTCTGTTTCAGATAGGCAGGGCTATGTTCTGTCTCATTTAGGACCATTGGTTAATTTGTAAAACATTAAGTGCCGGGGCCCTCCTCAGGAGTCCACTGCAGTTTGCCCCAACCATTGCCCCCGCCTGACAGTACCAACACAATTACTAACCATCAATCTCTACAAGTATGACAATTTAGACTCTACCAGGCCACCCAACACTATAACAATGGCTTGAGTGGCAGATATTAGTCTTTTTAATGCATATTTAATTAATACACAGCTGTTGTGCTCATCTCAAAATTAGACAAATATCGCCACCATGTGGCAGATTGTCATCAGTACCTGTGATGACAATTAGGTGCCAGTGCTGGACTCCAGAAACCACAGGCTCAAATTAAGCACACTGGGACACATACAGTGGTTCCCATACACCTTCAGTGTGTGAGATGGAGCAGCAGCGTGAAGGGCTACGGGACGCGAGGCACTTTTTCATTTTCAACAAGCGTCCCATCAACAGTGAAAAAAAGACACCGAATTCAGGCCTACAATTATCCCAACTCGTTTGCAGCCGTTTGCCGTTGGTGCACAACACAGTAAGCTACTTAACCATGATTGTAACTTGCGACCTTCCAGTTAAACAAGAATCTCTGCAACAAACTCATTAATCCACTGAGGTATCTTACATAGTATACAAATCCGTGACCTATTCTCCTGGAGGCCCATCTAACCATCTCAGCAGAGATGATCACAAAGGTGGCAACCCCCCATCCCCCTCCCCCCCAGGCCATGCATTCAAACTCTGGCAATGTAGACTTAGCTTTCCAACCTTTAAAGGTGAGTAAATTAAGTACAATACATTGAGTAATAGTAGCACCTGTTATTTACAGTGCTTAGAAATATCAGAAGTGTGGTATTTAGCACTTTATAACAAGGTATGTTAGTGTTATGATGATTCAAGTCTGTGACCAGAAATTACACACGTCACCAGCAAGTGCATTAACCACCTGAGCTGTGCTATTTGTATTATACCTTGAGACCTGTGGTCAGTCTGTTCAAGCTCTCCGTCTGTCAAAGCCCCTCATGCCCCAGTGCGAATGTATTTCAGGCATGCACACTTAGGTGCATATACTTTTTAATACCCTAATTTTCCAAATGTCCAGCAATGTTCACAAACAAGCTGCTCCCCCAAATATTCAAGGACTGGAGCTATAGAAATAGAATAGAAATGCATCCTCTCCTGGAATATTTGGAGTTAGTTCTGTGCAGTGGCGGCTCCTCCAATAAGGCGAAGGAGCGTCGCCTCACTGCTCAAAAGGAAAAATAAAATGATAATAACGTTTATTACATTTTACTTTTCCTATTGAGTCAGTGGCTCTTGGGGCGGGGCTGACCAGATCATGGAGAGGAGTGGTTTATACTCATTAAGTGTGCATGACTGCCTGGACGGCCCTCTCAGGTGGGACAAACAGTCCTGCGCACTTTGCATCTTCCCCACCAGGCTTGCTTTACATAGCCCGGTGAGGAACATGCAAAGCCTCCCATTCCCTGTCTGAGCGCTGATCCACGGTGCTCAGACCAATCACAGCGCTGCATTGCAGTGTTGTGATTGGCTATGGGGAGCCTGGGAGCCCGGATGCTTCCTGTTGCCGGTGGAGACAGGAAGAAGAGGATGGAGGAAGGAGACGGCGGCTCGCCAGCCCAGGTAAGTTTTTTTTTCCTTCATTTTCTTCGTTCACTGTCCCCCACCCACCCCCATCCCCCCCCACTCCCGTCCGGTAGCATCCGCTACTGGTTCTGTGCCTCGGGAGAGTTTCAGGGGAAGCCCCAAAATACAGGCGCTTTTGTCAGGCATGGACAGACGCGGGAGCTTAAACAGTTAGAACACAGGCCCTAAGGAATATTAAACCGCATTGTTTGTGACCTATTAAGTAAGGAAGAGCAGGCTCACTAACCATAGCCTTGTTATTAGTTTCTTTGGGGGCAGAGATTTTAAAACAGGGGCGGCGCCCCACAAAGAAAAGCCCGAAGCCAGAGCTGAAAAACTAAAATGGTAATAAAGTTTTATTTATTACCATTTAATTTTTCAGCAACAAACCCGTTCCAAACTGAGTGTCAGGACGGGGCGGGCCAGTGCGGCAGAGAGGCAACAGGGAACTTTGCGCTAAAGTTTCAAATGCGCATGTCTCTCTGCCCGGCCGTCAAGCGGCAGCCAGCCAGACATGCGCATTTTAAACTTCTCTAACCCAGCTGTCTAGGACAGCTGGGTTAGAGAAAGTGCAGGCCTCAGGTGCTCTTGAGAGCGCTGAGTGAGGCCGCTCCCTCCAATCCTGGTTAGGGGAGTTGGCTGGGTCCCACATGGGAGCTTTCGGAGAGAAGACCGGAAGAGGAGGACATCGGAATGCGCAGGAAGGTAAGTGTATTTTATTTATTTATTTATTTTTGTGTCACCCGCTCCACCACCATCGGTACATGCCAGCCGCCACTGAAACTACACGGTGAAGCCTGCAGCCTCAGTAGCGCCTCTCAACAATCTGAAAAACTGAAACACCAAGGCTTACGGGTATTAAAAAGGTTTTCTAGGAGGTTGGTATGGGTGTGACTGATACGAGGGTGGTTACTTAAGATGTGTCTGGGCCGCTCCAAATAACAGACAAAAATGGGATACAGGACTGTAAGTAAAACTCGTCAATACCCGTATAAATAAAAAAAAATCCACAAAAGATATTTTGCTTTTTTAACAGCTAAAAGTGCCATATTTAATCTTGAAATGATCACCGCATTGATTCAAGCTTACAGTGTCGCCCATGATTTATTCCACTGACATCCTCAATAGGTCTCTCCATCTATTTGCCTAATTGTGGAGCACAGGTTTGCTTTCATCAGTGCAGTTGTAAAATGATGGTTTAACGCTTTCCCTGCTAAATAGCAACCGTTCTTAGAGTGTGGTGTCTATGTGAGTGATAGAGAGTGCAAATGAGAACCAGGAGATGAGAAAAGGGGCACGGAAGAGACATGACAGGATGTGAGGGAGGGGAGGTTAAGGTCTGTGAGAGGAGGGAGGGAGGGGTGTATGAGAAAGGTATAAAAATGAAAGGTGAGTGAGAGAAGGCGCTTTGATTATGACATTAGAGATTTATAGAGCGCGCACTATGCTCAAAACTGAGACTCAAGGCACTTTAAAGCACTTAACAGAACAGACAACAGCAGACAAAGAGGAGTTAAATAGCGGAGAACAGCTACACTAACACACTAAGGTGTTAGTAAGAGGTGTGTGAGAGAATGTAGGCGTGAGTGTGTAATTAAAGCAGATTGGTACGAGCACGGTGCACAGAGAGCAAGGGGAGTGTGGAAAAGTGGGTTTTGAGAAATGTCTGAGGAAAGTGAGGAGGAGTGAGTGGGTGTGTGTACATGGAGAGCAAGAGGAAAGTAATGGAGGGAGCACGAAGAGTGTCACAAGATGGTAGGAGCTAGGATGTGTGCAAAAAGCAGACAGGAGGGTGAGCAGAGTGAAAGTGAGAAAGTGAGTGAGGATGGTAACAATAGTAGGCATGTGGAGAGCCTGGTGCAGAAGAGGGAAGGAGGGTGAGATCAAGAGAGGGAAGGTTTGGATAAGAGAAGAAGCTGTGCGAGTCAGAGGGGAGTGCTAGCAGGGGCAGTTTTGAAGGAATTGGTGTCAGCTTGGTGTCATTATCAATACAATAATCAAAAGTGGCACCAAGATCAAAGGGTGTGGTACTAGGATACATACTTCCACAAAGGGTGGCCACAACCTTTGCACTTGCACTATGAGGTGGCGAGGGAAATAGAAGAGGAGCCAGGAGCATTTAAAGGAGGGGGTATGTAAGAGAGAGAGGAGGGTAAGAAGCAGTGGCGGCTCCTCCGCAATGGCGGAGGAGCGTCGCCCCACTGCCTGGCTCAGAGCCAGAAAATGAAAAATAAAACAACATTGTTTTATTTTTCGCTTTACGGCTCTGAGCCAGCTTGTGAAGGGAGGGGCGTGGCATTGGGAGGAGGAGTGCAACATGCACTTCACTCCCTAAGTCCGCATATGTGTTTTGGCCGGCTGTCTCTGGCCGACCAAAACACACATGTGTACTCAGGTTTTCTCCAGCCCAGCAGCATTGAGAAGCTGGGCTGGAGAAACCCCACAGACTCCCTGGTCTGAGCAGGGCGTCTTTCCTGCCTGCTCAGACCAATCCAGGAGCTGCTCTCATGCGAGAGCAGCGCGGGGATTGCAGGGAGTCCGTGACGTGGTCCCAGTGCTTGCTGGGACCAGGAAGGACTGTGTCGAGTGCGACCCGGGAGGCTGCTCCAGGTACGTTTTTTGTTTTTTTTAGTATAACCCCCGCGCTCTCCTTCTCCCTTGCTCCCCCGGACCCTGTCCACCCGCCCTACCACCTCTTTATTGTGGAGGCTGCGACTGGTAAGAAGGGAAAGGGAAAACAAGAGAAGAGTCTGAGAGATTGGGTGTATGACAGTAGAAAGGGACGCCCGAGAGAGGGAGATGCAAAACAGAAGTGTGTGTCAAGGGTAGGATAAGAGTGGAGGATGAAAAGAGAGATGAAGCTGAAAGACGAGGGGAGCAATTGAAGTTGAGCAATGAAGCAAGGAGGTAAACATAACAGAAGAGTGGAGGAGTGCAAGGGAGAGCGAAACATTTTGTCCTGAAGCAGCCCCGCTGGACACTGGCTCCTCCTCCCCATCCCCTTTTATATGCTGAGAAGGGGAGGTCTTGATAAAGTATAACAGGGGCTCTAGCCTGTTAGAACTAAAGGTCCTTGAAACATTTAAATATCTGGGTCTCGTTTGACGTACATTCATGTGTGACAATGATGTCCTTATAAGGCATTGTTGAGGTATCTTGACAAAAAAGCTGACCCGGAAATTTGATACTAGAGCCTCAGACCAGGAGCATACTTAGTCAACGTACCTCTATTCGGACCTGCAACATGAAAGGCTATCCCAATAATGACATTTACAGGTGTGCACCTTGAACATTCCTCCGATTACCTTTTGTGTGCTTTATGTAGTGCCCTGAGTGGCAAATGGTATGCCCAGACGTGGATTCCTTGCTCAGGGTGCCACTGGAGCCAAACTACACCAGACTGAAAAGCCCCAATCAGGCCAAAACCGTTCTTGGGTTGCTCAGGACCTGACATAGCAGTTCAGGGTGGGCTGTTCCTATTGGAGCAGGACCGAGACGGATTTGCATATGGCATGGTGGGCAAAAGAATAATGAGTTGGATTGCTACCCATAGCGATTGCCAGTGGTTAGACTTATTGCGAGCATTCCTCCCATCACATGGATGAAAAGCAACTGCCTTCAGCTCAACACAGACAAAACAGAAGTCCTACTCTTCGGCAACAACCACTCTCACTGGGGCGCCTCTTGATTGCCCTGTGAACTTGGCCCCCCACCCACTCCTGTGGACCATGCCAAGAACCTCGGGATCATCCTGGAGATCAGCCTCTCCATGAGAAGATAGATCAACAATGTCTCCTCATCATGCTTCCACATCCAGTAATGCTACGCAAGATTTTCAGGTGGATCCCATTGAATACCAGACGAATGGTCACCAAGGCTCTTATCACAAGTAGACTTGATTACAGAAATGCCCTCTACGTGGGAATTCCAGCATATGTCCTACGCCAACTCCAAACCGCCCAGGGCGCTGCTGTCATACTCATCCATAATATCCTGCAGACTAACCACATCTCCTCAACAATCTTCATTGGCTTCCAGTCCAGGAAAGATATATGTTCGAGCTACTCACGCACGCTTACAAAGCTCTACACAACCAGTCCAGCTTACCTCAACCACTGCCTCAGCTTCTACCAACCACCAGACACCTTCGAAGTGCATCCCGGACAAGAGCACACCTCCATCGCATCAAGAAGACCAGAAGCGGAGGATTCTACTTCTCATACCTCACAGCCAAGACCTGGAATGACTTCCCTAAACACCTCAGAACCTCCTCCTCCCTCATGGACTTCCGAAGGAACCTCAAGACTACCTCACTGACCTTATCAGCATGCATTGCTCCCCCCGCTGCGCAGCTCCAATTGGTAGCTGTCTGCCCTCTGCGTTCCAGGTTCAGCAGCCCTCAAGACCACCGTCACCGCACACCACCACCACCTCATCAGAACCACCAAGAAAATTGCCATACAGGAATGCATCAACACCAACGCACACAACAGCAAAGAACTCTTCACTATGATCAAAGAATTCTACAAACCCTGCACAGACACCACAGACATCCCCCTCTCCCAAGATCTCTGCGACAAGCTCACCATCTTTTTCCACCGCAAGATCTTCGATACCTACGACAGCTTCGTAATCCAGGACCCATCAACCACAACCACCGCACCAGAATGTTCCAGATCCCAGCTGACACTGCTCAACTGGACAATCCTTACCACTGACAACACCATAAAAATCATGAAAAACATTCATTCTGGGGCCCCTTAGGCCGCCTGCCCCGACCACATCTTCAACCGAGCCGGCACCGCCATCACCCCCGAACTCTGCCATACCATCAACTGATCCATCGCATCTGCCACCTTCCCTGAAGACTGGAAACACTCAGAGATCAACCCACTGCTGAAAAAACCTTCTGCTGTCCCGTCTGACCTCAAGAACCACAGACCAATCTCTCTGCTCCCCTTCCCAGCCAAAGTCATTGAGAAGGCCATCTACGCCCAACTCACAGAATTCATCAAAACAAACTACACCCTGGACCCCTCACAATCTGGCTCAGGAGCAACCACAGCACAGAGACTGTACTCTTCGCCGCACCAACGACATCCGCACTCTCTTCGACTGAGGTGAAACCTCAGCCCAAATCCTCCTGGACCTCTCTGTCGCCTTTGACACCGTCTTCCACCAAACCCTCTGCACAAGACTCCACGATGCCGGCATCCGCGTCAAAGCACTAGAGTAGATCCACTCCTTCCTCAGCGGCCGAACCCAGAGAGTCAGACTCCCACCGTTCTCCTCAAATCCTACAAAGATCAGCTGCAGAGTCCCCCAGGGCTCCTGCCTGAGCCCCACCCTCTTTAACATCTACATGGCCTGCTTACAACCATTGTCCGAAACCACATACTCAATATTGTCTCCTACGCGGATGACACACAGCTGATTATCTCCCTTGCCGAGGAACCTACAGTCACTAAGAGCAACTTCCATGACGGGATGAAGGCAGTAGCCTCAAACTCAACTCGGACAAAACTGAAGTCCTCATCCTGGGCTCCACTCCCTCCACTTGGGACGACTCCTGGTGGCCGGCAGCCTTAGAACCCCACCCCACACCCACTGACCACGCACGCAACCTCAGCATCATCCTCAGCTCCTCGCTCTCTATGAACCTCCAAACCAACGCTGTATAGCCCTCCTGCTTCCACACACTCCGCCTGCTCAGAAAGATCTTCAAATTGATCCCCACCGAGTCCAGGAGAACGGTCACCCAGGGGCTTGTCAGCAGCAAGCCCGACTACGGTGACACACTCTACGCCGGCTCGACCCAAAAACTCCAAAAGAAATTGAAGCACACCCAGAACGCCTCCGCTAGACTTATCCTGGACATCCTCTGCCGAAGCCACATGCCCGGTCACCTGAGAGACCTCCACTGGCTCCCGATCAACAAAAGAATCACCTTCAAACTCCTCATGCACGCCTGCAAAGCTCTCCACAACACCAGAACCGAATACCTTTACCACTGCCTCCCTTTCTACACACAGACCAGACATCTCCACTCTGCCCATCTGGCCTGGCCACTATCCCACCGATCTGCAAGACCTCGGCTGGAGAAAGATCCTTCTCCTACCTTGCTGTGAAGACCTAGAACTCCCTACCTCTGCACCTCAGGCAATCACCGTCACTGCCTCAATTCAGGAAGGACCTCAAGACCTGGCTCTTCGACTGAACTGCAGAGCCCCCTCCCCAAGCGCCTTGAGACCCTCACGGGTGGTTAGTCGCGCTCTATAAGAACCCTGACTGATTGATTGAAGACATGGCTCTTCCAGACGAAACAGGCATGATCTCCGTCTGCCCTACTCAGCCCCTGGATACCCTCACAGGTGATTAGCTGCGCACTACAATGTATAATAACATAACCTTTCCTTTTGTGTGTTTGCTGCACCCTGAACTGAACATCCCACTATTGACAGATGTACAGCCCTCTCATGTCGCACAGAGGTGTAAAGACATTGTTCAGCATGCATGCCATTGTTGGAAGGCAAAAAAACACACAATTGATGGACGGAATGCAGAACAAATCAAAACATTCACCCCCAGTCAAGAGATCTGGGTTAAATCCATCATTCTTTTGCTCACCATGCCACCCCAGTTTAGACCTGGCCATATGCAAATCAGTCTTGACCCTGTGCCTCATGGGAACAGTCCAGCCCGAACTGCCAAGCCAGGTCCTCCCTGGACCAGAAACAAGCATCCTAGGACCGGTTTCGGGGTTTCACCCCTCTTCAGCCAGGATAGCTTGATTCCAGTGGCACAGTGAGCCCAGGACCCACGTCTGGGCATACCTGGCGCACTTAGGGCGAGAAAGCAAAAAACACACAATTGATGGACGGAATGCAGAACAAATCAAAACATTCACCCCCAGTCAAGAGATCTGGGTTAAATCCATTATTTTTTTGCTCACCATGCCACCCCAGTTTAGACCTGGCCATATGCAAATCAGTCTTGACCCTGTGCCTCATGGGAACAGTCCAGCCCGAACTGCCAAGCCAGGTCCTCCCTGGACCGGAAACAAGCATCCTAGGACCGGTTTCGGGGTTTCACCCTCTTCAGCCAGGATAGCTTGATTCCAGTGGCACAGTGAGCCCAGGACCCACGTCTGGGCATACCTGGCGCACTTAGGGCGAGAAAGCAAAAACACACAATTGATGGACGGAATGCAGAACAAATCAAAACATTCACCCCCAGTCAAACTGGAATGGCATGGTGAGCAAAAAAACGATGAATTTAGGCCCAGATCTCTTTACTGGGGTGAATGTATGACATTGTTCTGCATTCTGTCCATCAACTGTTGTTTTTGCAATTGTTGGAAGGCAGCTGCCTCGGTAGAAAAGTAATAGGGTCTTAGTGTTTGTCACATTCTATTTTTCTGTCACTCGATTTTACTGCCTCTCTTGAGTGTTCTCTGTTACTATTTCTTTCTTTGTGGCACTCTTCCCCTTTCATACTCTTCATTGTTTCTGGCTTGGTCTCCTGTCACCCCCTTGTTTGCTGCTCTCTGTCAGCCTCTCTCATCAACTGTGTCTTCATCTTTTTCAATATTTTTCCATCACTGAAAGGAGATTATCTAATGATAATGTGACAACCGTGTCATATACACCCCTTTTGCCTGTGGTTAGAAAACTCACACTGCCTCCTTGTGCAATTAATTGTTTGGTGCATACATGTTTCACATGTTTTACAACGTGATGCTTTAGCACGACATGGGGAAACTATTAGAGTGGAAGCAAGGGGATCCAAGAAATATCCGTACTTTGGCCATAAAATGCTCTGCATTGCCCTTGCTGTAAGCAAGGCAGAAGATCATAATGTATGCAAATGCTGCTGTTGCCGCACGTGCAATTGGTGGCTTTGTTGGTGAAGAAGTCTAAAAATTATGTATATGCACACTTGTTATAGCGAGTGTCTGTTGCGGGAGACAGTGCTGCAGAACTAGATTGAGCCAAATGGGAAAAGGAGACCCATGAATACACGCATGTCTGTCGAAATATGTTGTCTTGCCCATAAACTGGGCGCCCCCAACGTCCCCACCTCCGGCCTCCTACAACTGTAGTTGAGGCGTTTAAACCAGGGACTTGGTCGTATTCAAAATACTTGTTTTTGCACAGTTTTTCCTTCCTTTTAGTTTATGGTATTTATAGTTAATTGATGACAGTTGTACCACCCCATTCAGAATTATTGCACATAAAAATAAAGACATTATAACTGTAATCTATATCTAAACGTATTCAAGTTCGCAGATTATTACATTAATGTGTTGAGCAATTGAACTAATTAGAAGTCATAGTCCAAGCTATCACAGACTTCATACTCACTATTCTCCCATCAGAGACAGTCCAGCCGTATAGTGGGCAATTTTATAACATCATATCTTTCAAACAGAGAATTGATCTTTGTTAAGAAGAGACACACTGGTAAGTTTTCATGGTCTTTATTCCTTGTAGTATAGAACCACCAACTCCAGCTGCCAGCCTGCTTGAATCTCCTGGTAGTAACCGTCTCACTCGAGACGCTACCATGGAGATGGAACATCTGGCACATGCAGCTCTTAGAATGAACATAACACACATCCCCCTTACTGAAAACAAAAAGAAAAGAAAGAAGAGAAGGAAAGAAAGTAGGCATGAAATAAAGAAGTGTGGAAGTAAAAACATAGCATAAATAGTTCAAAACATCACATATGAAATCAATACATTTCATAGTCTTCATAACGTTTTGGAGGGCAACGTAACCTTGGAGGAAGACTTCTTGAATGAAAACTCGGACCAGGCAAGTTATCTGAACATGATGGAAACAAGGACTTGTCACCCTCAAATCTTACCAAGCGAGACATACTCCACTTGCTACCATTATGAACAGTAACTACATTCTTGTAAACAGAAGTGATGACAAAAGGGCCCATAAATTCAGTGATACCTTTTTTATGCCAGCGTGGTTTTTTGATAAGTACTCAAACGCGCACCTTCCATGTTCTGGCTTTGGTAGAATTCTTAAAGTCAAACCTCTCTTTGTACCTCGCTTGATAAGATTTGACTTTAGCATTCACCTCCTCCTTATCCAAAGCCGGACCCTCAATGAGAGGTAACCAAGCAGGATTGAGTTTGGTCAAGGCAACTCTTCCTCTCAATATTTGGAAAGGAGACTTCTGTAACACAGCATTGAGAGCAGTGCGATGGGCCCACCAAGTATCTCTCAAGGCACTCTTGAGAGAAACCTTCCTCTCAACAGCCCTCTGCACGCATGCCTTCACCACCCTGTTCATGCGTTCCGCAAGTCCATTGGCTTGTGGTGCATAAAGTGCAGTTTTCTGATGAGTGATCCCATAGTCCCTCAAAAACTCTTGCATGATGAACTGTACCCCATTATCAGTAATAAGGAATCTAGGTATGCCCTCACGCAAATTCATCTTTCATGAAATCAATAACAACCCTGGTGCTGATAGAACTCACACACCTGGTGGACACCCACTTGGAAGAGTAATCAACCAAAAGAATCACAAACCTCTCAGAAGGACCCAAAAGTTCAAAGGTACCCATAAGGTCCAACCCAAGCTTGATCCAAGGTTCACGCGGAACCTCAACAGGTGACAAAGGAGCAGTATTAGTGACTTGGGATTTATCACTGGAGGCACACTGATAGCATTCTTTAACAATCTTCTCAACATGACTATCCATCCTGGGCCACCAATACCTTTCACGTAGTCGAGACTTCGTGAGATTTCTCCCTAAGTGTCCCTCATGAGCGAGATTCACCAGCTTAGGTCTTAAGGCATCAGGAGGTATTACTCTCTCTCCACGCATAAGCTGACCTTGACAAAGAGTAAGTTCATTTCTAATGGGCCAAAAGGGTAGTAGGTCGGAATCAACTCTTTTGCTGTCAGGCCACCCCTTAACAATAAAATCTTTAATAACAGGAAGCAACACATCTCCCGACAAAGCTTGTTCCCATTCTAGCTCTTGGATAGCAGATTCCCTTACCCAGCAAACACTGACAGTGTCACAGTCCCAGGCATCACTGCAGGAATCGATGGGGAGCCTGGATAGACAATCAGCTGCTTTGTTGGCAGAGCAAAGAAGGTATTGAACTTGAAAATTGTACTCTTCCAAACCCTCACTCCAACGCTTAAGTCTAGGGGTGAGCCTTTCACTCTCCACACACGAGAAAACCTGAACTAAGGGACGATGATCAGATCTAACTAAAAAGGGAAGGCCCCAAAGATAAAACTTAAAGTGCTTAACAGCCCAGACAATAGCCAATGCTTCCCTCTCGATACACGAATACTGCTGCTCTGGTTTCTTCAATGCTCTCGAGGCAAATACAATGACCTTTTCCACACCTCCTTCAACTTGGAAAAGCACCGCTCCAAGGCCACACAAACTGGCATCAGTAGTCAAGAAAATTTTCCTCTTGGAGTCAAAGTGACCAAGTGTAGGCATCTTACCTATTGCCTGCTTTACGGAGCTAAAAGCCGAAATACACTCTGGTGACCAATCAAAATGTGTACCTTTCCTAAGGAGGGCCCTGATGGGCTCAACAGTGGAGGCAAAACTTGGAACAAACTTGGAGTAAAATTCAGCAAGGCCAAGGAAAGACCTGACCTGCTCTTTGTCTGTCGGAGAGGGAGCATCTACAATACTCTTGGCCAACTCCAGTTTAGGTCGGACACCCTCCCCAGAAATAACATGTCCCAAGTACGTGACAGAAGATACCCCAATTTTACATTTTACTCTGTTCACAGTCAAACCATTGTCACTCAGTCTTTGTAGAACAGTTCTTAAAACCCTGTCATGTTCTAAATCATTCTTCCCATAGACTAAGATGTCATCCTGGAAGAACATGACATAGGAAATATCACCCAGGATCACCTTCATGATGCGTTGAAAACAGGCAGCCGCAGAGGCTAATCCAAAAGGCATTCTGACAAAACGGAAAGCCCCCAGTGGTGTCACAAAAGATGTTAAGTGCTTGGACTCAGGATGGAGGGGCACTTGGTGATAGGCCGAGGACAAGTCTAATACGCTGAAAACCTTAGCACCATCAAGCATGTTAATTGACTCAGAGATATTTGGCAGGGGTTGGCGGTCAACCCATATCCACTTATTCAGCCTCCTCAAGTCCACACACATTCTAATACTTCTCCCCCATCCTTGGGGGCCAAAACCACTGGGGCCAACCATTCAGAGGATTCAATTTCCTCTATCACACCAAGAAGTACCAGTTTCTTAAGTTCATCCTTGAGCGGTTCAAGCATCATGTTGGGAACTTTCCTAACCTTGTGTACCACGGGTGTTGCGTTCTGTTTAAGCACAATACGGTGTTCAAAGTTCTTGAGAAGACCAAGGTTGTCAGAGAAAACTTGTGGGAACTCTTCGAAAAACTTGCTAGAGATTGCTGATTGGTCAACCAGCATGACTTGCTCCGATGGAAACCTAGCATTTGGATTGAGAATTATCCCCAAATCTCTCTGATGTCTCCAGCCAAGAAGATTAGCGCCTCTTTTGGCGACATAAATCTTCCCAATGGTCTCTCTTCCTTTGAAATTAATTTTCATAATGGCAAACCCAATAACATCAATATGCGAGCCACCATAACTAACAGGACTAATGTCGGGGGCTGAAAGGTGGAGCTCAGGAAAGGTCTTGTCCCACAGCTCATTGTCTAGCATCGTAAAAGGAGAACCAGAGTCTGCCAAAACCACAATTAACTTGTCACCAATCATCATCTCACATTCTGGCATAGTGATGAGGTCAGCATCAACCATGCCATCACCTCGTACACTTAGCATGACAGTTCTTGAGGCCTCACAAGTTTCAACATTCTCTACAGTGCGCACTCTGCCACTGCCATTGCCACTGGACCTGCATACTCTGGCATAGTGACCCTTGACCCCACATTTGTGGCAGGTTGTGTTTCTTGCATAACACTGAGGATAGTTGGAGGAGTGATTGGTGCTACCACATCTATAGCATTTCATCTTTGAAAAATCTGTGGAAGGTTTGGTCTTGGTTCCGCGCATATTTCTAGAAACATTGTCAATGGAGTCTTGAGGAGGCTCCCTTTGGGTCAGTTCATGAATACAACTGGGAGTAGGATTACAATCAGTTATTGCCTTATGGGTTTTCATCTCTTTAACCCAACCAGAGGTATTTTCCATGCCCTCAACAATAGCTATAGCTTCCATGAGAGATGGGTTTTTGGATAGAAGTTTTTCTTGTACTCTAGGATTATTAGTACACCTGACCAATTGATCACGTATCAATGAGTCAGTGAGTTCCCCAAACTCACAGGTACAGGCAAGCGTTTTTAGCGAAGCTATATAATTCCCAATCTTTTCACTAGGTTCTTGGGTCCTCATGAAAAACTTGTGCCTTTCTAACACAACATTGATGCGTGGTCCAAAATACATTTCTAACATTTTTATGGACATCTCAAACACATCAGACGGTTCACCATCTCCTTCACCAACAGGTATCACATCAATGCTCTCGTAAATGTTGCGCCCTTCCACTCCTAGATTATGAAGAAGAATAGCTTGTCTTCTGTGAGCTGAGAACTTATCTCCACCTATGGCTACTAAGTATGAATCAAAGAGCAGTTTCCACCTTTTCCATGGCAGCAGTGGTTCACCTTTTTCACAAAGAAATGGAGGTGGTTGGCTCATCGTTGTGGCAGCCATGGTGAAATTATAGTCCTTTGATTAATCAAAGATAAATTAAATCTCAACAGGAATGCTTTTGATAACTAATGTGTGTAGGAACAGGCAACAGGAAGCTTGAAAGTCAATTGGAGAAGTCAAATGAAGAAAGCGAAACCTGAAGAGCAATAAACAGACATGTGCTTGAAACACAAGGAAGTCTTAGTCAAGGAAGTCTTTGCTAAATAATAAGCGTAGCAACAAACAGTTTGGAAAGTCACCAAAACGAATGGCAAAGTCAATTCAAGAAAAACAAATACTTGAAAGTACAAGTGCTGCAGTCAGGAACGCAGTAAATACCTGTAAACTAGATATCCTTCCGTGTGTGAAATGCTCGTAGTTAAGGAGACTCAACAACAAGGAAGGCGGTACGCACGTAGCATGGGGTATCCTTCCGTGCATCCGTGGTGAATTGCTCGTTGTCAAGGAGACGGGACAACAAAGATGGCGGCACACACGTAGCGTAACGTGACGTACGTGACGTGCGTGACGTTCTGATGCACGGAGACGTTGTGCGCATGAGTGATGGTCGCGAGTGATGTCTCGAGGAGCAGCAACGGCCAAAAAGGAACAAAATGAACAAAAATGTCCAATTTCGGCTGGAAACCTCGTGGAAAGTCAGGAAAAACGGGAGAGTCCGAAGGAAGTCGAGAAGATCGCTTCTTCACTGGTCTCACCACCTCAACAGATGAGGAGAAGATAGCGATTCGTGGGTTGCTGAAAATGGGGAGAGTTGGTGGCAGGCTTGTCCCCCGCAAGCTGCACTCGTCGCCAGTGTTAAGAAGAGACACACTGGTAAGTTTTCATGGTCTTTATTCCTTGTAGTACAGAACCACCAACTCCAGCTGCCAGCCTGCTTGAATCTCCTGGTAGTAACAGTCTCACTCGAGACGCTACCATGGAGATGGAACATCTGGCACATGCAGCTCTTAGAATGAACATAACAATCTTCTTAGGGGAATCAGTGCTTTAACAAGTCATCATTAATGATATTCTATTATAGCCTTATAACCCACCGTAGCGGGCTATACCAACCATTAAAGGCCCGCTCCAGCTTTAAAGGCCAGGCCCGACCCGAAGGTGAGGGCCTTTAACAAGGGAGTGGACCTTTAATGGCCAGTATAGCCCGCGATGGAGGGCTATAAGGCTATTAGAACATTCTGCCCCTAGAGGGGAGAATGTTCTAAATAGTAAAACAAAGTCCTCATGGAGCCCGAGGGAGTTGAAATCCCCATGGCTCCTTGAAACATTGAACAAAGGCAAACATTGCTCCGGGCTTCTACCAACCATTAGAAGCCTGGAGCACTCGATAGTCTACGATGGAGCTCCCAACATTCCAGTGTTCTAATATACAGTTAAAGATGGACAAAAAGCTCTTCATCCTGATTAAGACCCCTTGGTAGTACACTGCCATCCAGTCACTTTGGTGTTTGCCCTCTTCAACCAAGCCTGAGTGGATTACAGAAGTAGGAAGGACCGCAAGAACCGCACATTATGAATGTGTTGTGCGTGACATGCAGAGGGAGGAGTAGGAATGACAGGACTAACGTGAACGCCAGCAGAACACAAGAATGGCAGAGTAGGACTGGCTAGATAAGAGATGGGGTTGCACGCAGGGCCAGCAACAGGACTGGCAGAAAAAGACAGCAGCAATCATTGTATATAGTGACAGCAGCAGGACTCACAGGATTTGCTAGCAGTAGAAGCTAAATGTATTGACAGCAGAATTCAGTGACAGTAACAAGACTGCAGACTATGTCAACAGCAAGAGGGACAGCAGGGACCACACTCAGGGACTGCAGAAGGCTTTGCGGGAGGAAGAGAAGCTTGAACTGTTGCTCTTACTCCTTTATAGAGAAGGAAAGTTGCACTGGCGATCGTTGCATACTTTTTTGTTAGGGAGAGAATCTTGTACCAGTGATGCTTAAGTTGCACCTCTTTTGTGAGGGAGGTAAGCTTGCATTATTGTGTGTTTCTGTTCTCTGTGATGGAACCTTTTGCTACTTGATTGAAGCAGAAAGGTCGTTATAGCTCTTGAGGGCGTCATGTAACAGTCAGGGTCAAGCCATTAAATGTGAGGGCGTATGCCTGGTGGGGAGCTAGGCGAGGAGTGTCATTGAGAAAAATGTCTTTGGAAGAGAAGAGTTTTAAGGTACTTTTTGAAGATCCGAAAAGAGGTGGTGGTACAAACATTTGGAGGTAGCAAGTTCCAAATTCTAGTCGCATTACATGAGAAAGATTGCGCCATAAGACTCTAAATACCAATGGCCTGAAGAACAACAATACGCCATTAATGTGATCAAATCTGTAATTATTGGTGCACTAATACTTAGGCCTTTTGCATGAGGATAACTTCTGTAATTACAACAGATGCTTGTTTTTTTTCTGTTTTTTTTTTCTACAGAGTTTTATATAGCGCGAACTTGACCCGAATCGGGTATCAGAGCGCTTTACGTAGCACCATTTGCATTACATGAGGACACATTCATTTTTGTTAGGCACGGGGAGATTAAGTGATTTGCCCAGAATCACAGGATGTTCAGCGTCATTGCCGAGACTCGAACCCAGTTCCCCAGATTCGAGGTCGACCGCCCTAGCCGTTAGGCCAACTCCTCTCCTCTTGTTTGTATGGAAATGCTAATGTGATGTCACAAAAAGCATGGCAATGAAGAGTGGAATGTGTATTTACATCCTGTATGCTCAATGTGTCTGAGAGGAGGTATAAAATGATAAAAATGGAGTCGCTTGTGTATACATCGGCCATAGAACACTTTAATAAATATGTACGGGGTTCTCGGTTCATATTGAGTACAAACTATGATCCTCTAATTAATATTCTTTCTCCTGGAAGAGATTGGAATGTTACTGTATGTATCGCAAACATTAGCTCCAAGTTAGAAGAGCACAATTTTACGATTGAAGATGTGCCTAGGAAGATGAATGTTACTGCAAAAGGCTTGGCCAGGCTTGCTGCAGAGGGAGAGAATGTGACAAATATATCTGATTCTGAAGTAGTATCAACAATGAGTGACAGATTGTCCTCTTCATTCCAAGGTTTGACAAAAATGGAATGGAATGAGAAAATGGAACTGGATTCACTCCATCGTAAGGCGGGTAATAGATGGTGGGCCGCACAAGACAAGTATTTCTCCTTAGGCTATGGCCTTTAGGAACGTTAGTGAAGAACTTAAAGTAGAAGGTTGTATTTTGTTAAGAAAAAATGGAAATGTGTAGTTTCAAATTCATTACAGAGCACGATATTTACTCTGGCATACACAGGACTTCTGGGAATGTCTTTTATGAAGTGAGTGTTGAGAGAACACTGATGGTGGCTGGGGTAGGATAGGATGGCAGAGGTGGACGAGAGTGTGTACTGAAAGCGGCGATAGCAAGCGCGTGCTCATGGTCATACTAGCTCCTTTATGTTCATTTCCATGCCCAAAGCATCCCTGGGAGAAAATTGGATTTTGTATTTCTGGCCCATTTGATCAACTACCTGTTGATTCGAGATCTGCATCGGTTCTTGTAGATTATCACTCTATATGGCATAAAGTGAAATTTGTCAGTCGAGCTGCAGTTTGATTACATTTTTTAAGGAATGTATCTTTAATTAAAGTTTTCCAGGATGTTTAGTAGCGGACAGTGGTATGAAATTGACTTACAGGCTATGAAAGCTTTCCTTAAGGATTGCTATATAGAGCACATCACTACGGCCCATTATGATCATAGTATAATGGGCAGGTCGAGAGATTTAACAGAGCCCTAAAGTGTTGCGATTCTAGTCACAGGGGGAGTAGGTGGATATAGCTGAATGTTGGGGGTGCAAGTACATTTATAAATAAATGGAATCTTAATTAAAATAAAGGGAGCGCTGAATTGGTGCTAATATGATTTGTTTTGTTGTTGCTGCTTGTGTTGCATTGAAAGGGCTAGGGCTTTAAGTACAATCAGGAGGGCTTGCAGAGGTTAGTAAGAGCAGATGAGGTAGGGCGTGGATAGGTTTTTAGGATGCATACAAATCCCCACCTGTGCTTGTTCTCACAGGTTCTGTGATGGAGCAGGAGCTCCCAGTTGCTGCTCTTGAGGAGAAGCCTTTGAAACTCACCTTACATTTTAATCTGAAGAACTCTTGTGGAAGCATAAATCAATGCTAGAGAGAAGAAAACAAACATTTAATGGAAGCATGTGATTTATGGCACTTGAAGCGCACTCCTGAAAGACTCTTTCTTTATATGAGGTGCAGGAAATCTGCAAAGAAGGGAAGAGACATTTTGTTGGAAAATGTTATTAAGTGAAGAATGCTATTTTGTGGAAATACTTCTGGAACTGGTTGAATACGAAGTACTGACTTTTCCTTCGGAGTCAGAAGCCTTTATTGCTTAATTTCATATTTGTTGGGGATAAAAAGCTTATAGCCTCGTAACTCTTCCTTGAGTGAAATCAACTTGAGTTTATAAAGAAAAGCTTATTTCTGTTCTCTGTAAAAAGTAGATAAAGTTCGGAAGTGTGTGGGCGGGGGGGTGATATTTAGCCTACAAAGAAAAACCACACTAAACTCTGTGTTTTAACTTGTAGACAGTATAAAACCAGTGACTTATGACAAGGTTCCATTGTGACAACATAAACAAATATTTCATGAGGACAAGGGGGTGCATAGATAATCATACCTCTAGCCAAAGCATTTAATAGCAAGTGTACATATTTATTAATTACACAGTCCGATGCTTGCTTACTCTTTTACCAAACAACTCCAGCCAATCATCGCTAAAGGTACCAAGGCATCATATCAGAGGCGACCCACCACATACCTGAGGAGCCGCACCTGAGCTCAACACCGTGACTTTGCTTTCTGTTATCCAATTCCCCTTTTCCCCGCCTTTCTGGTTCTACCTTGCGGAGTCTAGCAGGGTGGAACTAGCAGGGTAGTGGGGCTAGGGAAACGCTTCTCGAATCAATTCAGCTTCATGCCCTCCCTCTGGAGAACAACGCCAGGTTAGTGTTTTGAAATTCCTGACATCAAGGGCTATATCAAAGCGTTACGGAGTTATCGTATCGCCCCACATAGCACTATCGGATTGGGTCCATTTAGGGTGACAAATGCAAAAACAACAGTTGATGGACAGAATGCAGAACAATGTCATACATTGTGTGTCTTTTGGGTCCATTTAAGCTGCTTCTACGACACCACACTGCAATACACATACATCCCTGGTGGTTAAAAACACGTGTTGATGTGATTAACACTCCAATAACGAACAGAATACATGTAGAACAGAGAGGGATTGGTAAGGAGGAGGATACAGCCTTTACAACGAGGTTTTTACCACATTCACACATTTTTATTTTTAAAACATGTATGTTTTTACAACGGATACCTTTGCCAGGCATTTAAGGTAAGTTGGAGGGTGTGGGGAGTCTCTCCCACAAATACATTGTTTTTAAATGAATAAACAATGTGTGGTAATGGCATCCGTTGTAAAAACATACAAGTTGTAAAAAATGACTGGTAAAAAATGCGTGGGTAAGGCTTGCGACCTATTTCTCTGCGTTGTTCCGTCGTACAACAAGGAGGAGAAAATGAAAAAGAAATTTGATGAGAATAAAAAGTGCAATTCCGTACTTTCAAGGTACACGAATGGGTTAGCATTGGTAAACCGGCGTCTGCTACTAAAACTGCATCTAGGTTTGGTAGGCCACGGAAAGTTGTCAAGATTAATCGGTGGAGTATGGTAACACAAGATGGTAGCGTTTGGAATGTCAAGCAAGTGGACAAGTGTAACCGATGTGCTGCCGGGGAGAGTGATGAAACAAACGAGGACTTTGAGGTTAGCGTAAGAAGAAAACAGTAGGAAGAAATGTCACAGTTCAATCTGAATCTGGACGCAGAAGAAATGTGATGGAAGGAAGTGGAGAAAATGCGCTAAAGTGCACAAAGACGGCGACAGAGCATCGAATGGAACGAGTTTTGTGGCTCCAGAGTCAAACGTGGAAGCAGGATTAGGACGCCTTCAATCACACCCAGAGACCGTTTGTCCTGGACAGGCTTATTCCATTTGCAGTCGTTTTTTATTGCTTACTAATGTTTGATTTATGTTCTACTTCGCAGCCTTTTGATGTTCAAGTCGCATTACTGTTCAGGCTTATCTTTGTTAAAGAAGGGAAATGTATTCTATTCTCTATGGATTCGCGCGCCGCAGCCTCTTGTTCAGCACGTGCCGCGCTCTGCGGGATTCAAAGTGGGCAACATTCTTTTTCAGTTAGGGTCAATAAAGAGTAAACAGCGACCTGCCAGGTCCGCTCAGATTCTCACAGCAGGCTGTTCCTGGACTCGAGCATGGCAGCAGGCGGTGCTCCGGCGGGCAGGGCGCTGCCCTGCCTCAGGTAGGTTGCAGTCTTCTCTGCCTCAGGTAGGCTGCGGTCTTCTCTGCCTCAGGTAGGCTGGGCTTTGTTCTGCCCCAGGTGGGCTCTGTTCTGCCCCAGGTGGGCTAGGCTTTGTTCTGCCCCAGGTGGGCTCTGTTCTGCCCCAGCTGGGCTGCGCTCTGCCCCAGGTGGGCTGCGCTCTGCCCCAGGTGGACTGCGCTCTGCCCCAGGTGGACTGCGCTCTGCCCCAGGTGGACTGCGCTCTGCCCCAGGTGGACTGTGCCCTGACTCAGGTGGGATGTGCTCTGCCTCAGGTACACAGATCTTCTCTGCCTCAGGTAGGCTGCGCTCCGCTTGTTCTCAGGGACGCCAGGTAGTGCTCAGTCTCAGGTAGGCTGGCCTCTGTTCTGCCCCAGGTGGGCTGTACCCTGCCCCAGGTGGGCTGCGCTCTGCCCCAGGTGGGCTGCGCTCTGCCCCAGGTGGGCTGCGCTCTGTCCCAGGTGGGCTGCGCTCTGTCCCAGGTGGGCTGCGCTCTGTCCCAGGTGGGCTGCGCTCTGTCCCAGGTGGGCTGCGCTCTGCCTCAGGTACACTGAGATCTTCTCTGCCTCAGGTAGGCTGCGCTCCGCTTGTTTTCAGGGACGCCAGGTAGTGCTCAGTCTCAGGTAGGCTGGGCTCTGTTCTGCCCAAGGTGGGCTGCGCCCTGCCTCGGGTGGGCTGCGCTCTGCCTCGGGTGGGCTGCGCTCTGCCTCGGGTGGGCTGCGCTCTGCCTCGGGTGGGCTGCGCTCTGCCTCGGGTGGGCTGCGCTCTGCCCCGGGTGGGCTGCGCTCTGCCTCGGGTGGGCTGCGCTCTGCCTCGGGTGGGCTGCGCTCTGCCTCAGGTGGGATGTGCTCTGCCTCAGGTACATTGAGATCTTCTCTGCCTCAGGTAGGCTGCGCTCCGCTTGTTCTCAGGGACGCCAGGTAGTGCTCAGTCTCAGGTAGGCTGGCCTCTGTTCTGCCCCAGGTGGGCTGTGCCCTGCCCCAGGTGGGCTGCGCTCTGCCCCAGGTTTTATCTCCAGTAGGCCCGGCTGTGCCTCAGATATGCTGGGATGTGTTCTATCTCTGGGTGGCCCGGCTGTGCCTCAGATATGCTGGGAAGTGTTCTATCTCTGGTAGGCCCGGCTGTGCCTCAGATATGCTGGGTTGTGTTTTATCTCCAAAAGGCCCGGCTGTGCCTCAGATATGCTGGGATGTGTTCTATCTCTGGTAGGCCTGGCTGTGCCTCAGATATGCTAGGTTGTGTTTTATCTCCAATAGGCCCGGCTGTGCCTCAGATATGCTGGGGTGTGTTTTATCTCCAGTAGGCCCGGCTGTGCCTCAGATATGCTGGAATGTGTTCTATCTCTGGTAGTCCCGGCTGTGCCTCAGATATGCTGGGTTGTGTTTTATCTCTGGTAGGCCCGGCTGTGCCTCAGATATGCTGGGATGTGTTCTATCTCTGGTAGGCCCGGCTGTGCCTCAGATATGCTGGGATGTGTTCTATCTCTAGTAGGCCCGGCTGTGCCTCAGATATGCTGGGATGTGTTCTATCTCTGGTAGGCCCGGCTGTGCCTCAGATATGCTGGGATGTGTTCTATCTCTGGTAGGCCCGGCTGTGCCTCAGATATGCTGGGATGTGTTCTATCTCTGGTAGGCCCGGCTGTGCCTCAGATATGATGTGTTCTATCTCTGGTAGGCCCGGCTGTGCCTCAGATATGCTGGGATGTGTTCTATCTCTAGTAGGCCCGGCTGTGCCTCAGATATGCTGGGATGTGTTCTATCTCTGGTAGGCCCGGCTGTGCCTCAGATATGCTGGGATGTGTTCTATCTCCGGTAGGCCCGGCTGTGCCTCAGATATGCTGGGATGTGTTCTATCTCCGGTAGGCCCGGCTGTGCCTCAGATATGCTGGGATGTGTTCTATCTCCGGTAGGCCCGGCTGTGCCTCAGATATGCTGGGATGTGTTCTATCTCCGGTAGGCCCGGCTGTGCCTCAGATATGCTGGGATGTGTTCTATCTCTGGTAGGCCCGGCTGTGCCTCAGATATGCTGGGATGTGTTCTATCTCCGGTAGGCCCGGCTGTGCCTCAGATATGCTTGGATGTGTTCCAGCTCCGATAGGCCCGGCTGTGGCTCAGATATGCTGGGATGTGTTCTATCTCCGGTAGGCCCTGCTGTGCCTCATATATGCTGGGTTGTGTTCTATCTCTGGTAGGCCCGGCTGTGCCTCAGATATCTTGGATGTGTTCCATCTCCGATAGGCCCGGCTGGGGCTCAGATATGCTGGATGTGTTCTATCTCTGGTAGGCCCGGCTGTGCCTCATATATGCTGGGATGTGTTCTATCTCCGGTAGGCCCGGCTGTGCCTCATATATGCTGGGATGAATTCTATCTCCGGTAGGCCCGGCTGTTCTCTACCTCAAGTACATACACCCAGCTGTGTTCAATACCCTCTAGTATGCTGGGAAGTGCACGTCTCAGGTTTGCAAAGCTCTGCTCTGCCTCTGGTAAGCTGGGTTCTGCTTTGCCTCAGGTAGTTCTCACTCTGCTCGGTCTCAGGTACACCAGGCTGGGCACAATACCCTCAGGTAGGCTTGGAGGTGCACGACCGCAGGTATGCTGCTCTGTTGTATTTCCGGTAGGATGGGATCTGCTCTGTGTTGATGGAGCAGGGTAAATGAAAAAATTTTAACCTCCTAATAATTTTCGTAAAATAATTAATAAACGTTTGTTTAAGTAAATAACCAACAATGTATGTTACATGTGAAGGGTTAAAAGTAACACGCTATTCTGTGTGCAAAATAATCAACTTATAATTGTTTACGAGTCTAACATAACATAATATTTGCGTACTAATTAAATAATAAACGCATGATCTGTGCTTTTTAAATAAAACGTGTGGTTGCAAAATAAAGCGATGGTAAGTAAGGGACGGCTCTATATGTTGCTTTTTGCTAGGTAATACCTAATTGGGGAACGTAGAAAGACGGGAGGGAAACGAAAGGGTTTATATTCTTTGTTTTAACAATATTTTGTTTATCTTTGAAAATAGTGCGCTTAGGCCTGTTGAGCAGCGATCTAAAATGGCCGCCGTTTGCTAGAGTACGCATGAGCAGGAAACCATTTGGTAGAGGAGAGAGGCTGGGGAAAAAGGATGATCACGTGCTCGTGCTGAGAGGCTAAGATGGAAGTATGGTCAAGGCTATTGTGACCTTTCTGAGCAGATGTGTGCCAAGATGATCAGCAAGAAGCGTGAGAAGTCAAACTGAATAAATGGACGGAACTGTTAAATCTAAAAAGTAGCAGAAAAAGATACAAATTGGACTGATCGAAGCGGATGAGCAATGACATGAACTGTGGGAAACGATGCAAGCATGGACATTCCACAAGGAACTGGTTAAGACCAGGAAGTTTGATTAAAATGTATATGGGCCTGAGTGGACCAATGAGAAAGAATCACGCCATGAAGATGCAACATTTTATTCAGTAAGCTAGAATTAGGGTATAAGAAGACCTACTCTTGGAGGGAGGGGTTAGTTGCTGGAGAGTAGTTGCTGGAGAGCAGTTGCTGGAGAGCAGATGTTGGAGAAGTTAGATGCTGTAGATGGGTGAAGTTGCGGTTGCTGATGCTGACGAGCTGATGCTGCTATTTTTATTTTCCAGTTGAGTATAAGATGCTGCTTTTGGAGAACCTTTTTATTCCTGATCAATTTTTCAGTTAGAACTATTAGATTTTTCCAAGACAGATAGATTGATCATTTAGAGTTCTTGCTATGATAACCTTATTTTTCCGTCTAATCAATATGCATTGCAATTTCAATTTATTCTTATAATGATGATAAATGTAAAGATCTGAATAATAACCTTAAAACGTATTTCTTGCTTCGAAACTTTACATAAACTTTATTATTCTTTAAACAAATGACTCAGTGATTCTTTAGCTCAATGATTAAAGTAAATTGATAAAGAGTTTATTGTGATTGAGCTGGTCTTAATCACCATCAACTGATTCCTACTAGTTGGTCCATCGACCAATGAGCGGAATACCTTAAAGCAAATGAGAAACATTATGTCATGTTAAAAGAGGTATCCCGTCTCCTTCCAGCGAATCGTTTTCTCCTAGGTTAATGACGGAGGAAATCCAGGGAATAAATGAGTAAGTGAATGTATATGCGGTGTTATGGGCCCCACCGTCATATGGATATAGTGTGTGTGTTAGAGGAATAGTTGCACCTGGATGACCGAAGCATATAGGAGAATTATTTTTATTGTTAGTGCTGGATCAGATTTCTTGGTAGCAGAGTTATGGTTACTATAGATTAGTTTGGTGATTATTTATTATTGATAAGTTCATGTCTAACACTTTATGTTGAGTCGCGTTATGTTATATGTAAGTTTTCACGCTTCTGGGAAGTAGGAAGTGGAACACGTGTGGCAAGAGAAGTCACATGGAATGATGCATTGTCTGAGTTCATATTGGTGATAACACAGGTTGTGTTATGATAGGGACATTTTCCGTATAAAAGGTGTGTAAGTGAAATAGTGATCGGTTTTCTTGTGAAACTCTGGCCTTAATTCTCAGGAGCAGTATAGTCTCCACATGTGTTTTATCCCCAGAGAAACGGGTTTACTGTTTGCTTGAAAGAAGGGTAAGGTAGAGGGAAGTGCTATTTTATCGGCGAAACTGAAAAATTCTGTGGTAGGGTAGAGGTAAGCGCTGCCTACTGGAAAATACAGAGTTCTTGTGTAAATGGTCAAAGCTATCTTTTTGGTTTAGCGAATCAGACAATGGAAATGTGTTTTAAATGTTGTAATTAACGAAGAATAGTCGGAAAAGAAATTGCCGATAAATTTTTGTAAAGGAGGGGTCAAGAGCAGAAGTGACGTAGACAAGAGTCGCGCTGGGATTGGTCAGTGCGCTAGTCACACGGAAACAGGAGCAGAACTGACGTAGACAAAAGCCGCGCTGGGATTGGTCAGTGCGCGGTAGACAGAAATCGCTCTGATTGGAGCTTTGGTGTGAGTCGCGACAGGACTGGTTGGAATAACCTAGTGACGTGGAAGATTGTGATTGGAGTGTTGGTGTGAGTCGCGCTAGGATTGGTTGGAATAACGCATACAGAACAGTGTTGAATTGCGGATCATTTAAGGAGAAAAGAGATTGTGAATCATGTCGTATTATGAGTATGGAAGAGAGAAAACGTCATGGATGACGAAAGTTAAGAATTTCTTTAAGAAAGACAAAAAGGTAGTGACTAGAGAGGGACAAATAATTCCTCCGCCGAAATCACCAGCTTCGCATATGATGCTGAAATATGGATATCATACATGCATATGGTTAGAAAATTGGACAAAATATACCAAGAATGATGGAGAATTGGCTTTCCCTGAGAATGGTTCATTTAATGTAGCTGTACTACGGAACTTGAGAGAAAAGATGGCAATGTTAGAACCTAGACCTAGACCGACACAGTTTGAAGCTTTAACGGAATGGGAAGATGAGATGTGTGAACGAGAGAGATTCAGAGGATTGAAGAATCATGAGTTTGTGCCTGGAAGGTTATGGGGAGTAAATCATGAGGACAGAATAAAGCGTTGGAGATGTGCAAATATGACAGGAGGTTTGTTTCCAGCTTTTACAGTTGAGGAAGAAGCAAAGATAAAGTGTACCGAGAAAAAGAAACATATAGTGGTAGAAAAGTATGTGTATGGTGGTAGTGAAACGGATGACGAATTGCTGGAAGATATTTTAAACAGAAACCCACCTCCATACCAACAGACTTCTGCGGTGGTGACACCTAATGCACCGCCAATGGAAACTGGGAGGAATAAAAATCCCGAACGAAGAGTTGAGACAAATAGGTCACAAGATCAATTAAAAACTTCACAAAATGAAGAGATAGAAAGTGACAATGCAACTGAATTAGCAAAAACGACAAGAGAATTGACTGAGAAAATAAGAGCATTGACAAAGAATATGGAAGCTGTAACTGTACCAGTGACAATAGGTCCAGTAATGCCAATTTTTGAGAATCAGAAAATTGATGAACGTTCTTTAGTGATTCCCATGAATTCACATTTGCAAAGAAAAAGAGAAGGGATGGAACCGAATAATGAAGGTGCACACCATTTGGCTAGTACCTATAGACCAAGCCCACCTACTAATTTGACGATAAATGAGAATGAGATTAGGAGAATACCTATGGTGACGGAGTCCGCATCAGGGACACCAGAAAGAAGTAATAATTGGATAGAATTAAATAGTACGCCTGTAGGTCCGACTCCAGATGAGTTAAATGAATGGATGAAAGCGCTAAAAACAAAAGAAACAGAAGTGAAACCATTAGATGTAATTAGGTTGAAAATAGACATGGAAGAATTGATTTTAGGAACAATTGGTACAGAAAAATAAAAAATTATCAGGATGATGAGATTATGTTTTTGTGCAAAAGTCTTACATGGAGAGCTAGAAATTTACATGACAAATTGGAAGAGACAGCAAGTGAACTAGGAGTGGAGTTTGTATAAGTGAGAACGTTGCAGAAACCATACAGAGTAGATTTTTGTGAGAAGGATATAGAGAATTTGAACACATCAGGAAGGCTGACCCAAATAAAAGAGTTAATTGTTTTACTAAGAAAATGGGGTGATGTGGATAGATGGAGAAATAGATGGACGAAAAGGAACGAGAAAACAACAGATAAAGCATCTTTGGCTTTTGCAGTGACAGATAAGGAACCAGTAGTAAGGGAGTACCCGATGAGAGAAACTCCAGGTGGTAGTTATGTGCATGTTCCATGGACTAGACAGGATATACTGTCATTTACAAATGACTTCCCAAAGTTGAGAGAAAAGCCAGTAGAATGGTACAGACAAGTGGAGAGATTTGTTAAAGTTTCAAAGGTGTTGTGGATAGATTTGGATGTATTGTTTGATATAGTAGTGCCAGCTGATTTGTGGACAGAATGTAAGATTACTATTGATTGGCCAACTGTAGAATATCCAAGGGACGCTAAAACAGGAGCGCCAGGACCAGAAGTGATGAGGAAGTACGACCAAGTAATTACCTTTTTGAAGAATAAGATTCCACCTAAAGAAACAGATTGGGTAAAAATAGACAGAACAACACAGGAAAGTAAAGAATCAGTGCATGCTTATTATGAAAGGCTGTTGTTGGTTTTTAAACAGTATAGTGGTTATGAGACACTAAATGAGAAGGATATGAGTCATTTTGTATATAGATTTGTGTATGGATTGAAACCAGAGATAAGTGAAATGATTAAGCAGCATATGATTTGTTGGCAGAATAGCACAGTTGACGAGGTTTTGAGATATGCTAAGTATTGCAGTGATGATATTGAGAGTAGACAGCGTAAATTGAAAGAAAAGGCCATGTGGGCACAGGTGAAAGTTGCAGAGAAGCAAGAAGCTCAATTGAGTAATACCGGAAATGAAACAGGACAGGTTAGATCCCGACCTAATATAGGTAAAGGAAAAGGACAAATGAGCATAGATGAGGCAAAGAAAAAGTGGCCATGCCACAACTGCGGAAAGCTAGGACATTGGAGAAACGAGTGTAAATTTCCTCCAAAACCTAATGTGGAAAATCAATCATTAAATTCACAGGTGCAGAGTGAGGTAGTTACTCAACAAGGTCAGGTGCCACAACCACCACTTCCCAAGAGTGTTAACCAACAGAAATACAGTGCAGAAACAGGATTCTACGGAGGAGAACAGGTAACACAGTTGCCGCGTGCAGCTGCCATTTCTCAATATTGGTTACGACAGGATGAGGATGAAACGGATGAAAGCTTCTGACGGTGCCTAGGAGAGGGGGAAGAGTGTGTGCTTGGCACAACTCTAGAGGTAGATCAGTCTGGTCCATTTGTGGATGGAGAAGTGAATGGTGCAAATGTAACATTCCTTGTTGACACTGGAGCTACCCGTTCTACTGTTAGGTCAGTGGAAATTCCAAACCTTCCTCTCTCAGGTGAACATATCCAAGTAGTTGGAGTTTCAAATCAGCAAATTAAGACGCCTCTTACTAAATTAGTGGAGGTAAGAATTGATCCATTTAGTGAAATGCACCGATTTGTGGTATGCGATTGAAGTCCTGTGAACCTTTTAGGACGTGATTTATTGTGCAAGATGAATTGCACTATCTATTGTACTCCAGACGGAATTGCATTTCAGACCCCAGATGAAGATGTATTGTATAAAATGACAATGGTGAATTTAGAACCAGAAGTAAATGATTTGTTTCCTGTATTTGATGCAGAGAAAATCCCAATTGAATTGAAAAAGACAGTGAAAGAAGAAGTGTGGGACTTTACAGGAGAAGATGTAGGATTAATGAAAGGAGTAGATCCCGTTAAAATAACAGTGAAAGAGGGAACGAGTTACCCAAATACGCCCCAGTATAAATTGACACCAGAAATAATTGAAGGAATAACGCCAGTAATAAATAAAATGATTGAACAAGGGATTTTAAAAGAAATCATGAGCAGTCCATGTAATTCGCCAATAATGGGACTGAAAAAGCCAAACGGAACATATAGAATTGTACAGGATTTGAGGAAGGTAAACAAAATTGTTGTGCCTTGTTGCCCGATAGTACCGAACCCTGCTGTGATTCTATACCAGATTCCACGTGAAGCAGAATGGTACACAGTAATTGATTTATGTCATGCATTTTTCTCTATTCCATTGCATCCAGATAGCCAGCCATTATTTGCGTTTAGGTTTGGAGAGCGTATTTTGGCATGGTGCCGAATTCCTCAAGGGTACACAGAAAGTCCCTCAATCTTTAATCAGATTCTAAAGAAATCGTTGGAAGATTTAAGAATGCCAGAAAAGTCAGTGATGGTTCAGTATATTGATGACCTACTGGTGGCATCAAAAACAAAGGAAGCATGTGTCAATGATACAATTGCTTTGCTAAATCATTTGGCAAAAGAGGACATAAAGTGTCCCCTTCAAAATTGCAGTTTTGTCAACAAGAAGTCCAGTATTTAGGGTATAAAATTGAGAAAGGAGTGCGAAAGGTAACGACTGAAAAAATAAAAATGATTCAAGGAATGAGAGCTCCAATGACACAAAGAGAGGTAAGAATGTTTCTGGGAATGGTTGGATATTGTCGACAATGGATAAGCGGTTTTTCGCTGATTGCTAAACCATTGCAAAAACTGACAAAGAAGGATGTTAAAGATCCTTTTGAAATGAATGATGAAGAAATGAAAGCATTCAGAGAGCTGAAAAAGAAATTGTGTGAGGCTCCAGCATTAGGAATGCCTGACTATGAGAAACATTTTGAGCTGTATTGCAGTGAAAGAGATGGATGTGCATTTTCAGTTTTGGTACAGAGACATGGAACTATGAAAAGACCCATTGCATATTTTTCAGCTGTTTTAGACCCTGTAGCGAAAGCGTTGCCTAGATGTTTGAAAGCAGTTGCTGCTACTTGTGTGAGTCTGGAACAGAGTGAAGGCATAGTGATGGGATATCCACTGAGAGTATATGTTCCCCATTCTGTGGAAATTCTCTTGACAAGAACGAAAACCCAATACATGACACATAGTCGGCTGACTAGGTATGAAAAAGTAATTTTGAGTGCAGATAATGTGACCATTGACAGATGTATGAATGTGAATCCTTCAACATCTTTACCAATCAATCAATCACAGAATTTGTAGAGCGCACTACTTACCCGCGAGGGTCTCAAGGCGCTGGGGAGAAAAAGGGGGGGGGTGCTGCTACTGGTCGAACAACCAGGTCTTGAGTAGTCTCCTGAAGGTCAGCAGGTCTTGGGTCTGTCGTAGGCTTAGTGGAAGGGTGTTCCAGGTCTTGGCGGCGAGGTGGGAGAAGGATCTGCCGCCGGTGGTAGTTCTTCGAATGCGAGGGACGGTGGCGAGGGAGAGGTCGGCGGAGCGGAGCTGGCGGTTGGGGACGTAGAAGAGGAGTCGTCTGTTGAGGTAGGCTGGGCCAGTCTTGTGGAGTGCCTTGTGTGCATGGATGAGGAGTTTGAAGGAGATTCTCCTGTCGACGGGGAGCCAGTGGAGGTTCCTCAGGTGGGGGGTGATGTGGCTGTGGCGTGGTACATCGAGGATCAGGCGTGCGGAGGCGTTTTGTATGCGTTGCAGTCGCTTGATGAGCTTGGCCGGGGCTCCCGCGTAGAGGGCGTTCCCATAGTCAAGTCTGCTACTGACGAGGGCCTGGGTGACTGTTCTTGTATCTGTCGGGATCCACCTGTAGATCTTGCGAAGCATGCGGAGGGTGTTGAAGCAGGAGGAGGAGACTGCGTTGACTTGCTTGGCCATGGAGAGCGTTGAGTCGAGGGTGACTCCCAGGTTGCGTGCGTGGTCGGTGGGTGTCGGGGCTGCTCCTAGTGTCGTTGGCCACCAGGAGTCGTCCCAGGCTGAGGGGTTGGAGCCGAGGATGAGGACCTCTGTCTTGTCCGTGTTCAGTTTTAGTCGGCTGATCTTCATCCAATCGGCGACGGCCTTCATTCCTTCATGGAGGTTGGATTTGGCGGCGAGGGGTCCTTGGTGAGGAGAGGATCAGTTGAGTGTCGTCGGCGTAGGAGATTATGTTGAGGTCGTGCTGTCTGGCGATGCGTGCGAGCAGGGCCATGTAGATGTTGAACAATGTTGGGCTGAGGGATGATCCCTGGGGTACGCCGCAGATGATCTCGGAGGCTTCGGATCGGAATGGTGGGAGGCGGACTCTCTGGGTTCTGCCGGCGAGGAAGGAGGTGGCCCATTCCAGGGCCTTGTCTCGGATCCCTGCGTTGTGGAGGCGTGCGCGTAGAGTGCGGTGGCAGACAGTGTCGAAGGTGGCGGAGAGGTCCAGCAGGATGAGGGCTGCGGTCTCACCGTTGTCCAGCAGGATCCTGATGTCGTCGGTGGCGGCGATGAGGGCAGTCTCAGTGCTGTGGTTGCTGCGGAACCCCGATTGGGATGGGTCCAGGATGCTGTTTTCTTCGAGGTATCGGGTTAGCTGTTTGTTGACGATCTTCTCGATGACCTTGGCTGGGAACGGAAGCAGGGAGATGGGCCGGAAGTTCTTGAGGTCTCTCGGGTCCGCCTTGGGTTTTTGAGTAGGGCGTTGATCTCTGCGTGTTTCCAGCTCTCTGGGAAGGTCGCGGTCTCGAAGGAGAGATTAATGACGTTGCACAGGTGGGGTGCGATGGAGCTGCTGGCTTTGTTGAAGATGTGGTGCGGGAAAGGGTCTGACGGGGAGCCGGAGTGTATTGTGCTCATGGTCTTGATGGTGTCATCGATGTTCACACTGGCCCAGGCTGGCAGGGGGTCGTGGTCGATGGTGTGCGGCGGGTCTGGTGCATCGATCTTAGTTGGGGCTGTCTGGGTGTTGAAGCTGTCGTGGATGTCGGCGATCTTGCGGTGGAAGAAGGTGGCGAGGGAATCGCACAGGGCTTGCGACGGCGGGATGTCGTTGGGGTTGGAGAGTTCCTTCACGATGTTGAAGAGCTCCTTGCTGTTGTGTGCGTTGTTGTCGAGGCGGTCTTTGAAGGAGATTCTCTTGGCGGACTTGATGAGGTGGTGGTGGTTACGGATGGCGTCTTTGTGGGCTGCGCGGCTGTCCGGTGTCTTATCACTATGCCATTTCTTCTCTAGTTTCCGGCAGGTACGCTTGGAAGCTAGGAGTTCCAAGGTGAACCAGCTGGCTCTTTTGGTGGTGTCACTGTAGGTGAGTTTTTTCAGCGGGGCGAGGGTGTTGGCACAGTCGTCCATCCATCGTCTGAGGTTGCAGGCAGCGTCGTCGGTGTTGGATGGGTCGGAGGGAGGGCTGACAGCCAGATGAAGAAAGTATAATTGAAATGGATGAAGTAGATCACGATTGTCTGAATGTGCTTGAATATTGCACAAAACCAAGGTCAGACATACGAGATGAGCCTTTAAAGGAATCAGATTATATTCTGTTTGTGGATGGCTCATGTTTGAGAACGAGTGATGGAGTTCTAAGTGCAGCATATGCGGTTTGCACAGTAGCAACTGTAATGGAAGCGTCTTGTCTGAAAGGGATACGGTCTGCCCAAGTCGCAGACCTAGTAGCTCTGATTCAAGCATGCAAATTGGGAAGAAATGTACGGGTTACGATTGTGACAGATAGCCAGTACGGCTTTGGGGTGGTGCATGACTTTGGTCAGATCTGGTCACAAAGAGGTTTCTTGACGTCTGCAGGAACGCCCATTAGAAATGGAGATTTTGTGAAAAAGTTGCTTGAGGCGATACAGCTGCCTAAACAGATTGCTGTTGTGAAGTGCAATGCACATAAAAATGGGGAAGACTACATAACTGTCGGTAATAAATATGCTGACGAAATTGCACAGTACTGTGCAAAGAATGTGGTTTCTTTAAACAAAAGTCGAGAAAGAGAGCATATTTCTTGTCCTTTGCTTTTTACTAACCCTGTTGAGACATGGGATGAGGTGAGACAGTTACAGGAAGCTGCAGATGATGAGGAAAAGATACATGGATAAAAGCAGGATGTAGAAAACATGAAGAAAATGATGTTTGGGTTTACAGAGATGAAAGACCAGTTATGCCTGATAGCATGATTTCTGACATGGCACGGATGTACCATGGACAAGCACATATTGGGAGAGATGCAATGATCAGACTTTTTAGACAAACATGGTATAATCCAAAATTCAGAGCTATAGCTGAGAGTCTTTGTCAGAGATGTCTTATTTGTCAACAGATAAATCCAGGAAGGAAGACAGTAGTGAGTCTAGGAACAATAGGACGAGAAGGAGGTCCTTTCACTAGAATGCAAATGGGTTTTATTGAAATGCCACCTTGCAACAGACCAAGGTATGTCCTAGTGGTCGTCTGTTTGTTTTCCCGTTGGGTGGAAGCATACCCAACCAGAAGGAATGATGGAATAACGGTAGCAAAACTTATGCTGCGAGAATTCCTTCCGAGGTATGGTTTTCCAGTCACGATTGAAACAGATAGAGGAACACATTTCCAAAATGAATTAGTTAAACTGATTTATGAAGCACTTAGTATTAAACAGAAACTGCATTGTGCATACAGACCAGAGGCTTCTGGAATCGTAGAGCAAGTGAATGGAACAATTAAGAACAGGTTAGGAAAAATGTGTCAAGCTACAGGACTCAAATGGCCAGATGCCTTGCCATTAGTTTTAATGACAATCAGAAGTATTCCGGAAAGGAAAACTGGACTCAGTCCCCATGAAATAATTATGGGACGAGCAATGAGACAAGCACAAGTACCTGTCAACAAACTACTGACTATAACTGATGATCTAGTACTGGATTATTGCAAAGGATTGGCTGATGTGGTGCGTTCTGTGTTTCATCAGGTTGGACCGGATGCGACCACTCTTGAAAGAAAACCAGCTCACGACTTGAATCCAGGAGATTGGGTCCGCATAAAAGTCCACAGGAGAAGAAACTGTTTGGTTCCTTGCTGGGACGAACCACGACAAGTGATCTTGGTAACAACCACTGCAGTCAAGTGTGCAGGAGTGAAACACTGGGTGCATGCCAGTCACACCATCAGAGTTCCAGAACCTGAAGATCGACATGTGAGTCGACATCTGGAAGTATTGGATAACAGTTCAGCATCAGAAGCAGAAGAAGAAACAAACAGGGTGCCAGAACCTGAAGATCGACCTGTAAATCGACATCTGGAAGACCCAACTACAAGTGCAACAACAGAGGAAGTAGAGGAAATAGCTGAAGTTCCAGAACTTGAAGATCGACCTGTAAGTCGACATCTGGAAATATCAGATACCAGTTCAGAATCTGATACAGATCATTCGGATTGTGAAGAAATTCTAAAAAGAAATTGGAAATTTGAAAGCATAAGAGAAGAAACTGAGCCAGAAGATAGTAACAGTGAGCAACCAAGTACAAGTTGTGGTGAAAATCCTTCGGAGATAATATTAATAGATGAAGAAGGGAGAGTTTCAAGCAGAAAATTAGAAAATTCGGAAAATCCCGAGGAGCAGTAGGGACAGATAGTCAAACACAAGAACAGGGAAATTTAGAAGCAGATAGAGAGACTGACACAAATTCGGAAGAACCTCGAGGAGGGACAGAAATAGGTGAACGAAGGAAGATAAGAAGAGAAACACAAGTAGAAGAAGAAAATGAGATTATAAGTTTCAAAATAAGAGACAATAACGAAAGAATTGAAACAGAGTCTGAAGAAAGTGGAGAAGAAATAAATCAAAAACTAGAGTCAAGAAAAAGAAATTGGAAAACAGAAAGAGAGGAAAAAGGAAGTGAGGCAAAAAGGCCAAGAAAAGGAGACAATTGGCCCAACGAAGTAAGAAAATTAAGATACAGAATCATAAGGTTAGATGGGTAAAAGTGCTGAACAAGTGAATGAAATAACAAGTCAGAGAGAGCAAGAAAAACAAGGTGGAAAACACTTGCAGAAAACGAAAAGAGTAAAGAAGGTAAATCCGAAGTATAGATCGCCTGAATGGTTGTATCTTGCTTTGACTGATAACAAAGAAGAAAAGAACACTCACGAGAACCCAGAACAAAGAAACCTAATGGGTGAAGGTGAGGTGCAACAAACCTGAAGAAATTTAAACAGTTTCTACCGGACTTGACAAAACACTGAATCTGACGAATTTCTACCGGATATGACAAAGAAATAATTCTGAAAAAGAATTAAAAGAAAGTACCAAGCAAAGACAAAACATTGGAGTACAGAGTGGCAAATAAGTCATTTCTGAGGTGTAGTGACACAATTTTCAGGCAAATAAATAAATAAGGTTATAAAACAAAATGGAGAATACTAGAGATAGAAAATGTAAATGTGAGTTTTTAAGTAGATGGTGTAAGATGTGCTGTTTTTGTACAGGATTATTAATGACAGTATGGGTGGTTTTAGCAATCACTATTCCAATTAGTTTAGCTGTAGCAGAAACGTCTAATAACACCGAGAAAGAAAAAGGAGCAAACACTCAAGAACCAGTTATTTTAAAAAGTAGTGCAGAATTACACAAGGACAAATCGATAACAGATTTTTCTAAAAATGTTTTTACTAAATTATTATATGAGTATGTAGAAACAATGGATGTAAGAGATTGTTATGTTTGTATGCAGTTGCCTGCATCTGTAGCAGAGGGTGTGACTTATCATCACCTCCCTTTGACGTATGGAATAACATGTAGTGTCTTAGCAAGTTTATTTTATAAAACAGGAAGATTAGAATATTATTACACTGACATAGATAAGATTTTTGCGAAAGTTTCTGTAGTTCCCGAGCTAAACAAAATAAAAGAGGGAAAAACGTTTGGTGAATATTTTTTAGAAGATAAGATTTTAACATTAGATAATATAATTAGGTACAACCTTACCTGTGAGTTAAAGAGGGAAGAAAAAGTATTTTTAGAAATGGTTGAAGAGAGAAGAGTGAAATTTCAAAGAAAAGTGATAGAAGAAACAAAAACACCTCTTTGGGCGTTTGAGGAAGACAATCATGACAAGAAAAAGACAAATGCAGCTATGACTCTGGATTGGCCCCAACAGGGAAGGTTGTGCATTAGAAGAAATAAGACAAGATATGACAATTATTTTGTGGGTTCCAGTATTTGCCATGACAATTATCAAATTTTAGGCGGATGGGGATTCAAAGGGGGAAAAGATCCAATATTTCCAGGGATCTATTATGTTTGCGGTAATAGGGCTTATTACAGGTTACCGGACCATTGGTATGGGTCATGTTATTTAGGCCCGGTTTTTCCAAAAATTTTCCATATGGACAGAAAAGAAAAAGGAACACACAGAATGATAAACACCTTTACACGTAGGAAAAGGGAAAGTTTTTCAGAAATAGTAGGTGATATTTTTGGCGCATTGATACCAGCAGTGGGAATATCTTTGAATGCATTTAGAATTCGGAAATTATCCACAGTGGTAGATCGTTTATCTACAGATACTGCTAGAGGGTTCTTGATGGTAAATACCGAGATGGTTGCCATGAGAGCTATGGTGATGCAAAATCGACTTGCCCTTGACATTCTTTTGGCAAAAGAGGGTGGAGTCTGTGGAATGCTGAAAGTCCAACATTGTTGCACTTACATTCCAGATAAAAGTGAAAATATACAGAAGTATATAACAAATATTACAAGTTTGCACAAAGAACTGGTTCCACTGGAGGTTGAAAGTGCATTGGGAAAACTTGGTAAAGGGTTTTCTTCAGTAATAAATTGGTTAACAAGAATGAATGGATTAATAATAGGGAAAGTTATAATAATAGCAACCATGATAATAATAATAATTTTAGTGCTGAAGCTTGTAATAACATGTATAAAGAGAAGAAGAAGACAGAATAAAATAGAAAAAGAAAACATGATAAACAAGTAAAGAGAGAGAGAAATGGGTGAAATAGAGTTAGAAGAAATAAAAGAGAACATGTACAAGAAAACGAAGAGACAAGTTGAAAGGGATACAGTTGTGTAAACTAACAAAAGCAAACGGATAAAAGATATATGCTGTCTGAAAGAATTGTATAACTTGGGTTTTGTGGTGATATTAAAAATCACCAAAGGGGGGAGTTGATGGAGCAGGGTAAATGAAAATTTTTTAACCTCCTAATAATTTTCTTAAAATAATTAATAAACATGTTCGTTTAAGTAAATAACCAACAATGTATGTTACATGTGAAGGGTTAAAGGTAACACGCTATTCTGTGTGCAAAATAATCAACTTATAATTGTTTACGTGTCTAACATAACATAATATTTGCGTACTAATTAAATAATAAACATATGATCTGTGCTTTTTAAATAAAACGTGTGGTTGCAAAATAAAGCGATGGTAAGGGACGGCTCTATATGTTGCTTTTTGCTAGGTAATACCTAATTGGGGTACGTAGAAAGACGGGAGGGTTTATATTCTTTGTTTTAACAATATTTTGTTTATCTTTGAAAATAGTGCGCTAAGGCCTGTCGAGCAGCGATATAAAATGGCCGCCGTTTGCTAGAGTACGCATGAGCAGGAAACCATGTGGTAGAGGAGAGAGGCTGGGGAAAAAGGATGATCACGTGCTCGTGCTGAGAGGCTAAGATGGAAGTATGGTCAAGGCTATTGTGACCTTTCTGAGCAGATGTGTGCCAAGATGATCAGCAAGAAGCGTGAGAAGTCAAACTGAATAAATGGACGGAACTGTTAAATCTAAAAAGTAGCAGAAAAAGATACAAATTGGACTGATCGAAGCGGATGAGCAATGACATGAACTGTGGGAAACGATGCAAGCATGGACATTCCACAAGGAACTGGTTAAGACCAGGAAGTTTGATTAAAATGTATATGGGCCTGAGTGGACCAATGAGAAAGAATCACGCCATGAAGATGCAACATTTTATTCAGTAAGCTAGAATTAGGGTATAAGAAGACCTACTCTTGGTGGGAGGGGTTAGTTGCTGGAGAGTAGTTGCTGGAGAGCAGTTGCTGGAGAAGTTAGATGCTGTAGATGGGTGAAGTTGCGGTTGGTGATGCTGACGAGCTGATGCTGCTGCTGCTGCTATTTTTATTTTCCAGTTGAGTATAAGATGCTGCTTTTGGAGAACCTTTTTATTCCTGATCAATTTTTCAGTTAGAACTATTAGATTTTTCCAAGACAGATAGATTGATCATTTAGAGTTCTTGCTATGATAACCTTATTTTTCCGTCTAATCGATATGCATTGCAATTTCAATTTATTCTTATAATGATGATAAATGTAAAGATCTGAATAATAACCTTAAAACTTATTTCTTGCTTCGAAACATACATAAACTTTATTATTCTTTAAACAAATGACTCAGTGATTCTTTAGCTCAATGATTAAAGTAAATTGATAAAGAGTTTATTGTGATTGAGCTGGTCTTAATCACCATCAACTGATTCCTACTAGTTGGTCCATCGACCAATGAGCAGAATACCTTAAAGCAAATGAGAAACATTATGTCATGTTAAAAGAGGTATCCCGTCTCCTTCCAGCGAATCGTTTTCTCCTAGGTTAATGACGGAGGAAATCCAGGGAATAAATGAGTAAGTGAATGTATATGCGGTGTTATGGGCCCCACCGTCATATGGATATAGTGTGTGTGTTAGAGCAGTGGTTCCCAAACTTTTTTGACCCAGGGCTCCCTTGACCAATTGACTGTTGGCTGCGGCTCCCCATTACATTACTTACTTTTGGCGGGGATGTAAGCGCGATATCGGGAGTACTTGCATTTTAATCCCTCAAAATAACTGGGATGAATGTAAGGAGAATAGTGAGTGCAATGCAAGGATATGTCTACTATCACTTTTCACAATATTTGTGCGCCCTCTGGCCATGCGTGACTGCATCTGTTTGCTGTTAGTGAGCGCTCAGCCTGGAGTTGGACAGATCTAGCCTAAACCAGCCAGGGGCACCGGGGAGCTATGGCGCACAGTTTGGAAACCACTGCAATACGTGCTCCACTTTCCATAGTCTTCCTATGCCTTATTTGTCCCTTTTTATACCCACTCACATCATCTCTCTGTCTTACAGTTCCTCAATAAGCACTACTATATAGCATTTCCGTACTCACTGAATTGTAAGCTCTCATCTTCACTTTTGCTTTAGTCCTCTCTAAAGGACTTTGATTCATCTTCTTCAATTCTTAGGAACAATAGTCTCATACCAATGGCACTCATTTGGTGACTTTCTTCCCTGTTCTTCTATTTGTCCCTCTACTAGTGCCTTCCTTCTTTACCATCCTTTTATTGGATGATTTGCAACCTTCCACTGCTGACAGAGACAATTATTTCAATTGCCGTTTAGCATCCCATGGGGGACATGGCTTTCTTCTCTTCCTCCCCAACATCCCTGTGCGTTCAACACCACCCTAATTCATTGCTGCATAGTTCATCCCAATCCGCTTTATTTTTTGTAAATACTCTGTAGGTAGGCCAGCAGCTTTGCACTGCTACCAGGTATTCACTTCTCTGCTCATCACTGCTACCAGTTCATGCTTGCTTTATACTTTTTTTTTAAACTTTGTTAGTGAATGCCCTTGGACTACAACCTTACTATTACCAGAGTAAGATATCAAACAATGACTAAGTGTTTCTGCATCGATACATACACTGCTATTAACACTTGCAAATTATCAACAAATAACCAAAACAATACTGGAAATGAAATTCAGGCCAAAACAACATTGTAATGGGTACCAGCAGTTTTTGCAGCTACAAGGTGAGAAGTATCGAAAGGCATAGCATGTAATAGGATCTGGTACGCTCTAAGGAAGCATCCAATTGCAAAGATATAACACACACACACACACACACACACACACACACACACACCCCCCCCCCCCAGTTTCAGCTTGGCAGCACCCTGCCTGTTTGATAAACATCTCTCTTATCTAGATAATTACATTTCCTGTACTTTTCGGTGTGAACATTTTTAATTACCTCCTCTGGATTAAAAGAGGAAGCAAGAGGGGTTCTCCGGAGGATGTGAGACCACCTGGTACAGCACAGACGCCCTTCTCTCTTTTGTAAAGCTGAACATACGCATATTTTTCACAAAATGACATGCTACCTGCATCCTGTAGCCGTCTGTACATTTCTGCTTCGGACTTTTCTCTGGTGGTGACCAGTTGATCAGTGCATGTTTGTATCCAGAAAGTACCCTTAGCGGTGATATGCACCGATGGCTGAGAGACTGGCTCTTCTGCAGGACAACGTACTAACAGACAGCGCTGCCTCTTGTGGTGAAAGGGAAAGTTACTGAAGCATAACACAATGGAAAGTTGCCTGCTTTAATGCCTCCTTCGTGCAACTGTGTCACTAAGTGCCAGCAAGTGGGCGCCAGACGAAGCGCACTCAGCCTGCAATTCATAATGTGCGCTGCTCAGCTACTGTGACCGCGGCGCCCCTGGCTAGTTTTTGTGGCGCACAGGGGTGCCGCGGCGCACAGTTTGGGAAGTACTGTGTTAGAGGAATAGTTGCACCTGGATGACCGAAGCATATAGGAGAATTATTTTTATTGTTAGCGCTGGATCAGTGTCATGTATGCTGGGGTGTATTGTACCTCAGATAGGATGGTCTCAGGTATGCAGGTCTGCGTTGTATTTCTGACAGGGCCGGCTGTGCTCTGCCTCACGTATGCAGGTCTGCGTTGTATTTCCGGCAGGCCGGGCTGTGCTCCGCCTCAGGTATGCAGGTCTGCGTTGTATTTCCGGCAGGCCGGGCTGTGCTGCCTCAGGTGTGAAGGCCTGTAGGTCTGTGTTGTATTTCCGGCAGGCTGGGCTGTGCTCGCCTCAGGTATGCAGGTCTGTAGGTCTGTGTTGTATTTCCGGTAAGGCGGGCTGGGCTGTGCTCCGCCTCAGGTGTGGAGGTCTGTGTTATATTTCTGTCAGGCTCTGCCCGCCCCGGGTACCCCAGGCTGTGTTGTACCTCCGGGAGGGCCGGATGTGCTCATCCTCGGGTATCTCAGTCTGTGGTCTGCTTCAGGTAGGGCGGTCTGTGCAGCATTACACGTATAGAAGAGGTTTAACGACGTTTAGGCTTTGATTTCCCTTCCCTGCGTCAGTCCGATAATTGATAAATATATTCACGTTGCGTGCGGATGCGGCATCTGGCGGCGAGGCCTGCGCCCGGCTCAGAACACACTGTCCGTTCTGCAATATTCATGCGCCAGGATTTGGCTGGGGTTTTGCACTCAGGGGAGACCCTTGTTCTTGTTTTCTTCTTCACCCGCCAATCCCACTTCTCCAAAAGAAACACAAACTCGAGCCTTTGATTTGGTGCAATTACCAGACGTGGTGGGCTGCGTAGCGCTATCCAATTAAAAAGACAAACAGAAGGGCCTCTGCTAAATTGTCAGGTGCTCGTGAAATTAAAGGCTATTTAATGTTGTGTACATCCAGGCAGAGCAGACACAGGGGGCGGGCAGGCTTCCATGCACACACCAGATCTGGCCTCCGCCTAATCACAATCCATTTTATTTGTGAAATAAAAAAAAATCTTTTTTTTTTTTTTTAGTGAACATCAACATACTTTGAAGACGTGTCGTGAAAAGAGGAATAAACAAAGGCTTTGGACAAATGATAGGCCTTGTTGCGGCAGTGTTCGGCGTGTTCCTGAGGTTGGGTGGTAGTGGTATTAGAGTGGAAGGCAAAGCGCGCACGCGCACATGGGTGGCAATGACTTCCATCCACGCCTTACGCGAAATTAGGGTGGGAGGCTCAGCGGGCACATCTGCCTGGGTGGCAATGACTAACGCCCCTTGCATGGCGTTAAGGTTGCTGGCTCAGCACACATCTATGGCTTTGTGGGAGCAACTTCCACACCTTGTGTGACGCAGTGCCGTCTTAACGCATGGGCATGCTGGGCAGTGCCCAGGGCACCATGAGCATAGAGGCCCCATGCAGACCAGAATTTAACACAAATTTTCCGTTAAACATTTTCATTCCTGTGAGTGGTTGTGTAGGCAGGGCCCAGTGCACTGCTCCGCCCAGGGGCCTATAATGCTGTTAAGATGGCCCTGGTGAGACACCTGGGTGCCAGGCTCAGTGCGCACTGCTGGCTGGGTGGCAGCGGCTTCCACACTTTGTGTGATATTACGGTGGAAGGGTCAGCGCAAACATCTGCCTGGGTGGCGACGACTATCACACTTGGCATGACGTTACGGTAATAGGCTCAGTGTGCACCTGTGGTTGTGTGGCAGCGACTTCCACACCTTGTGTGACATGAAGGTGCCGGCTCAGTGCGCTCCTCTGTCTGGGTGTCAGCAATTTCTACACCACGTATGACATTAGTGCGGCAGACTCTGTCCACATACAGCTAACTGCTGGTGACTTCCACGCCTTGTGTGGCGTTAGGGTGGGGGTCTCAGTGAGCTGCACTGGCTGGTCCACACATTGTGTGATGTTAGGGTGGAAGGGTCAGGGTGCAGCTCTGGCAGGGTGGCAGTGACTGTCACAAAAGAGTGAGACTCAACATTCACCTGTGTGGGGTGGCATTGTGGGGGCGTGGGGCTGCTCTAACAAAATTGCCAGGGCTGCTTTGGGTTCCGAGCCCGGCCCTTATCACTTCTCTTCCTTCTCGCTGTGGTGTGTTGCCGTCCATGGGGCAGCCCTTCCCCTCAGCCACTCCTCGCTCAGGGTCCCAGCTTTGCAGTCTTGGCCTAGGCAGCCGCCCCTTCTAACCACTTCCACGCGCAGGGACCCAGGAGCAGTTCAGCATCAGTCACTCAGCCCGCCACCATCTCTCACCGCCCAGCTCCCATTCGGCTCTCTGGCTGTCCAATCGGCGCCTGTAGTCCACCACTGGGTGCTGACACTTGTTTGCCACTGTTCAGCCGGTGTTTCCACCCGCATTTCAATCGTCGCACCTCCCAGGTAGCTGCTGAGAGCAGGGTGCTCCGGTACACTGTGGCGCATCCCCCCGCTCCCCACTCTCTGCTGCGCAGCTTCGTTAGTAGGTGTCCTGCCTGGATGTTAGGCTCTGCTTTGGGCCTTCTTTTTTTTTTTCCCCCCAGTTTTATTTAACACGAACAGAGCTTTACATGAGCACCAGTTGCATTACAGACAGAAACATTTATTTTTAGGCACATGGGGATTATGGGCTTGATTGACAAGTTTCGACGGTCCTGGAGTGAGCGGCATGCAACCACTCCACTCCAGGACTGCTGAAACTCACCACCGCCCGCCCGCCCGCCAGCCAGATTACAAGTAATCTAGTGGACGGGCAGCATTGCGGTGCTGTTTAAAGCCTCATTGTGAGCTTTAAACAGTACCGCCGCGGGAGCGCCAGTCTAAGTTCCTGCACGGGAAGGAATGCACCATGTCGAGTATTCCTTCTCGTGCAGGAACTGGGGGTGCAAATCTACAGGGGGGCACAACATGTGCCCTCCTGCATTCACCCCCGTGCACTGGGGCAAGAAGGGGCCCTATAGGGCCCCCTTTCTTTCCTCACTGCCAGCAGTTACATGGAGGAAGAACCTCCATGACACTAGTGGCAGTGAGGAAAGTCGTAATATGCTTAGCGGTGCCTCAGGGCACCATCAAGTATATGGCAGCCCTCAAATCGCCGTGGGACCCCCAGGGAAGGCGGCTCCCCTGCGGTTGCAGTGGTGCAATAACGGTCCGACAACCAAAGTCCTAATAGGGCAGTCGGACTGCCGGTGCAGCAGTGGCTGGACCACCACTGCCGCGCCACCGCGAGTCTGGCGGTCCTTGGACCGCCAGACTCGTAATCAGGGCCTAAGTGATTTGCCCAGTTACACAGGATGCTTGAGCCTCCCACCAGACTCGAACCTGGTTCCTCAGCTTCAAAGTCGGCCGCTCTAGTCGTTAAGCCACATCCTCTACCTTCTCATTTGCCTTTCCCATCTCCACATAGGCATACACCTAAAAACCAGGGCCGCTGGAAGCAGGGGTGTGAAGGTGTTGTAGCACCTCTTAAATAACCATGCAGGAGGCGAGGAGGAGACTGAGCAAGGAAGAGGCATTTACATTTTGTTTTTCTCTTGTTTCATTTGCTGTGTGTTCAAACACAGAGGGCCAATGTCAGGCAATACCGATTGCTGCTTCCTATTTAACATAAAGATTGGTGTTTACTGTTCCTTTATCTAACTGCAAAGTGAGGGACATTTGCAATGTGAACACTGTGACAATCTTACTGTGGGGTGTACAGCGCGTGAAAGAGGAGGCTGTAAGAGGTCGGATGTTTTCTAAGACAACATTTAAATAGTTGTAAATAAAATATACAAATATTCAAAATATATCCGCAGCAAGGAAAGTAAAAAAACAAGCATTTGCAATGCAATCGGTCTCGCCTTTGGGACCTTTTATGTATTTAGCTATGCAGCACATTAGCCTGGGTGCTGAAACATCTACTGTTCTTTAACATGGAGGGAAAGTAAGCACCAAACTGTGTGACACCCCAGGTATGGCAACACATGGAGAGAAATATTGTCTTTCAGCGGGACGTGGTATAGTAGAAAGCTCTGTTTTTATTATAAAATCAGGGCCTTCGGGGTCATATAACTGAAAATACAGGATTTGAAAAAAAAAATTGTCTACGGGTGCTCGTGGAAGACAATTTCTATGGACTGGAATCTAGAGAATGCTAAAGTGATTCTGGTTTTTACTGACCTTTGCTGGTCGTTTTCTATCAAGAAAGTTAAATAGAGGCAGTTGCCAGAAAATAAAAAAAAGAAAGTCCCTCAGCAGAAAGCAATTCTGGTATTCTACTGACCTCTGCTGGTCGTTTTCTATCAAAACAGTTAAATAGAGGTAGTTGAACAGAAAAAAAGTCCCTAAGCGGAAGCAGACAAGTCCTAGGGCTGATCTCCAGAGCCCACAAAGTACATACACATATAAGTATATAATAAGTATATACTAAAGTATATACAAGAGGTCTCGAATGCTCGACCTAAAAATGAGGTATTCTGCTATTTGTCATTTTGAAGCTTGATGGAAACAAATATTTGGATAGGATCAAAACAAACCAATACTCTTTACTGTGATGTGCAAATGGTAAATACGTGCTGAAATTCGACTTCCACACATGGAGCATCCCTACTAAGTGTGTCTGTGAGGTAAGTCTGAACTTCTGCTTGTGCTCCACCTGAAATGAGTCAAGATTGCCCTCCAGCTACCCCCTACTGTACCGGTGTGATGACCTCTGTGTTCTAAGTCGCCTCCTCTCTGTGTAACTATGGAGGCCGCTAACAAGGAAAAAGCAAAAATACACGCCAGGCTCTTGTAGAAATCTTCCATCACCTTTCTTTCTTTTTCTCTCTCACAAACAAACCTCAGTTTTGAGGGTTTAGTTGCAAAAAAACCCAAACAAACAAACAAAAAATACCAACCAGAAATTGCACTGTTGCTGAAAGTGATCCCATGAAGTCAGTAGGATAATTTTTGGCAAAAATACTCGACACAGCACAAACTCTTAACTGGATGGGCTGGTTGCTGCAAGGATGGCAGTGGCTTGGCACCCTGCTGCTGACTTCTAAATGAGCTCTTAAGAATCCACACTAGACTTAGTGCCCATATCTTAAGCTGTAGTCCTCACGCTATTCGTGTACCTACATCGAACAGCCACAGCCCTGGTCTAAACTCTCTACACTACATGCACACTTGCACTAAACACACATATCGCACATCCCTTCTCCTCTCACTTACTGTTGGTTGCAGTTCTTTAAGCTTCACAGGTGGATTCTATCCTGCAGCTTCAAGTCTGAAGGTGTCACCTCTGTCCTGCAGCTCTAGTCCACCATCTTCAAGTCTGAAGGTGTCTCCTCTGTCCTGCAGCTCTAGTCCACCATCTTCAAGTCTGAAGGTGTCCCCTCTGTCCTGCAGCTCTAGTCCACAATCTTCAAGTCTGAAGGTGTCACCTCTGTCCTGCAGCTCTAGTCCACCATCTTCAAGTCTGAAGGTGTCCTCTCTGTCCTGCAGCTCTAGTCCACCATCTTCAAGTCTGAAGGTGTCTCCTCTGGCCTGCAGCTCTAGTCCACCATCTTCAAGTCTGAAGGTGTCACCTCTGTCCTGCAGCTCTAGTTCATCATCTTGGAGCCTGAAGGTGTCTTCTCTGCCCTGCAGCTCTAGTACACCATCTTCAAGTCTGAAGGTGTCACCTCTGTTCTGCAGCTCTAGTCCACCATCTTCAAGTCTGAAGGTGTCCCCTCTGTCCTGCAGCTCTAGTTTATCACCTTGGAGCCTGAAGGTGTAACCTGTGGCCTGCAGCCCTAGACCACCATATTCAGGTCTGAATTTGTCACCTGTGCCCTGCAGCTCTAGTCCACCATCTTCAAGTCTGAAGGGGTCACCTCTGTCCTGTAGCTCTAGACCACCACCTTCAAGTCTGAAGGTGTCACATGTGACCTGCAGCTCTAGTGCACCATCTTCAAGTCTGAAGGTGTCTCCTCTGCCCTGCAGCTCTAGACCACCATCTTCAAGTCTGAAGGTGTCCCCTCTGTCCTGCAGCTCTAGTCCACCATCTTCAAGTATGAAGGTGTCACCTCTGTCCTGCAGCTCTAGTCCACAACCTTCAAATCTGAAGGTCTCTCCTTTGCCCTGCAGCTCTAGACCACCATCTTCAAGTCTGAAGGTGTCCCCTCTGTCCTGCAGCTCTAGTCCACCATCTTCAAGTCTGAAGGTGTCACCTCTGTTCTGCAGCTCTAGACCACCATCTTCAAGTCTGAAGGTGTCCCCTCTGTCCTGCAGCTCTAGTCCACCATCTTCAAGTCTGAAGGTGTCACCTCTGTTCTGCAGCTCTAGTTCATCATCTTAAAGTCTGAAGGAATCATCTGTATCCTGTACCACTAGTCCATCATCTTGGAGCCTGAAGGGGTCACCACAATCCTGCAGATCCAGTAAATCATCTTGAGGTCTGAAAGTCTGAAGGTCCCTATCCTCCAACGCCAGTCCACCATCTTTAAGTCTGAAGGCCTCATCTGTATCCAGCAACTGCAGTCCATCATCATTAGGCCTGAAAGTCTCTATCCTACAGCTCTAGTCCACCATTTTCAAGTCTGAGGGTGTCTATGCTGCAACACCAGCCCATCATCTAAGACTGAATGCCTCACCTGTATTAAGCAACTGCAGTCCATCATCTTCAAATCCGAAGACCTCAACTGTATTCAGTTGGCCTGAGCGTAGTTCGCGGAGGTTTGCTACGCGGAACTCTGCGAAGTTACAAAAAAACTCTGCGAAGTTCCGCGAGTGGCGGAGTGCAGTGCGAACTGCAGTTTGTGCTGTATTCCTGCCGCTCGGGTAGAAATTCTACCCGAACGGCAGCTCGCGCTCGCGAACTTACCGTTTGCGAGCGGGGAAAAAACTCTACTGCACATCGCGAAGCGGAGTTTTCTGCACTCCACGAGCTCCGCAAAGTGCAGAAAACTCTGCAAACTCCGCGAACGGAGCGAAGTTCACCGCCCAGGCCTATTCAGTAACTGCAGCTCATCATCTTCAAGTCTGAAGGCGTCACCTGCATTATGCAGCTCTGATCTATTATCATCATGCCTGAAGGCTTCACCTCTACCCTACAACTTCGGCTCACCTGCTACAAGCCTGATAAATCACACTATGAAAACTGGCCATTGGACTTGGACCTACATTTTTTTTTTTTTGCCTGTACTGTGTTTTTCTTCTGGTACTATTTGGAACTACTTTCCAGAGGATGTCCTTCTCAAAAAACATGAAGTCAATGCCAGGAAAAACAATGAGGCTTTTGGAAGGAGCCACCTTCAAGATGGTCTTCTACAGCCAGATCTTGACTACCATCTTCAAGTATTGCACAGGAATGGAATATCTGCAAATGAATTACACGCCAATGCAATGTACTTATGTGCTTTTGTCCAATAAGCAACAGTAATCTGCATCAATGCACTGCAAGACAATGATTCATATGGCAATCAATTCTATGCAAAGGTACTACACGGCAACACCAATGCATTACAGGTCAATATCCTGCAGGCCAACATTAAAAAGCAGCAGACCATCTGCCAATGCTTATCCACCAACAAACTATATGACAGCACATTATGATCCCAGGACATGCAATCACAAATAATGAAATATTAAATGCTGTCCTAATAATTATACATTTCCCTTAACGATTACACTGCTTGAAGTATATTTTTTGTCAGACTCACATTGTAATTGTCATTTGTTGTAAAGTAGTTAAAAAATGTGAACACAGAAAACAAACTTTAGGTACATGTTTTGTTAACTTGCTGATAGCTAGATTCATGGTATACAAATACAACTATAAACACACAATGTATGAATTTATAAAAGTTGTAAATTTATAACACACCTACCATGGACGCAGTAAAGATGACCACCCAAGGAAGTATCCAATTGTTTTCAAGAGGCGGGCAGGCAGCCGGTGTTTCAGAGTGTTGGGTCAATGCTTCTCGAGTAGATGTGTCTTCGGTTTTTTCCTGAATTGCAGGAGAGTCACATCGGTTCTTATGTCTGTTGAGATTTTGTTTGAGATCCAGTGAATACTGAACTATCTTCTGATTTTTTTTTCTATTACCTTATTGTCTCCAGTTTGGTGATGCCCTGCTACTTCGGTAGCACTGGTCGCCACAGGTGGTTAGTTTCCTGGACAGGTATGTTAATGTATTGATTGCAGGAGCGGCCCATGTAGGTAAGAGCAGTGGGGCGAGGTTGAGGGGAACTCGACAGAAGACAAGGGGAAAATAAATATATAATTAATTTTCCCTCGTCGTCGTCTGTCGAGTCACCCCATCCCGCCCCACAGCTCTCACCTGCATGGACCGCACCTGATTGACTGATTGATTGATTGAGTACCACTGAATTGGGTAACAATAAACATCTGTTATTCAGTGCCAAGATGCCCACAGGTGAAAATGTGCTTTACAAATACACGTTATGTTATTCTGAAGGCCTTACAGGTGAAGAAGCTGGTCCTGGAGATAACACAGGCCTGTAAGGGGAGCCAGTGAAGTTCCTTCAGACACTTGATGATATGTTCCGTACTGTGTTTTTGGGGGACGGTGCAGGGCTCCCACTGTTGCTCTGAAATTGGCTTGTACAGGAAAGGATTACACTTCCTTCAGCAGGGAAACCTGGTACCATTCTGTATTGGTTTTCCTGGAAATATGCTCTTCTTAGCCAAGGGAATTTGTGTTGTCTGCCAGCTGGGTGGTGAAGCTGTCACGGTTCGTCCGAGAGAACCAGGCTTGAATCTGTGATCACATGGAGCTGCTCACAAGCAGGAGGAATCCAGACTTCCCCGGGCTGAGCTTCAGATGGGTGCTTGACATCCAACTCTAGATGACTTTGAGGCATGATTGGAGTTGCTAAAAGTCATGGATTAAGGAGATTTTGAGGTAAAGTTGCGTCTTCTTGGCGTATTGATTGTGTTCATGTCCAAGGGGTTCCATGTAGACATTGTAATAATGGGGGAAGACGATGGACCTCATGCGGTACTCGGTAGGAAAAATAGATGTTCTGAAGAATATGAATAATACTACGCCATTTAACATTTGGAAATGTTTTAAATTGTAAATAGAATGTAAATCCCTAGTTCGCTGTAAGAAAATGCTCTAAATGCTAATGAGGTATTCTAACAACTTGTTTTTATAAAGTGTTTCGCACCGCAATTCGACACAAAAAAGGTGTAACTATTAACAAGTTTAATAGTGCACAGCGTCTCCACGAATGTGCCATAAGGCAATGAATAATACATCAATATAATATCCTAATGCATTGGAATTATGTAGCAATGTGGGACCAAATTATGTTCTATTGCTGGCAGAAATGTGTTGCAAGGAAGGCGCAAACAATATGCTGCATGTCCTGCGAATAAATGCATATTATACTGCTATTCTGTAGGGCTATTCTCCAGCTATTATGATAATTCAACACTTAAAATGAATACAATACCGATCTCAAAGCTTCTAAAATACAGTTTCTTAAAAAAGGTAAGAAATGTTATTCACCCCAAAAAATGAATGTTTATTTTTCTTGCATGAGAGCAGAGGAACCTTTCTGAAACGCGAGGCGCACTTCTTTTATTCTACAGCTGTTAGTTTTGCATTATAGCTGGGAAGTCAAGACTTGGTCCATGAGTACCAGATTAATTCTAAGTTTTTCTGGCTAGCCACACAAGATGAAATCCAAGTACAATAAATCCTTTAGAATGCAACTGTGGCAAGGAAGTAATATCCTATCCCATCGTGGATACTCTTGCGTTATTACATGTTTTATGTATAGATTAGGCCTGTGAGTCAAATTCCACTCCGCTCGTGGAGTATTTTCCACTCCGCATAGAGTACGGAGTTCCGAAAAACTCCACAGAGCATTTTTTTCCTTGTTCACACTCGCCAACGTTATGTTGATGAGCGCGAGCAAGGAAAATCTTACTCCAGACCACCTCCCAGCGAGATTTCTCAACGCGGGCGGTCACGGATGGTCGCTACCCCTCAAGTTGAGAAACCTTCCGTTCACGTTGAGGAGGCAGCCCCTCGAGTAGAATATCTACTCGTGCGGCAGAAAGAAGCAGCGCCCTCTTGCGCTGTGTGTGGTGCCATTTGCGCTGATTTTACAGCGTGGCAAAAACACTCGCAGCTAAAAATCAGCGTGAACAGCTCGATGTAACACACTCCGCAGATTGTGGAACTTTGCTTAGCGCGGCTGACTTTTATGGTCACTTCGCAGCGTTCCGCATAGCGAAACTAGCAGAACTCTGCCCAGGCCAAGTATAGGTGTACTAGGCTTATTCTGTGTTTGAACCAAGCGGCTTCTGCAACCTGTTCTACTTCATACCACACTTGACATTTGCCATTTCTAAGCAATGTAAATAGTAGGTGTTGCCATTACCCAGTTTATGAATCAGGCTTCCACCAGCTTTGAAACGTCGTCAAACGGGTTGTGGTTTTTGTTTCTTACAGAGAATAAAATACGAGTCCCTAAATTCATCACTTTAGGGACATGAACACCATACCATCTCCAACCGACCCGAACCTCTTTATTGCCTAAATATAGCACTAAACATGTGAAAATTGACCAGTGTTGACACGTCATCTTTCACATGAACAATGCTATGTTTAGGCAGTGTGTACAGTGTCAGCTGCAGCACTGCATTTCAATGTCCTCAATAACCATTCAGCCATTTTAGTTAAACGCACAGTTTTTTTGTACGCTACAGATTACTGCACCGATTGTAGATTATGTCACAAAGCCATAATTGTGATGAACATTTTGCATCACTCACAAAATTCCAGTGGTTCCAGCTGTAGGTCAATGTGCTATGCTTGCACTAAAATAGCTCATGCATTAAATGACTATACGGACATATTATGTGCTGCAGTGCAGGGTCTGGGGTCTTAGATGTTGCTGGACCTCTGTGCTTCTGAGAAGCCACATAAAAGGCCACCCGTCTCACCCACAGCACTGATGTATCCATAGACACCCCTGTGTAGCAGGTGTACGCTGTACGCTTCTTCCCTTACTCGCCTTCATCAGACAGACGCTCTGCAGCACAGGCTGCCACTTAAAAGCAGGGGTGTATTGGAAATTCAGTACCCAGGATATGAAATCCATTCTTCGATAACATCCGGAGAAGGCCTTGGCAAAGAAACTGAGGGCACACACCTCTATCCTCCAAGAGGCGGCACAATGCATAGTGATCTACTGTACAAACGTGTTCATTCACACACTCATCCAAAACATCTCATTGGTTCCCATGAAGAACCTTGTTTGAGAATACACAGCATTACACCTACCTCTGAAAATGCACTCTTGAGAATGAACCACAGGTGTGCAGGGCGGGCTGCCCTTGTCTACAGAGGTCCTGACCTAAATGACAATAGTTAGTTGTTAATATCGTGCTGGCTCCTGCAGTTCTTTCATTCCATACTGCTGAGGATAAGGTGTTAATATTACCGGTTTAACAGAGTTTATTCTGCTCGACTCAGGATAGTGGTGTACACTGAATCGAGCACATGACTTACACATGCCACTTAGAGCCTGATTGCGAGTTTGGCAGATGGGTTACTCCAGCCGCGGTCCGTGCAGGTAACAGCGGTGGGACGGTGGGGCCGCGTGGGCGGTATTTCGAGGGACGATGCAGAGGGAAAATTAATTATTTCTTTAATTTTCCCTCTGCATCGTCCCTCGAAATACCCCCCATGCGGCCCCACCGCTGTTACCTGCATGGACCACGGCTGGGTTACTCCATCATAAACATGACGGAGTTCCATTACGTTCAATTGGATATATGGAACTCGCAATACGGCGGACGGTGTATCCATCACGTTGGTGATGGAGTAACTCGTCCGCCAAACTCGTAATCAGGCCCCTAGTGAGTGCCGCAACCAACCCCGCTACCGTAGGTTTTATGAGCTTCCGGAAAACCCCATTTGTTCACAGGAAAGGTACACCAAAATATAACCGAAAAAAAGCTCTGTTCACTCACATATCCCTCATTATTAAAGTAGCCCTTAGCATAAATGCAGCACAGTTGGAATAACATATATGGCAAATTAACTTTATCATTTCATTTCTCTCTCCTTTTCCTCTTGAGCACAACTTGGCTCTGAAAGCTGCACATTTTTGAGATTTTAGATAAAACAACTAAATTATATATCTTGAAAAGAGAGAAAATTCAGAATGAAAAAATGATCTATAAGTAGAAGAATGAGATGGTCTACACATGGGAGCAGAATTTACCAAACAGTAGTGGGAAGCATATTCCTAGAAAAGGATATTCATGCTGTGATGTCCCGCCTTGTCCCTCAACCGCTGATTATGAGATAAACATAGGAAATACAGACGTGTAGGCTCGCCAGAAAACAGTGCATCAAGTAATACGACTAAACTTTTCAAATCCAAACAGAGGATCACAAGAGAAATAAACAAAATATACTACAAACACAGTTCAAGACTAGAAAACCATAGATTGTTAATAACTCTAAGTGGCCAGTGTCTATTTTGTAAACTCCTTTGGGATTAGATGTTTAATTTCAAATCTTTTTCCTTTGACTTTACTTAAATTACTTAAATTTATCAAAGAGATGAGAAGTTTATACTCAATCAACATAAGATTAACCATCTCAGTATCAGGAAGCCGTTGTAAACCCATCAGGTAAAGGTGGGCTTTGGCTCATCGCTGGTGGATACCATGGCAGCGGAGCTCAAATACATTTGAAACGCAGCAACAGCTCCAAAATGTAGACAAATAATGAGACTTAAGAACACCAAGGTGCTGTCCCGTAAGGCTTTCCACAAGTATTCAGCCAAGGTTGAATTCAGACTTCCAATTGTTCTATTAATGTACATCACTTGAAAGATTCATAGTGGACACCGAAAGCCTTGCTGTGGTGCAACCAACTGCTGGTAAACAGAAAATTACTACACCCACCTTTCATACGCTTTGGCATTTTCTTAAACCCACATGTGTACAGCATGCGGGAAAGTTTCGATAACCCTAAATCTTTGGAAGAAATGGTTGTGACTCCCATTCTGTTAACTATTGACTTGCAAAGCAGGCCAATTTCTCTTCCCACTAAATACGCTTTTATGGTGATTATAACACTGTGACCCCCTCCCTCCACTTCCAAGCATCATAGTCAAACCCCTAACCCCTTTAAAGCAAGACAATTATGTATTTGTCTTCAATTCTTAAAAAGAATGTCCAGTGAGTTGCGGCGTCTGGCTAGATTTGGAACATGGCTCAAGATGACTGGGTATATTGAAAGGAAACGGTTCTGCTAATACCGCATAGAGGGTTTAATCTTTATCGTCTTGCAATGCATCGTACAGGATCCATAGACTGAAAGCATGTCTGTATAAGGAACAACTGATGGACAATTTTTCTTTTTTAAGAATTGAAGACAAATACATAATTGTCTAGAAGATGTTTGAATAAAGAATTGTAAAAACTAAGAAAATTACCTCTTGATTCATCTGCTCGTGATCTAATAGCAATTTGCCTTTACTCAAGTTTTTATTTGAAGTTGCCTCTCTATTGTGTTCCAAAAAAATTCTCTATTACCAACTTCTAACCAACACCCATTCCAACCCATGACAAACCCCCTGACCTCATCCTCACCTCATTCTGAACCACGATCCGTGTGACCCTTTCCCTCTGACCATGCCCTTACAAGACCACATGACAATTAATACCCCTTTACCTACTCCCACCATCGCACAGACTATGTTTAAAGTACAAATCCTTAAGAGTCATCCACAAATGCACCACAACCTGGAATCATTTCTTGACTCCATCTCCCACAACTTCCAACATACTCTTCGAACAACATCTGAAACGTATTTTCTCATCTGAACCATCACTTCAGCATCACCCCATCGTTACCCCTGGGATAGCACCTAGGAACGCTCTGTTAGAACCTCTGTGAGTAAAGATGAGTAAGAAGAACAGTTGTCCATCAGACGTCACCACAGCACGAGCTGCTGCAACATCAGCACCACCCAATCCAGTGAATTCCTCGTTACTCAACGCTTTGGTCCAAGCATCCACAGTTATGTTCATATTTCCTGATTTATCATTCACTTTAGTTGATATTTTCTGCCTGTATTTCCTTCATGATCACAGTAAAGCACGGCTCCACCTAAGGTGACCATGTAGAGAGAATCAGCTCTTATTTTGGCGCATTTCTCATGTGTGGGCGCGCGCGCATGCGCAGTTTTCCCAGAGACGGCGATGAAGAGGAGGAGGGCAGCCCGGGGACGCCGCAGCCAAGGTAAGTGGTTTTTCTTTACTTTAAACTCTTTTTATTTAAGTTTTAATCAATTGTTAATAGGGGGGGTGAGAGGCGGGGGCTGGCCAACTCTGCTCCGCCGCGGAGTGTGCAGAGATTTGCCTACTCCGCGTTCTCCGCGGAACGCGGAGTAGGCAAATCTCCGCACACTCCGCGGGCGGAGCGGAGGTCTCCGCCCGGGGTTAATGCTGAGCCCAACTCAGCTTTCCATCTGAGGCCGGTTAACTGCGTGTGAGTAAAGTGAGTAGTACCTCGTGACGTTACTCAAAGTACAGCAGAAGTATGGCATGAAGCTATCAAGTTATCAATACGTTTACAAACGTAATCTATGTCATTCCGCTGCTTCTGACTTGCTTAAAGGTCTGCAAGCCTTGGGGAGAGGATGTGGCTTAACGGCTAGGGCGGTCGATCTCAAATCTGGGGAACAGGGTTCGAATCTCGGCAATGACGCTCAACATCCTGTGATTCTGGGCAAATCACTTAATCTCCCCGTGCCCGACAAAAATGAATGTGTCCTTGTGTAACGCAACTGGTGCTCGTGTAAAGCGTTCTGATACCTTCAGGTCAAGTTTGCGCTATATAAAACTCCGGGGGAAAAAAAGCCTCTCTGAGCTTGGTGTAGGCGTGGGGGTGGTGGCTTTAAGCCACAGATTTTGTGTGTATGAATGTTGCGATACCTATTTTTGGTTACACCTTAAAGAAAGGTAACACTACGTTTTTGAAACACAAATTATTAAACATTACTACAACCTCTCAATCAATTGTCTACTGGTTGGTCAAGTATTCTTCAGATTTTGATCTGGTTATGAGGGTTGCTAAGTTTTTATTATGCAACCCTAGCTTTGCATAATTTCCGACAATTTGGCTTAACGTAGTTTGCAGAGTTGCCCGCTTACCCATCCTGTACGCCCAAGGGTAGGTTTTCCCCACAATAGATCTCACACATGCAACAAATGACTCAGCCTTTGGTCTCACTCAATTTCAATCTTAAAACAGGCAGATGGAAGCGATAAGATCAGCGTTTTGTACCTGATTGGGTACCTTGCATGATTGATCCTTACAGGCGAATTGCTATTTGCAAGGGAAGTGGACACCAAATGACACTTGCATACAAAATAGTGAAAAGGTAACATGTGAAATGAAAAGCTTTGCACTTGTAATTTTCTCGCAAAACCCTAATCGTGAAGAAATTGTCAAACTTGGTGTATTTTCCATAGTTTTTACAAGAAAAACAAGAATTTTCGATGAAAAAATGCCACACTAGAACACATTCCTTTTGTTTACCTATAACAGACTGTTTGTTTGAGTCACTGGATATGCAGAATTGACCTGAGCATCAATTCTTTTTTTTTAAAACTGGCTCTTTTGTGACTTATTCTCTTTTGAGAACATCTGAGGCTAAACCAAGATTCATTTGGAACTGAACAGTTTACAGTGTTGTTTAGACAGACAATGCATCACCCTTCTTTTCTCTGATATTTAATACATTAACTAAAAGTTTTGAAAATATTGGAGTTCTATTATTTTCTTCAGTGAGAAAGAGTCGTTGTACGTGTGGCCTAGAGACAGTTTTAGCAGACTCGTCATCCTCATGCAAAAAAAAAAAAATCCATACATACCTACATAAACCCATGCACATATAGAGGGGATCTGGTTCAGCCCTCTTCATATATTGGTCTGTTCAACTGTCACTCACATTGTGCCTCCTTCTGCCACAGCATACAGCAGTAGATCAGCACAAGTCAGCCATTGGGTCTCTTGCACTGTAGTGACACCATTGCTCCTAATCACAGATACCCATCAGCCTATAAAGAGGTGGGGCTGAAGTGCCAGAGCTTGGAGGCCAATACTCTATTTTACCAAAGTATTTTTTCTTTCGATTGTTATCTTTTTTTTAGCTATCCTTCTGTTTATACCAAGTCCTCAAGTAACAGTAATACAAAGCCAGTAGCACTTTTCTTTGAACCAATAAAGTATATGTCCATATGATGTGCATTAAAACAAAATACATTTCTATACATTTGGTACAACTGTGGGCTAGGAACCACCGTATGGTTCTGTTAAAGTTATATGTGATGGTTATTTACTGTTTTAATTAAAAGTTGTATTGCAAGCATATGGCCACCATGTTCATACAGTCAGATTTTTTTTTTTATTGTTTCTTCTTTTTGTGTTTGTGGCATGTGCTTGCAATGAAAACAAGCATTTGCAATGCAATAAGTCTCGCATTTACGTGACTTTGTCATTTACAATGGCAATAGCTAAAACTCTTGTAAAGCGAGACCTATTTCACTTCAAAGAAGCGGCCTCATTGTCCGGGGCTGCTTGAAAGTGAAAGCGCGCATGGCGAGGAAATCACGTTGCGCCTGCTGTAGGAGAAACCCATTAAAAAAAAGAGTGCTTACAGACTAAATAAGACATACTGTGTCGCAACAAAAGGGCCAGTCGCCATGGGAGGTTACAAATGCAGACAAGGCGGTACCAAGGAGGGACTAACAAACCTATTAACGAATCAGAAGCCAGCGTTTATGAAGGACAATGACACAGGGCAATGACAAATATGGGCGGAGAGTGGGGGGGGCTTCAAAGCCATACTCCACTACTGCATGGCTCGCAGAGCAGCGCATGCGCTGCAGAGCCTCGACCTAAAAATGAAAAATTTTAGTTCCGTAGATGCAGCAAGTTAGGGCCGTTGATGCAGGAAGTTTTTTGGATATGTAATATTAATATTCATGATGTGAATTTACACATCAAAACTTTTTAAATAAGGATTTTTTTCGAAAACCAGATAGGTTTGTTTCCATCAAGGACACTTTTTTGGACGCACAAACAAGTCTTCCCTTTCCCACTATAGACTCCCTTTCCCACTCACAGAGTGCTTGGTTGTCACATGGCGATCTGAAAATGACCAACGACCATAAAGACACAACAAAACAGCGCATTGGTCGACATCCCAAGTTCATCTTTCTTGTTTTCTTTGCTTTGGATCCATCTCAGGCGCTCCCCCCCACCCCCCTTTCCGTCACAATGGGCACACGTAAAGCATCAGAGGCACCACATTCGATGTATTGAGTTTAGAACTTACAGTGTGTTTGCTGGGCGCGGTCGCCCCACGCGTGGCTTCTGTCTGTGATGTCACTGTAAGGAAAAAAGAAACCTGTTATACTTTCTTCTTTCAGGCGAATACACTACTATATCAATATATCCATATCCATCCAGGCAGGGCTTTCAATGAGATAAAAACATTTTCTTACGGTGCTCTAAAAGGGGCGTGGCCTAAGAAGCATACCTAGGAATCCTAGGTGTAGCCTATGTAAATACGGCTATGGCTTAAAACATATAAACTACAATCTTGTGATTCCATAGCATGCCGCTCGACCAGTATGTAGTTGCTTGTGATCTTTCTGTTCTTGCTTTGAGACATCTCACATAATAATGGATATAAGCGTAAAACAAGCCAGATTTATTGGCTTTGCCAGAGCTTATTACCAGTATCAGATACATGAGTAACAATGACTTTGTTGTGAATAATTTGAATTCAAAATGTTTCAGGTCTGAAAATATGACTCTGAATTAAGCATTATGACCCACTGACAGGACTGTGAGAAACTTACTTGCCTCCAGCCTCAACTCCAGAGGTCACAATCGTGGCCCATTATAACCCTTCCCCACAGCCTGGACTCAAACTGACACCTAGACGCCAATCAGTTCACAGCAGTCACTTTTCAAGAACAATATGCTTTATGAAAAATATCAAGAAACATACCATCCTGGAAAAAGCAAACACTCTTAGGAAATGCAAGAATAAGTAAAACATGTGAAATGTAAATAGGAACTGAATCCTCGACATAAATTACGTTAACGTTTTTTTACCGCTATTGTTCAGATATTGATCAGCGTTTATTCCTGTAAAGTTAGAGACATGAGTGTTCGGCCTGATAGGTGAAGGAAGTGACCCAATTTGGGCCACCCGGGTCACTCACAACCACCTCTCAGCCTTCCATACAAATGAAGAGTCGGTCAGAAAGTAGAGAATACAAACCAAAGTTATTTATTAGTATTCGCTCGAACGGAGTCCAGTCTGACCAGCCTCCTTAGATAGCTGCCGAGGGACTGACCCCCGTCCACAAGGTAAAGTTAGGTATACATTTCCAACACCCCTAAGACACGCACAGACTGGAATTTTCCAGCCTGGTCACTGATGAACAAAGGAGGTACAGAAGGATGAGCTACCATCCTGAGACCAGGTACACACTATCTTAGCTTAAAGGTTACTCAGCCCGTGCCCGTCTCTCTGAGAGTGGGAGTAGGGCTACATACAAGGAAAGGCATGCAAACACAGAACGAGCTATTCATTAGTGCAACGAAGCTCAACCTTGAATAATAAAAAGAAACAATCGAGGCTGCTTTCTGCTGAGGCAGACAGTATGAGACAGAAGCTTCATTTCGATCATGGCACAAAATAGCGGCTGAATACAAAATGGTGCCGCAAATGCTAACTTAACTCGCACAATGCTAGAAGAAGTCAGCTGGACATATTTTTTCAGTCCAACATAGGGACCAGTTTAAAGGTCCGTTTTTAGGTCGAGCCTGGCCATCGCATGCTCTGCTCTGCGAGGCATGCTGTATTCGAGTATGGACTTGAAGCTCCACCCACTCTCCACCCATATTTTTCATTGGGTTGTCTTATTGTCTTTTGTAAATGCTGGCTTCTGATTTGTTAATAGGCTTGTTAGTCCCGCCTTATCTTCAATTGTAACCTCCCATGAGGACTGGCCCTTTTACTTTGTTTGTTATATGGTACGTCTTATTTAGTCTAAAAGCACTATTTTCTTTAATGAGTTTCTCCTACTGCAGGAGCGACATGCTTTCCTGCAACTTTCAGCACGCCATGCGCGCTTTCACTTTCCAAGCAGCCCAGGACACGAAGGCTGGAGTCCGTACATGTGAATATGGATATCCGAGTCTGTATGTGAACACAAAGGCTGGAGTCCTTACGTGTGAGCATGAACGCCACAGTCTGTGTGAACACGAAGTGTGGAGTTCGTACGTGTGAACATGGATGTCCAAGTCTTTCTGTGAACACGAAGGCTGGAGTCCGTATGTGTGAGCATGAACGCCCGAGTCTGTGTGAACACGAAGGCTGGAGTCCATATGTGTGAGCATGAACGCCCGGGTCTGTGTGAACACAAAGGCTGGAGTCCGTATGTGTGAGCATGAACGCCCGAGTCTGTGTGAACACGAAGGCTGGAGTCCATATGTGTGAGCATGAACGCCCGAGTCTGTGTGAACACGAAGGCTGGAGTCTGTACATGTGAGCATGAACGCCTGAGCCTGTGAACACGAAGGCTGGAGTCCTTGCGTGTGAGCAAGAACGCCCAAGTCTGTGTGATCACGAAGCAGGGCCAGACTGGGAACTCAAAGCAGCCGTGGCAATTTTCTCAGACCAGACCCAGCTGATGCACTGCCTGGCCCAGGGAGGCTGGAAATGCTTGCTTGCTGCTTTTATCACTGGGGGGCCGATATTGCAGCACTGCTGCAAAACCGGCACCCAGTAACAAAGCCGGCCGCCTCCGCGGCAAAACCGGCCTCCACCCTTCCACACTACCGGGGAAACGCTTACCGATGCCCAGTAAGACCAGTCCGGCCCTGCCACAAAGGCTTTTGAGGTAGCACTTTGCATACTCATACATGCTTTGGAGGTAGTACTTTAGATACTCATACATGCTTTTGTGACTCGGCCCCTAAGTGTCTGAATGGGAATCAGAGCGCCTTCCGGCATGGACACCCCCTCAGAGGCAGAGATTGTGAGCGCATGGAGCCCAGAGCCAAACCGTCACAAAGCACAGAACATGTGAACAGGAAGAGCACGTAGTGTTTGTGTACATGTGCTCGACACTACTGTGTGAGTAAAACCCGAGACCAGAACCTTATGTTTGAAACCGAGCCCGGGCCCAGGTGCCCCACAGTGTGAGCCCGAGCCAGAGCCCCACAGTGTGAGCCCGGGCCCAGGTGCCCCACAGTGTGAGCCCGAGCCAGAGCCCCACAGTGTGAGCCCGAGCCAGAGCCCCACAGTGTGAGCCCGAAGCCAGAGCCCCACAGTGTGAGCCCGAGCCAGAGCCCCACAGTGTGAGTCCGAGCCAGAGCCCCACAGTGTGAGCCCAGGCCCAGGTGCCCCACACTGTGAGCCCGAGCCAGAGCCCCAGTGTGAGAGTCCGATCCAGGGCCCCACAGTGTGAGCCCGAGCCAGAGCCCCAGTGTGAGAGTCCGATCCAGGGCCCCACAGTGTGAGCCCGAGCCAGAGCACCAGTGTGAGATTCCGATCCAGGGCCCCATGGTGTGAGCCAGAACCCCAGTGTGAGAGCCCGATCCAGGGCCCCACAGTGTGAGCCCGAGCCAGAGCACCAGTGTGTGAGCCCGAGCCAGAGCACCAGTGTGTGACCCTGAGCCAGGGCCCCAGTGTGCAAGACTAAAGCAGGGCCCCAGCGTGTGAGCCTGAGCCAGGGCCCCAGCGTGTGAACCTCAGCCAGGGCCCCAGAGTGTGAACCTCAGCCAGGGCCCCAGCATGTGAACCTGAGCCAGGGCCCCAGCATGTAAACTTTAGCCAGGCCCCACCCTGTAAACCTGAGCCAGGTCTCAGTGTGAACCCAAGCCAGGGCCCAAGTGTGTGAACACAAGCCAGGGCCGCAGTGTGTGACCCTGAGCCAGGGCCCCAGTGTGCGAGACTAAAGCAGGGCCCCAGTGTGTGAGCCCGAGCCAGGGCCCAACTTGCTCAACCTGAGCCAGGTCCCCAGCGTGTGAGCCTGAGCCAGGGCCCCAGCGTGTGAACCTGAGCCAGGTCCCCAGCATGCAAACCTGAGCCAGGTCCCCAGCATGCAAACCTGAGCCAGGTCCCCAGCGTGCAAGCCTGAGCCAGGTCCCCAGCATGCAAACCTGAGCCAGGTCCCCAGCATGCAAACCTGAGCTAGGTCCCCAGCGTGTAAGCCTGAGCTAGGTACCCAGCGTGTAGACCTGAGCAAGGTCCCCAGCTTGCGAGCCTGAAGCAGGACCCCACTGTGCGAACCCGAGCCAGGGCCCCACTATGCGAACCCGTGCCAGGGCCCCAGTGTGCGAGCCTGAAGCAGAACCCCAGTGCGCGAGCTAGGACCCCAGTGTGTAAACCTGAGACAGGGCCCCAGCGTGTAAACCTGAGACAGGTCCCCAGCATGTGAGCCTGAGCCAGGACCCCAGTTTGTGAGCCTGAGCCAGGTCCGCAGCGTGTGAGCCTGAGCCAGGTCCCAAGACTGTGAGCACGAGCCAGGTCCCAAGACTGAGCACGAGCCAGGTCCCCAGCGTGTAAACCTGAGCCAGGTCCCCAGCGTGTAAACCGGAGCCAGGTCCCCAGCGTGTAAACCGGAGCCAGGTCCCCAGCGTGTAAACCGGAGCCAGGTCCCCAGCGTGTAAACCGGAGCCAGGTCCCCAGCGTGTAAACCGGAGCCAGGTCCCCAGCGTGTAAACCGGAGCCAGGTCCCCAGCGTGTAAACCGGAGCCAGGTCCCCAGCGTGTAAACCTGAGACAGGTCCCCAGCGTGTAAACCTGAGACAGGTCCCCAGCGTGTAAACCTGAGACAGGTCCCCAGCGTGTAAACCTGAGACAGGTCCCCAGCGTGTGAGCCTGAGCCAGTGCCCAGTGCGCGAGCCAGGACCCCAGTGCGTGAGCCCGAGCCAGGGCTGCAGTGTGTGAATCCGAGCCAGGGCCCCAGTGCGTGATCCCGAGCCAGGGCCCCAGTGCGAGAACCCGAGCCAGGGCCCCAGTGGGGAACACGACCCAGGGCCCTGGCAGGCGAACCCGAACTAGGGCCCGGTGTTTGAATTCGAGCCGGGCCCTGATGTGCGAACCCGAGCCAGGACCCCAGTTTGTGAGCCTGAGCCAGGACCCCAGTTTGTGAGCCTGAGCCAGGTCCGCAGCGTGTGAGCCTGAGCCAGGTCCCAAGACTGTGAGCACGAGCCAGATCCCAAGACTGTGAGCACGAGCCAGGTCCCCAGCGTGTAAACCGGAGCCAGGTCCCCAGCGTGTAAACCGGAGCCAGGTCCCCAGCGTGTAAACCGGAGCCAGGTCCCCAGCGTGTAAACCGGAGCCAGGTCCCCAGCGTGTAAACCTGAGCCAGGTCCCCAGCGTGTAAACCTGAGCCAGGTCCCCAGCGTGTAAACCAGAGCCAGGTCCCCAGCGTGTAAACATGAGCCAGGTCCCCAGCGTGTAAACATGAGCCAGGTCCCCAGCGTGTAAACCAGAGCCAGGTCCCCAGCGTGTAAACATGAGCCAGGTCCCCAGCGTGTAAACCTGAGCCAGGGCCCCAGTGTGTAAACCTGAGCCAGGGCCCCAGTGTGTAAACCTGAGCCAGGGCCCCAGTGTACAATCCTGAAGCAGTGCCCCAGTGTGCAAGCCTGAAGCAGTGCCCCAGTGTGCAAGCCTGAAGCAGTGCCCCAGTGTGCGAGCCCGAGCCAGGGCCGCAGTGTGCGAGCCCGAGCCAGGGCCCCAGTGTGCGAGCCCGAGCCAGGGCCCCAGTGTGTAAACATGAAACAGGGCCCCAGCGTGTAAACCTGAGACAGGGCCCCAGAGTGTGAGCCTGAGCCAGGGCCCCAGTGTGTGAAGGCGAGCCAGGGTAGCAGTGTGTGAACCTGAGTCAGGGCCCCATTGTGTGAACCTGAGCCAGGGCCCCAGTGTGTGAACCTAAGCCAGGGCCCCAGTGTGTGAACCTGAGCCAGGGCCCCAGTGTGTGAACCTGAGCCAGGGCCCCAGTGTGTGAACCCAAGCCAGGGCTCCAGTGTGAACCCAAGCCAGGGCTCCAGTGTGTGAAGGTGAGCCAGGGCCCCAGTGTGCAAGTCCAAGCCAGAGTCCCAGTGTGTGAGCCCGAGCCAGGGCCCCAGTGTGCAAGCCTGAAGCAGGGCCCCAGTGTGCGAGCCCGAGCCAGGGCCCCAGTGTGTAAACCTGACAGGGCCCCAGTGTGTGAGCCCGAGCCAAGGCCCCACTTGCACAACTGTGTGAGCCCGAGACAGAGCTCCAGTGTGTGAGCTCGACTCAGGGCCCCAGTGTGCAAACCCGAGCCAGGGCCACGGTGTGCAAACCCGAGCCAGGGCCATGGTGTGCAAACTCGAGCCAGGGCTCCAGTGTGTGAAGATGAGCCAGGGCCCCAGGGTGTGAACCTGAGCCAGGGCCCCAGTATGCAAGCCCAAGCCAGAGCCCCAGTGTGCGAGCCTGAGCCAAGGCCCCACTTGCACAACTGTGTGAGCCCGAGCCAGAGCTCCAGTGTGTGAGCTCGACTCAGGGCCCCAGTGTGCAAACCCGAGCCAGGGCCACGGTGTGCAAACCCGAGCCAGGGCCACGGTGTGCAAACCCGAGCCAGGGCCACGGTGTGCAAACCCGAGCTAGGGCCACGGTGTGCAAACCCGAGCCAGGGCCACGGTGTGCAAACCCGAGCCAGGGCCACGGTGTGCGAACCCGAGCCAGGGCCACGGTGTGCGAACCCGAGCCAGGGCCACGGTGTGCGAACCCGAGCCAGGGCCCCAGTGTGCGAACCCGAGCCAGGGCCCCAGTGTGCGAACCCGAGCCAGGGCCCCAGTGTGTGAACCCGAGCCAGGGCCCCAGTGTGTGACCCGAGCCGGGGCCCAAGTGTGTGAACCCGAGCCAGGCCCCCAGTGTGTGAACCCTGGATCCCTGAGAGTGAACCATAAACCAGAACCTTCGTGGACCTGAGTCACGAGCAGTGGATGTGAACAGTGTCAGCTCGAGCACGCATCGCCAGTAGGAAGTGGAACCCGAACCAAGGTGTGAGCGCGTGGGTGAGTGTATTAAAGTGAGAGTGTATGTGTCTCCGAACCAAGGTGTGAGCGCGTGGGTGAGTGTATTAAAGTGAGAGTGTATGTGTCTCCGACCCCGGACCCCTGAGAGTGAACTTTAGCCCCTCAGTTCGAGCCCTGAGCCTCCATTGTAAACCAGAGCCCCGACTCCTGAGCGTGGACCTGAAACCCTTTGTGTGAATACCAGGCCCGGAGCCCCCGGTTTATCACACACAAAGCGGCCCCCGCCAGCCCCCGGGGCTCTTGGCACGGCGCGGGCCTACGCAAACAGGCCTCCCAGCCGCCAAGGCACTAATCCGGGCCCAGCTGTGCCAGCCCAGGCAGGCCTCGTCTCCTTCTCGTCCGCTGCCCAGTTCTGCTTTCTAAGGATATTTTATTACCTCTGAAGATGATCTTGCCACCAGGCCAAATTTGCTCTGACAAGTTGAGAGCTTGATATCATAAAACGTGTCACGCACTGTGCCAGGGGCAGGCTCTGTACCCGTCTCTGCCAGCGCTGCATCAACAAAAGGCGCCAGGCTACGGGGGCAGCACTTTCCCAGGCCCTGGACCCAGGAAACAGCTGGATGCCATGGCCGGGGGACATGGGCAGAGAGAGATGGGTGGCGAGAGAGGCTCAGAGACGCCAGGGTGCTCATCAACAAAAGATGCCAGGCCGTACTGGAGCAGCTTCCCAGGCCCCCTCCCAGTAAAGAGCTGGGCACCGTGGATCGTGGAGAGGGGCAGAGAGAGATGGACAAAGAGACGCCAGGATCCTCAACCAGCCCACCAACAAACGGAGCAAAGCCCTGCACCCATGAAAGAACTGGCACCCTGGACCGGTGGGTGAGTGAGAAAGAGAGAGAAAGAGAGAGAGAGAGAGAGAGAGAGAGAGAGAGAGAGAGAGAGAGAGAGAGAGAAAGATGGCACCCTGGACCGGTGGGGGTGGGTGAGTGAGTGAGTGAGAAAGAGAGAAAGAAAGAGAAAGATGGCACCCTGGACCGGGGGGGGGGAGGGAGAAGGGGAGAGAGAGATGCTCAGATGGACCCTAGGATGCCCAACAAACCCATCAACAAAGGATGCCAGGCCCTGCACCCAGGAAAGAACTGGCACCCTGGACAGCGGAAGAGGTGGATGAAGACGAGGTAGGCTCAGAGATATGGGTGCCCTCTTAAGATAACATCGCACCTTTTCAGGGTTTTAAAACTCAACCAATTAGACAGCCACATTTTGTCTACAAAACGCCAAGCCTCTGCCTCTCCAAATCTTTACTACATTTGAGCTGTAATACCAGCTGCTCCTGCACAAGTCCCATGGCTATATAAGCCAGCTCCACACCCTTGCTACATTGTTAGGCTTCGGACCTGGTTCCCGAGCGAAGCACCATCAAGATCCTACCCTGAGATCACTTGGTAAAAGGAACCCAAAGACTAGAAGCTTTCCCTTTCATCCGAGACCGGCTGGTTATGTGGAGTGGTGCTGCTGCTGCCACCTCGATGGGTTTTAAGAGCCAGATATGTGTTATACCTGTTGCTCAGCCAGTGTGACTGGGCTTGTGAATGTTGGTGTAGTGATGCTGTGGAATGTTGGATGACTGTGATGTCGCTTGGAGGATGGGCTGAGCAGCAGGAAGGCTGCTCCTGCTGGGGCTCTTTATCTTAACATCTTACTTAATAAATCAACTTACATAATCTACATGGACTACTGGACTCCGTTCTTGTACAACAATATTTAAATCTTGTAGAAGAAAGGATGTCTTGGCAATCTGATTTAAGGATAGAATATTCTTTAACCAAGGTGTCACCTGCACTCCTTGCACTGTTTCCCCTACTGAAGGAACTCGGACTGGGGTAGCCTACCTTTGAAGTAGGAGGGCCCTGAAGATGTTCTCTAAAGGGGTCACTAGAGGAACATCCGAGACTCAAGACACCCAAATTTGAGACCCTCGTAGGGTAGTTGACCATTGCACTAATCCAAGGCGAACTGTGAAGGGTTCTGCCATTTGACGATGAGAGATTAAGGTTTTTCAAAGCTCTGCCTATTTGAAAACCTTCCACAGCCCATTTGTGTCAGAATCAGAAATTCCTACATCAGAAACGTAAACCTTTTCTGAGCTACATCAGAGATATTAGGGTCAATCCGCAGCATCAGTCCAATGAAGTCGCTCCCTACAAGGTCTCATCTTCTGCTCTGAGCTTTAGGACTTCTCAAACCCCTGTGACCACAAGTTCCCACTCTGACCTTTTTCTGGACGCTACCTTGAAGCAATAGTTTCTGGAATAGTCTGTGATGCATACAAGTGAATAAGTGGAAAAGTAGCTTTTCCAATCCGACCCTCGTTATAGCTGTTCTAGTCCACGCACAGCTTGAACTGCTTTGGAATCACACCTGAAAAGACTCAACAAGAATGCGTCAATGCAAATTAAATATACTTTATTTTACTCTAAAAGAAACTTATAAACTGTCTTACAATCTACTTCTCCATAGGTAAAAAAAGTAAATCACATATTTATAAAATACTGAATAGACAGCCTCCAAAGATTTTACATGCTGCCTAAAACACAGAGTTTCAGTAAGGTCAACTACTGAGCATCAGATTGTGCACAATCCATAAACCATCCATCTTCACATCAATGTCATTATTAGCTCTAATTCTTATATATTTTTTTAAAAAATCAGTTCTTAAATTAAGCTAATTTAGAATAACTGTCATTGAGGCAGTCAACAGGTCAATTGGCCATTATTGGTAAAACACGTAGTTGATGACCCGCATATCCTGGCTGTGTTCCTCAACTCCACAAACCTCTTTCAAGTGGAGTTCTTCATCACATACTTTTCCCTTAAACAAATGTTCGCTCATCTTAAGTTCCGTCTAAATGATTTCACCCCCGAACCCATAAGGGTCCAGTCCCATTCACACTCCCCGATGCTACCATGAGACGACCCCAATCGAGGCAGATTTCATCCTCCTCTGGGTTTTAATAAGTATCAAGGATAGTCTTAAACCAACCCAAAACCAGAAGAGAGTGGGTTTGGACACGCTTAGTAAAGAAGTGCTACACTAGCTGCCTTACTCTTCTGCAGCACGCAATCTCATAGCACCGCACAAGCTGCTTTACTCTTCTGCAGCACGCAATTTCATAGCACCGCACAAGCTGCTTTACTCTTCTGCAGCACGCGATCTCATGGCACCACACTAGCTGCCTTACTCTTCTGCAGCACGCGTTCTCATAGCACCACAATAGCTGCCTTACTCTTCTGCAGCACGCGATCTCATGGCACCACACTAGCTGCCTTACTCTTCTGCAGCACGCGATCTCATGGCACCACACTAGCTGCCTTACTCTTCTGCAGCACGCGATCTCATGGCACCACACTAGCTGCCTTACTCTTCTGCAGCACGCGATCTCATGGCACCACACTAGCTGCCTTACTCTTCTGCAGCACGCTATCTCATGGCACCACACTAGCTGCCTTACTCTTCTGCAGCACACTATCTCATAGCACCGCACAAGCTGCCTTACTCTTCTGCAGCACGCGATCTCATAGCACCGCACAAGCTGCCTTACTCTTCTGCAGCACGCGATCTCATGGCACCACACTAGCTGCCTTACTCTTCTGCAGCACGCGGTCTCATAGCACCACAATAGCTGCCTTACTCTTCTGCAGCACGTGATCTCATGACCCCACACTAGCTGCCTTACTCTTCTGCAGCACGCGGTCTCATAGCACCACAATAGCTGCCTTACTCTTCTGCAGCACGCGATCTCATGGCACCACACTAGCTGCCTTACTCTTCTGCAGCACGCGATCTCATGGCACCACACTAGCTGCCTTACTCTTCTGCAGCACGCGATCTCATGGCACCACACTAGCTGCCTTACTCTTCTGCAGGACGCGATCTCATGGCACCACACTATCTGCCTTACTCTTCTGCAGCACGCAATCTCATGGCACCACACTATCTGCCTTACTCTTCTGCAGCACGCAATCTCATGACACCACACTATCTGCCTTACTCTTCTGCAGCACGCGATCTCATGGCACCACACTAGCTGCCTTACTCTTCTGCAGCAAGCGATCTCATGGCACCACACTAGCTGCCTTACTCTTCTGCATCACGCGACCTCATGGCACCACACTAGCTGCCTTACTTTTCTGCAGCACGCGACCTCATGGCACCACACTAGCTGCCTTACTCTTCTGCAGCACGCGACCTCATGGCACCACACTAGCTGCCTTACTCTTCTGCAGCACACGATCTCATGGCACCACACTAGCTGCCTTACTCTTCTGCAGCACGCGACCTCATAGCATCACACTAGCTGCATTACTCTTCTTAAGCACGTGATCTCATACACGCGTGACACCATGCTACAAGTCCCATACATGTCTTAGCACTTCATGCACAACAAAAATGCTGGCCACCAAGGCCAGAATACAACTTCGAGCCCTCCCAGCTATTGACAAAGTTCATACTAGCAAGAAAGCATTTAAGGCAACTTCACAAGCAAGATCCTGTTTGAAGCAAATCAGGCTGGACAACCAAGCACAAAAACTGGTATGTGTCTCTTATTCAACACACAGCTACAGAGTTACCCCAGCAGCTGCAACACACCATACAAATGCAACACACCACATGGCTTTAAACACAACCTGCAGTACTATGGAGAGCCAATACAGATGTTTCAAAGTTGGGGCAAATTTGTGTACCTCTCCAGTTTAAAGTCTAGCCGCCAAGTTTGCATCCCAAAGAGAGGTGACAAGGAACCTTTAGTAAGCCCTAAGTGGAGAGTTCCCATAATCTAGGCAGGAGCCCACTCACGAAGTAACCGCTACAGTTCGTCTCTGAGAGGTTGGATACGGTATCTCATCTGGATGATCTTCAACGAGAAGAAACAGGCAGATGTTAAGGCTGAGATAGGCAGTGACCGCATCAGTGAAGAGTCAAACCCAGGGTTGGGTAACTCCTACACTGGTCTCGGGCAAGCTCCCTCACTGGCCTGGTGCAAGCTTCCAGCTCTGGAGCAGAAGCAAAGACTCCAGATGATTTGCTGACCTCCAGCCACCATTGCCTCATTGTGATCAGAGTCGCTGATCCAACTCATGCCCTTACAGAACCTTCCTGCTGCAGCACCCACATCAGTAGGACACTTTCGACCTTTTCACAAACTGTGTCACTCCTTTCTGCACCAGTGACATCTACTATCTGGACAGGGGGGATCTTGCAGAGGCTCACCTGTCTAGGGGCAGCAGTGGTGCCTATGGAGGCGACGCCGGGACCCGAACCTGGGGTTGCGGCGCAAGTCGCTGTGACCTTTGGGCAGGGTCAGGTGTGGGATTGGTTGGCCGGTGCACAGACCCCGGAACCATTTAGAATTCTTCTGGGGGGTGTTTCCGGCAGCTTGCTTGGTCTGCCCCACCCATTTAAAAGGTGCTGCGAGGGGACGTGCAGGTCTCGATTCCGCTCGCTGCCTCGGACACAACAGGACCTCGTAACGCCTCCATGCCTCCAGGAACGGCCCGCTCTGCTGCGGCAACTCTGCAGCCACAGCCCTCGTATTTTCCTTGATTGGTGCCCCCTGGGAGCTGCACGGGTTGCTGAGCTTGTTTATCCCGCCCACCATCCACTGAGCAAAAGTGGGGTGCTCGGTTCTTGTGGCTTGACATGAGGGGCAAATGTTGGGTTTTTGCAATCTTGCTTGGTGAAGTCATCTAGGCTTTGAAGTCGTAATGGCCTGTGTCATGTCTAACACACTCTGTTCTCTTGCAGGTCATCGTAGTATGTTGTATTCATGATCGTCCTTTTCTTTTGCAGGTCAGATTAATGTTGTATTTATGTTGGTTGACGGGTGAGATCATGATTGGTGGGACAGTTCAGGTCCATCTAAGGCCCCCCTTTTAGACTAAAGTGACAGCGGCATCACTGGACCCTCCAAGGGGTGCTGGCAGCAAGTCGAAAGAAGGTTGCTGAGGTGTGGGGTTGGTGGTGGTTGTTGACACGTGGCCCTGACCTCACACCCACCCACGAATGTGCAGTGGGCGCAAGCCAGCACTGGCCCATGTGGGGGAGAAAGATGGCTGTCTGGGGATACTACCAAGGGAAATATCCTAGCGGGCAGACGGGCCCCCTGCACAGGCACTCCTGGTATGGGAGATCGGTGGGTGGGGTCCTCACAAAAGGAGGGACCCATCCATGTCCACGGTGGTATTGGACAAGGGGTTCTAAGAGGAAGGGGTCCTAGAACCAGTCATGATCTTACTCGGAAGTGGTTTGGGATGGATGCACAGGAACAATCCTAGTTACGGTTAGATAACCCCCATGTTTTAGTGACTCTGTTAAGGCTAGGACATAACTGTGTAAGAAAATGTAAAATTATGGGTTACTGTGCATAAAAATGATGAAATGTGTTTTTTGCCTGTTTATATGCTTTAATAAATACGTCCGGGGTTCACGACCCTTAACCCAAAGAACTTGATTTTTATTTATGGTCTATTATAAGGGGTGTGGAGGCAGGGGAACTTTCCTTTAGGGACAACGGCGTCTACCCGCCCATATGGTTTTGTCCATGTGAAACAGAAAGTCAAGTAAATGGATGAGGCGGCTGAAGGCATGTAGAGAGCACAGGTCTGCAGTGCCCTGACACTGGTATAAAGGATTGCGATGCCCTGTTGGTGTTGTAGATGACTGCGGAGGCCCCCAGCGTTGGCACCTCTGGCCCTGGGTGTGCAGATTTGTGGTATTACTCACACTATGTTCACTGCTCTGGTGACCCTGAGAGAAGCACACAAGGCCTTGGCACTCTTGCCCTTGATGTACAGGGATATGCTGCCCTGGTAGTGGGTTACATAGCTTTGCTTCCCCCAACAGTGGAGCAGACAGCTAGGGGGTCTCTGCCTTTGGTGTTTAAATGTACACCACCTGTCCCCTGTGGTGTAATACAGCTGTGCCCTGTGACACTGGGGTACACTGATGTGGTGCCCATGGTAGGCATATGCAGGATTGATGTATCCTTGACATTAGTGCGCACAGTATCTGGGTCACTGCCATTGGTCAGATATGCAACGATCCTGACATTGGGGTACACAGCGGTGGTACTCCACAGAGCAGGAGCATCAAACATAGGTCAGGGAAAGCCTGAAATGTTCCACATAACCGCTGTGTAAATGATGGTCATTTCAAATGAGGACCATTTAGATTAACTGTATTCTAATTTATCTTAGGTGGATATCCTGAAAATCTGGCATGGACTTCCCTGGTGTAGAGGACTGTGGTGCTCCAGGATCTTGTGTTTCGGCAGCTTTTGATACCGTTCCCCATTCTTTGCTACTGGCTCGTCTGGCGGACATAGGTATTTCGGGTACTGCCTGGAGCTGGTTGAAATCTTTTCTGGAAGGTCGTACGCAACAGGTTTGGCTCCCCCCGTTTGCATCCCCGCCACAGTTGGTGACCACTGGAGTGCCGCAGAGGTCTTCTTTGAGCCCCCTTCTTTTTAACATTTACGTCACTCCCTTGGTTTGGCTGGCGGAGTATCTTAGAGCCAAAATTATTGCATACGCCGATGATGCTCAGTTTCTGTTTACCTGGGGCAAATCAGAGTATTCTACCTCTGAGGCAAAAAACTGTCTGACAGCAGTCTTTCATTAGCTTTCCTTAGCGCAGCTAAAGTGCAATGAAGACAAATCGGAAATCCTCCTTTATGGGATTTTCCCTCCCCAGTTTAAAGAAGCACTCTGGCCAGCCGACTATCCCTTGCCTTCTTCTTCAGGACATCCCGCTAAGAATCTGGGAATTTGGTTTGAAGAGAACTTGTCCTTTTCCATCCAGATCAAGAAGCTTGCTGGGAGCTGTTTTGGGATACTTAAATCCCTTAGGAAATTTCTCTCGCTTCTTCCGAGGGCTGCCAAGGAAACGATCACTCGGGCGTTGATACTGTCGCGTATCGACTACGTCAACGCTTTGTACGTTGGCTTACTGGGCTACAAGCTCAACAGATTGCAGGTAGTCCAGAATGCTGCGGCCAGGCTTCTTTTTAATATCCCAATTAGAAGCAGCTTTAGACAACATTTGCACATACTTCACTGGCTGCATGTTGCCGAAGTGTTAAGATTAAAGCCCTGGTCTTGGCGCATCGCGCCCTACACACTTCCGGCCCAATTTACTTAAGGAAACGTTTTATGTTTTATACTCCAGCTAGACAGCTTCGGTCAGCTTCTCAGCTTCTCGCCCAGATACCTCGCTTTGGCCTCCAAAGAATGGGTGTCAGCTCTCTTGCTTTTAGGGCTGCCACGGCCTGGAACTCCCTTCCATTTGCTCTTCGCAGCATCCAAGACCCTACTCTTTTTAAAAAACGGCTCAAAACGTTTCTTTTTATCTAACCGGTCCTTCTTCACTTCTCAAGGCTCGCGCCGGGACACTCTTTGGAGTATCCGTGCGCGCTACAAACTTCAATAACATAACATAACAGTGGTGCACCAGATACTGCTACAGGCAGTGCCAGTGTCCCTGCTGTCAGAGTGCACAGCTGAGCCCTTGATTCATGTTACCAGATAAGAACATCCCTGTCACTGCAAAGTGAAATCAAATGTGTGGGCTTCAATAAGCTGCTTTTAGGATCAGCTCAGGGCTCAGGGAGAACAGATTCCATGTATAGAAGAGGGCAGAGATCAAGTCCAGAAGAAAGAGAGACAGATAGCATATGCACAGAGAGGAAGGGGAGGAGTGAAGCAGCGCATGCGTATGGACGGCAAGCAGGAAATGCTGGAGGCGGGCAGAACGTGCACACACAGGGGAAAGAAAGTCCATGCACAAGGGTAGAAAAGAAAGGTAGCATGTGCACAGGGAGGTGAGGGAGACGGATAAAATGTGCAAATGGAGGTGAGAGAGCATGTGCACATGGAGGTGAGAGAGGCAGATAGCATGTGCAGAGGGAGGTGAGAGAGGCAAATAGCATGTGCACAGAGAAGCAAGAGAGGCGGATCGCATGTGCACAGAGAGGTGAGAGAGGAAGATAGCATGTGCAAAGGCAAGTGAGAGAGGAGGATAGCATGTGCACAGAGAGGTGAGAAAGGTGGATAGCATATGCACAGAGAGGTGAGAGAGGCAGATAGCATGTGCACAGGGAGGTGACAGAGGCAGACAGCATGTGCAAAGGGAGGTGAGAGAGGCGGATAGCATGTGCAAAGAGAGGTGAAAGAGGAAGATAGTGTGTGCAAAGAGGTGAGAAAGGAAGATAGCATGTGCAAAGGGAGGTGAGAGAGGCAGATAGCATGTGCACAGAGATGAGAGAGGCAGATAGCAAGTGCACAGAGAAGTGACAGAGGCAGATAGCATGTGCACAGAGAGGTGAGAGGAAGATAGCATGTGCAAAGGCAAGCGAGAGAGGCAGATAGCATGCGCACAGAGAGGTGAGACAGGCAGATAGCATGCGCACAGGGAGGTGAGAGGCGGATAGCATGCGCACAGAGAGGTGAGAGAGGCGGATAGCATGTGCACAGAGAGGAGAGAGAGGCGGATAGCATGTGCACAGAGAGGTGAGAGAGGCGGATAGCATGTGCACAGAGGTGAGAGAGGCGGATAGCATGTGCACAGAGGTGAGAGAGGCGGATAGCATGTGCACAGAGGTGAGAGAGGCGGATAGCATGTGCACAGAGGTGAGAGGGCGGATAGCATGTGCACAGAGGTGAGAGAGGCGGATAGCAGGTGCAATGGCAGGTGAGAGGCGGATAGCGTGTGCAAAGGAGGTGAGAGAGGCAGATAGCATGTGCAAAGGCAGGTGAGCGGCAGATAGCATGTGCAGAGAAGTGAGAGAGGCAGATAGCATGTGTAAACGCAGGTGAGAGAGGAAGATAGCATGTGCAAAGGCAAGTGAGAGAGGAGGATAGCATGTGCACAGAGAGGTGAGAAAGGTGGATAGCATATGCACAGAGAGGTGAGAGAGGCAGATAGCATGTGCACAGGGAGGTGACAGAGGCAGACAGCATGTGCAAAGGGAGGTGAGAGAGGCGGATAGCATGTGCAAAGAGAGGTGAAAGAGGAAGATAGTGTGTGCAAAGAGGTGAGAAAGGAAGATAGCATGTGCAAAGGGAGGTGAGAGAGGCAGATAGCATGTGCACAGAGAGATGAGAGAGGCAGATAGCAAGTGCACAGAGAAGTGACAGAGGCAGATAGCATGTGCACAGAGAGGTGAGAGGAAGATAGCATGTGCAAAGGCAAGCGAGAGAGGCAGATAGCATGTGCACAGAGAGGTGAGACAGGCAGATAGCATGCGCACAGGGAGGTGAGAGGCGGATAGCATGCGCACAGAGAGGTGAGAGAGGCGGATAGCATGTGCACAGAGAGGAGAGAGAGGCGGATAGCATGTGCACAGAGAGGTGAGAGAGGCGGATAGCATGTGCACAGAGAGGTGAGAGAGGCGGATAGCATGTGCACAGAGGTGAGAGAGGCGGATAGCATGTGCACAGAGGTGAGAGAGGCGGATAGCATGTGCACAGAGGTGAGAGAGGCGGATAGCATGTGCACAGAGGTGAGAGAGGCGGATAGCAGGTGCAATGGCAGGTGAGAGGCGGATAGCGTGTGCAAAGGGAGGTGAGAGAGGCAGATAGCATGTGCAAAGGCAGGTGAGCGGCAGATAGCATGTGCAGAGAAGTGAGAGAGGCAGATAGCATGTGTAAACGCAGGTGAGAGAGGAAGATAGCATGTGCAAAGGCAAGTGAGAGAGGAGGATAGCATGTGCACAGAGAGGTGAGAAAGGTGGATAGCATATGCACAGAGAGGTGAGAGAGGCAGATAGCATGTGCACAGGGAGGTGACAGAGGCAGACAGCATGTGCAAAGGGAGGTGAGAGGCGGATAGCATGTGCAAAGAGAGGTGAAAGAGGAAGATAGTGTGTGCAAAGAGGTGAGAAAGGAAGATAGCATGTGCAAAGGGAGGTGAGAGAGGCAGATAGCATGTGCACAGAGAGATGAGAGAGGCAGATAGCAAGTGCACAGAGAAGTGACAGAGGCAGATAGCATGTGCACAGAGAGGTGAGAGGAAGATAGCATGTGCAAAGGCAAGCGAGAGAGGCAGATAGCATGTGCACAGAGAGGTGAGAGGAAGATAGCATGTGCAAAGGCAAGCGAGAGAGGCAGATAGCATGTGCACAGAGAGGTGAGACAGGCAGATAGCATGCGCACAGGGAGGTGAGAGGCGGATAGCATGCGCACAGAGAGGTGAGAGAGGCGGATAGCATGTGCACAGAGAGGAGAGAGAGGCGGATAGCATGTGCACAGAGAGGTGAGAGAGGCAGATAGCATGTGCACAGAGAGGTGAGAGAGGCGGATAGCATGTGCACAGAGGTGAGAGAGGCGGATAGCATGTGCACAGAGGTGAGAGAGGCGGATAGCATGTGCAATGGCAGGTGAGAGGCGGATAGCGTGTGCAAAGGGAGGTGAGAGAGGCAGATAGCATGTGCAAAGGCAGGTGAGCGGCAGATAGCATGTGCAGAGAAGTGAGAGAGGCAGATAGCATGTGTAAACGCAGGTGAGAGAGGCAGATAGCATGTGCAAAGGCAGGTGAGAGAGGCAGATAGCATGTGCAAAAGCAAGCAGGTGAGAGAGGCAGATAGCATGTGCAAAAGCAGGTGAGAGAGGCAAGTAGCATGTGCACAGGGAGGAGACAGAGGCAGACTGCATGTGCACAGAGAGGTGAGAGAGGTGGATAGCAGGTGCACAGAGAGGTGAGAGAGGAAGATGGCATGTGCAAACGGAGGTGAGAGAGGCAGATAGCATGTGCACAGAGAGATGAGAGAAGCAGATAGCATGTGCAAAAGGAGGCGAGAGGCAGAAAGCGTGTGCAAAGGGAGCTGAGAGAGGCAGATAGTGTGTGCAAAGGGAGCTGAGAGAGACAGATAGTGTGTGCAAAAGGAGCTGAGAGAGGCATATAGTACGTGCAAAGGCTGGTGAGAGGCAGATAGTGTTGGACTGCAAATGCGTTTGACTGACTCCTTCTAGCATTGTGCAAGTTAAGTTAGCATTTGCTGCGCCCTTTTGTCTTTGGCCGCCATTTTGTTGTATGATCGAAAGTAAGCTCTTGTCTCATCCAACTGTCTGCCTCAGCAAAAAGCTGCTTCGAGTTGCTTTTGTTTATCGTATTCAAGGTTGAATCCTAAAGTACTAATGAATAGCTTATTCTGCCTTTGCATACCTTTCCTCTACCGTAGCCCTGCTCCCACACTAGAGAGCGTTGAGCTTGAACAAGATGACCTTGAAAATGTGATAACATGTACTCGTTCTGCAGGTGGTAGCTCATCCTTTTGTACCTCCTTTGTTCATCAGTGCCTGAGCTGGAAAATTCCAGTCTGGACGGGTCTTTAGGGGTGTTGAAAGTGTATATTACGTTTTACCACGTGTGGTGAAGTCAGTCCCCTCGGTAGCATCAAAAGGAGGCTAGTCTGACTGGACTCCGCTCGAGCGCAATTTACTAATAAATAACTTGGTTTGTATTCTCTACTGTCTCATCGACCCTTCATTTCTTGGAAGGCTGAGAGGTGGTCGCGAGTGACCCGGGTGGCCCTAATCAGGTCATATCCTTCAGTTGGCGCCCGAACAGGGACTCCATCGGGCTGACCCATCTTCGCCCGCGGATGGGTGAGGAGGACGGGGCCGGGTCGGACACACCAACAAGGTGTCCGATTGTTCGTTAACAGATTCGTTACGAACCTGCTTCCTGAGATCGCGACTCGGTTACAGGCTTCGGAGAGCACTTGGAATACATCCTCCCCTTCAGTGATATTGAGTATGACCCAGTATTATGAGCATAGGGAAAATGAGGAGAAGGAAAAGGTGGAGAAGAAGAATAAAGAGTTAAAGGCAAAGGTGTTGATGCAGCAGGCAGCTAGGGGGAACGGTAGAGGGCGTGGCACCGGTCCGGCCCGATAGTTGCCTCGCACTAGCAGAAATAGTGCACCTGTGGGGCCGAACCAGTGTGCATATTGTAAGGAGGAGGGACACTGGCGAAGTGAGTGCCCGGAGTTGTTACAGAAAGTTGCGGCCTCAAGAGGACGGGGTCCTCGCGGACGAGGTAGTGGTGCAGGTGGTCGTGACGGGGTTCAGGCAGATGAGTCGTCACAGGGTCGCTCTGATCAGAACTATTTCGATGACCCTTGAGAGAGACAGTACTATCACGATGATTATGATATGGACGAGGTGACAGGGATGTCTCCCAGTAGGACAGCCAGGGACAGGGTGAGGGACCAGTTCAGATACCTGTAGATCAGCGTGGTCCTTATGTCACAGCAGATTTGCACGGCTCGGTTAAAAAGTTTTTGGTGGATACAGGTGCAATGAATAGCTCTGTTTCTCGTTCGCTGGTCCCCGGGGCAGTTCTGTCTGGCCAGAATAATGTTTCGGTAGGCTTCTCAGGCGTACAGGTTGTGAGCCTCATTTCCAAACCCCTTGCTCTTACTATTGGCCCTTTTACTGTAGAATCGCCATTCTTATTGACAAGAAATTGTGGAGAGAATTTAATGGGACTAGATTTGTTGAAAAAGTTGCATGCAACAATTTTTGTTCTCCGGATGGTGTCTAAAACGACGATAGTACCAAACAGTGTTTTTCCAAAGATGTGCCACTCCCTGCCGAATTCAAAGATGTGCCGCCCACGTTGTGGGCTACAGGTGATACGGACGTAGGATTGTTGCAGATACCTCCGGTCTCTATTAGGGTCAAAGACAATGCTGTGTTGCCTCGTATTCCTCAGTACAAAATACCGCAGGCAGGGGAGCGAGCCCTATTGCAGATTATACAGGATTTGATTAAGTCAGGAGTTGTTGAGGACACAGCAGCAAATGTGTGTAATAGTCCTATTCTTCTCATTCTTAAAAAGGCACCCTTGGATTCCTCTGATGCTCATCCTGATGTCTATCGTTTTGTGATTATTTTGCGTGAGGTTAACAAAATTGTGGTCCCTCAGTTTCCAGTGGTCCCCGACATCACCGCCCTCCTGACGATGATCCCTTCCACTGCCAAATTCTTTTCTGTGATTGATTTGAAAAATGCTTTCTTTAGCATTCCCATTCATCCAGATAGCAGGCAACTTTTTGGATTTACTCTGGCCGGTAGAAGTTTCCGATTCTGTTGCGCTCCTCAGGGCTATACTGAAAGTCCTAGCATATATGGCCAAGCTTTAAAAGGCCAATTGGATTCTCTCACACTTCCCCCAGGTAATGTATTACTGCAGTATGTGGACGATCTCCTGATCACTTCTGACACTGAAGAAGGTTGCAAAGATGCAACTGTCAAATTATTGCTACATTTGGCACAACACGGACATAAAGTGTCCCTTTCAAAGTTTCAGTATTGTCCACAGGAGGTCACCTACTTAGGTCACCTACTGTCGAAGGAGGGAAGGAGACTAACACCTAAACGCATCAGTGCTATTGTTAAAATGCCCATCCCTAAGACTCAAAGGGATGTGCGTGCCTTCATTGGCATTACTTCGTACTGTCGCCACTGGAATGCTAACTATTCTTTACTAGCAAAGCCGCTGTTGCAGCTAACCACTAAAGATGTACATGAACCCTTGCCCTGGACGCCAGAATGTCAACACGCTTTTGAGCAATTAAAAGTTGCGCTTTGCTCTGCGCCTGTGCTTGGCACGCCGGATTACCAGAAGCTGTTCGTGTTGTATGTACACGAGACGGCTGGCTGCGCGCTCTCTGTCTTAACACAGGCCTTTGGATGTAAGCAGAGGCCGTGTGCTTATTTTTCTGCGCTTCTTGATAACGCCGTGAGAGCCCTCCAGAGCTGTTTAAGAGCGGTCGTGGTCGTGGCCGTCTCTATCCGACAATCGGCGGGGCTCGTCCTTGATACTGATCTCACAGTTATGGTACCTCATGCTGTGGACACACTTTTGAACAAAACGAAGACACATCACCTTACCAGTGCACGTCTGACTGGCTATGTTACGATTAAAAGATGTGCCACTCTGAACCCAGCCACGTTACTACCCCTCCCTTCTGAAAGTGAGGACAGAGATATACATGATTGTATTTTTAGAATGGAAGAAGAGACCTGACTGATGTTCCCTTATCTGACCCACAAGGGGAACTATATGTCGATGGCTCTTGTTTTAAACTACCAGATGGCACCACCACTGCAGCGTACGCTATTACTACGCTCCGTACTGTAGTTGAAACATCACGTGTCCCTTATCAATCGGCCCAAGCTGCAGAACTAGTTGCTCTCCTTCGAGCTTGCGAGTTAAGTGAGGGACTGACTGTCAATATTTATACTGACAGACAGTACGACTTTGGGGTTGCCCATAATTTTGGGCGGCTCTGGGCGGAGAGAGGATTCTTGACTTCACATGGGTTAAAAATCCAGAATGGCCCACTGATACACAGGCTTTTGTCAGCTCTGACACTTCCCAAAAAGTTAGCAATAGTGAAGTGCAGTGCCCATAAGGCAATTACTGACGATGTGGGGAGGGGAAATGCGTTTGCAGATCAGACAGCTAAGGAGACAGCCCGATCTAAAATGAAAAGAATGTTTGTGGCAGGTCCTGCTAGATGGGTACCCGACGGTGCGATGTTTGAAGATACATTAGAGAATGTTAAAGAGATTCAAAGCAAGGCAACAATTGAGGAGTTAGCAATATGGCAGGAGAGAACAGGACGTTTAGACAAGGAAGGGTGTTGGACTGATAAATCAGAGAAGCAGAGATGGATGTTACCAGATGCATATGTACTCCCTGTAGTCACAATGGCCCATGGGCCAGTTCACATTAGTGCGAAGGGAATATGTAAATTGTTAGATCCTGTATGGCAGAACGATAACATCCCTAAGGTAGCTGCTCATCTGGTGAAGTACTGCATGGTCTGCATGATACATAATCCTGGAAAAGGCACCCCTACTCCCTCGGTAACTTTGCACCACCTTCCTTCCCTTTCGAGGTTATCCAGATGGATTTCATCGAAATGGAACGAGTCAACAATTTGAAATATGTGTTAGTGGTTGTTTGTGCGTTCAGTAAATGGATTGAAGCTTACCCCACTAAAGAGAATACAGCCATGGCGACGGCGAAGGCACTCTTAAAAGAATACTTCCCGCGCTTCGGCTTGCCCCGTTTGATTTGGAGTGACAACGGAAGTCACTTCAACTCAAAAGTTATCCAGCTGGTGTGCGATGGTTTGCACATTAAGCTGAAATTCCACGCAGCACACCATCCCAAGTCTGCAGGTTTGGTTGAGAAGTACAATGGTACTCTCAAGCTGAAGTTGGCAAAGATCAAAGAAAGCACAGGATTGCAATGGCCAGATGCGTTACCCAAAGCCCTGTTGTCCACAAGGGCAAAAGCCCACTCTAGAACAGGATTGTCGCCATACGAGGTCGTTTTCGGCCGCCCGTCAAATGTCTGGGGCGTCCCACGACCCCGTCGTTTTTCAGAGATAGAATACCCCATGCTTGTGGACTACTTGTGCGAGTTGACAAAAAATTTGCGTTCTATTCACCAACAGATTCACGAGGCTCTACCGCCAATACTTGAGGGGCCAGGCCACGAAATTAGACCCGGGATTATATCCTGGTCAGGAACTACCAGAGGAAGGGGAGCTTGGAGCCGCGCTGGAAAGGACCTCTGCAGGTCCCCCTTGCCACCCGGATGGCAGTGAAGGTGGATGGCCGGAAGCATTGGCTACATTCGTCCCACTGCCGGAGAGTCCCGCTGCCCCTCCCCTACGACCAGTGGGTCCTGGACGGCGTGGGGGACCACGAGACAGAGAAGGTACCACGCTACGTCTCTTTTTCTGACGCTCGACTGACATGGGCGCAAACGGAGGAGGAGAACGACGCTGTCTTGAATGAGATGGTCCCCCCAGAAGTAAGGGCTGCCCAGGATCCTCCTCCATTTGGCCCACAGGAGCTTTAGTCTCAGTCCTTTGACCCCTCTGAATTTAAGATCCTTTTCCGTGACGACACAGTGCCCAGAGTACAGTGCACAGTGCCCAGAGTGGCTAGGTACAATTTACGCCCCCGACGCAGGGACAGTGCACCAAAGGAAAAGTCAGATTAGCAGGGATGGACTGCATGGATGAAGAATAGAGTGTGAGTACCCTGTCTGCAGTACCAACGATAGATCAGGGAAAGGGAGATTGGTGCATTGTCCGAGACACTGGACAGGATAAGTTGAGGGTGTCCTCCCAGGAGGGAAGGTGCCCTATCCTGAGCGACATGGATTTCTTCAGACAGGGCTGCGATCGCACAGCTCCACCGAGAAGTGCTCAATAGCACCACTGTAGATGAACAATAGGAGTCTACCAGCGAGACTCTAACGGACGCTGGGTTTTGTGCCTCTCTTCTTTGTTTTATCACCGTTGGCTCCATTTTATGACCTTTCCTCTGGTGGTCCGAATTAAAAAAATAATAATAATAATGTACCCATTTGGCCGTCTAATTATGGAAGAAGAACAGCCCTTAGCAGCCCCACGTTTTGAGCAAAGTGGTCCTGGTTGGACTAGCTGGTCTACTAAAAGCAAGACAGTCTTTGTGGTAATTGTTCTGATCCTCTTAATAACCGTATTTGGAATTATGTGGTTTCTTGAAGAGAAATATCCTGTGCATTCATTGATTGGTACTACTCCTGTTCCCCCTGAGCATGTATTTGTCGCCTTGGCCCCTCATAAGGAGAGGCACAGACAAACGTACGTTGACAATGTTTTCTTACAGATGCTCCATCAGGCGCACCATAACTCTAATGTTACTGATTGTTGGGTTTGCGGCTTGCTCCCTTCTGTGATGTATAAAAATGATTTATTGATGTCCCTACCCTTCTCTTATTTAGGGAGCTGTGAGGCATGGTTTCAACTGTTTACCATGGTGTTTATCCATTTACATACTGATGCAATGAATATGACTTATGCCGATTATGAGACCGTGTTGAAATATATCAGTGTGCACCAGGGGTTTATTCCAGGAGAACAAGGGGCCCCTGATACTTTGCATCCAAATGCCTGTATGAATATTTACGAAGTCAAAAAGAATGTAACGTGTCTCCAAAATGAAATGATGGATTTTCAAGATTTTAATGTCACTGAATACTTCAGGTCCTTTCAGATGCGTAATATTACTCAGCACAGAGCAATGCCAGTGCCAATAGTTAACACGACAGCTAGTTTCTGTGTCCAAGGTTTTGGGAATGTTAAAGTGGGAAAGAGTATTTGCAATTATACTTGTGACTTGAGCATGACCAATAGTCCACCTTTACTACCACCCCATAATGTGTATTTTGTTTGTGGGCCCCAGGCTTATGTATGGCTTCCCAGGGGCTGGTCTGGTATATGTTACGTCTCTTTCCTCCTACCCCCAGTATATATAGCACCGTCCAATTACCATAGGGACCATCAGTTACAGCGTAGGGGCGTCAGTCTACCCTGAATCAGAAGGGTTATTAATACTGAAGACACTGATCAAACAGACACCACATTGCAGCAGTTCACTGATGCCATGAAGGGTATTGTGCCTTTCTGGGGTCCTATGTCCAATAGCCTTAACATTTGCAGACTCACAAGGGTTGTGGAGGGAGTTATTAATACCACGGCAGGAATATTGACCAACATTACAGCTGAGCTCCAGGCTACGAGACTTGTTGCTCTTCAAAACCGGATGGTGTTAGACGTCATCCTTGCTGATCGGGGTGGGGCCTGTCGCGTCATCGGTAGTAGCTGCTGTGTGTACATACCGTACCATGCTCCGAATGTCTATGCAGCAAAACAGAAGTTGCATCGACTTGCATCCGATATTCACCAAGAGAATGGCACCTGGTTCCTTTCTGGTTGGTTCTGGGGTTTGATAGCATCCTGGGGTTGGAAAATACTCCTCTTCCTAGTAGCCATTGCGGGTGTCATTTTCACTTGTTGTCTGTGTACTAATTGTCTTCCTGCCTGCTGTACATATTGTGTTAGCAAGTTAACACCTGCACCCAAGGCCCCAGGGCATGATACTAAGTCCTCAGCTATGATGATGCAAGATGTCCATGATTTAATTAATATAGATGAGGGTATTTTTGAATATTAGCAATATGTGTATTGCCCTGCATTAATGATTTCCTTATTATGCTAGCATAGACAAAATTGTTAGCAAATGCTAAAAGGAGGGTCTGTTGGACTGCATATGCGTTTGACTGACTCCTTCTAGCATGTTAAGTTAGCATTTGTGGCGCCATTTTGTCTTTGGCCGCCATTTTGTTGTATGATCGAAAGTAAGCTTTTCTCTCATCCAACTGTCTGCCTCAGCGAAAAGCTGCTTCGAGTTCCTTTTGTTTATCGTATTCAAGGTTGAATCCTAATGTACTAATGAATAGCTTATTCTGCCTTTGCATGCCTTTCCTCTACCGTAGCCCTGCTCCCACACTAGAGAGCGTTCAGCTTGAACAAGATGACCTTGAAAATGTGATAACATGTACCCGTTCTGCAGGTGGTAGCTCATCTTCTGTACCTCCTTTGTTCATCAGTGCCTGAGCTGGAAAATTCCAGTCTGGGCGGGTCTTTAGGGGTGTTGAAAGTGTATATTATGTGTTACCAAGTGTGGTGAAGTCAGTCCCCTCAGCAGCATCTAAGGAGGCTAGTCTGACTGGACTCCGCTCGAGCGCAATTTACTAATAAATAACTTGGTTTGTATTCTCTACTGTCTCATCAACTCTTCATTCCTTGGAAGGCTGAGAGGTGATCACAAGTGACCTGGGTGGCCCTAATCGGGTCACTTCCGTCAGTAGCGTGTGCAAAGGCAGGTCAGAAAGGCATACATCATGTACAAAAGAGGGTGAGAGAGGCAGATAGCATGTGCAAAGGAAAGTGAGAGAGGCAAATAGCATGTTTAAAGGGAGGTGAGAGGGGCAGATGGCATGTTTGAAGGAAGGTGAGAGGCAGACAGGATTAAGCAAAAAGGCAAAAACGTCTAGGGTGACCCTGCAGAAAGGGCACTTTATCCACCACCAAAAAATAAGATGACAAAGGAATGTACTCCCTGTGACGGCAAGATGTAGGCAGGTCCCGCGCTACAGAGCACCTTGAATTGAGCACTGCGCCCCTTGCCTTTCAGCAAATACCCTGGCACCTCAGGGTTGGGCAAACAGACCCCTCCCCCTTAGGTGTTCTTCCAGAAGGCATAGACCACTTTTTACCTCGGTATAACCAATTTCTTTCACTACCAAACAGGACTAAAGCACGAGTCCAGACTACAGGGGACGTGACCTCTTTTCACACATACCTATGCCGTCCCCTTAGAGTAGATGAGGATCCCCTGGTCCTGATGAAATGCCTAGATCCGCTTGGACTACATAGGGCATGAAACATATCGACCACCTGCACACCTTACACATCATCCTGAACTGAAACGGGTATATTTTCCCCTCTTCGGCTACAACTTTCTAATCCTTTTTTTAACTCATGGCACAGGAACCCAGCAAATAAACTATTTTTGGAGAATCCTGTAGCGATTTTTAAACCACACTCACACTATCCCACACGCCCCCACTTTACCTTTTAGCTTCACGTCGGCAACCAGAGAAGATCTCCGGTACAGAGCCCCCTTGCGGGGCCCGTTGGGCATGGCAGTGCCGGCCCAACGAGGAGCTGCCCAATGATGAAGCATGACACCCCTCAGGGTGTGTGAGGGCCCTTGCTCCTTATTGGAGCTATTCCTTTCCCACTACATGTTCTTCTTACGAGCACCTGGTCTCATCTAATAGATCCCGCTTTCCCTCCCTGCTTCCCCCATTCCACTTAGGAACAGCATACTCTTTTTTCTTCATAACTGTCTGGGGTCTGTATGCTGGACCTTCTAAGCCCTTGTCCCTCCTTGTGAGATTAAAGGAATGTACTGCAACATTTTTCTGAGACTTTTCAATTGACGAAAGAAGGATGCCGTAACTATCTGTCTGTGGGGAAATTTGACACAGTGTCATCAAAGATGAATCCAAGGTTCCTGAGAACCCGAACTGGTGTAGGACATGGCCCGAGTTCAGATGCCCACCAATTACAGGACCACAGAGAGGGAGGACCACCTAAAGGAAGCACCTCCATTTTGTCAACTTGTCTTCAACTTAAAACAGTTGGTCGTCACCCGGTCTACATCGGCTTTCAGCACGAGCAGTGTCTCTGCTGTTGTCCATTAGCAGAAGATGCGGCGTGTTATTAGCGCCGCTCAGCACATGCGAGATGGTAATCGCTGAGGAACACAGCAAGTGATGACACTCAGAGACTGAAGAGGGCGTGGCTCAGAGAGGACCTCTGTGGGACCCTGCTAATAAGAGTCTGAGGAGATGCTCTAAAGGTGGCATGATGACCATCTGGTCCTGCCCAACAAAACGGAGCGTAATCATTGCAGTGCAGCGCCTCTGACCCCAAGGCTGGGAGGTATGGTATGGAAGGCCAGGTAAGAGAGATTAGCTATGTGGCTCAGGAGGTGTATGTTTGGTAGGTATGGTAGGACAGCACATATAATATGTTCAGTATGGTGAAAGGTTAGGTATGGCAGACATGACATGCAAGTCTGGTAAGCTAGATATGGAACATATGGTGGATTTGATATGGTAGGCTAGGTAAAGGAGGTTAGGTATGGAAAATATGACATGTAAGTCTGGTAAGCTAGATATGGTATGTAGGTATGGAACATATGGTAGGCTAGGTAAAGGAAGTTAGGTGTGGTACATAGGTATGGAGGTGTAGATTTAATAGTCATGGCAGGCCACTACGTATAAAATGCTGAGCATGGGTGCAAGGTTAGGTATGGTAGATATGGCATGTCAGTATTATAAGTTAGATATGCAGGTGGGTATGGAAAATATGGTAGGTTATTTATGGTTAGGTATGGTAGGCAGGCATAGGTTTCATAGGTGTGATAGGCCACAACGTAGAATATGGAAGTATAGTAGAAAGGTTAGGTATGGTAAATATGAGGGGTGAGTATGGCAAGTTAGGTATGGTAGGCTAGGTAAGGGAGGTCATGTATGGAAGGTAGGGAGGTGTAGGTTTAGTGGGTATGGTAGGCCAGCACGTATGATATGTTAAGTATGGAAGAAAGGTATGGTATTGTAGAAATGGTAGGTCAGTATGGTAGGTAGGTATGGAACATATGGTAGGGTAAGTATGGTAGGCTAAATAAAGGAGGTTAGTTCTGGTGCGTAGGTAGGGAGGTGTAGGTATGGCAGGCCAGTACGTACGATATGTTAAGTATGGTAGCAAGGATAGGTATGGTAGATACGACAGGTCAGTATGGTAAGTTATGTATGGCTGGTAGGTATGGAACGTGTGGCTGGTAGGTATGGAACGTGTGGCTGGTTAGGTATGGTAGGCTAGCTGTGATAGGACGATATTTTCGCCTGATATTGAAAGCTTTGCACCAATAAAGCATTTTTTAGACTTGTTGCTTACCAATCATAGCATTCTTAAGGAGAAGAACAAGCATTTACTCGTAATAAGAAAGCATACTTTTTGCTTATATAGAGGAGTTTTTTTTATATTTGATGCTATAAATTGTTCATGTTTCTGCTTATGATTCAGAACATGAAATATGCAAAGAGCAGCTCCTGTATAGCGCACCCTACAACACCAGTGACACTCTGAATCTGCTCACTTCAAATGTCTGTTTTTCTAGCAAAGTATTTAAGCATAGGATTAGCACAGTGCCATCCATGGCGAGCTAGAAAGGGGTTGCTTTTATTCCCACATGCCAGGTCCAAAGCTGTAATACTGTACCTGAAGTGGTAAAAGGCTTGTCCTTTTACAGCTTAGGTTGGATGACACTTGCTAATCCTCTGCTTAAAGACTTTGCTGTAGCAATGGTAAAAGACTATGTCCCTTTCCAGCTCGGTGTGGATGGCACTGTGCTAATCCTATGCTTAAAAACTTTGCTAGAAAACAGACACTTGAGGTAAGCAGACTCAGAGTGTCACTGGTGTTGTAGGATGTTCTATACAGGAGCTGCTCTCCATCTAAACTTGGGAACTACCCAGAGGTCTATGCTTCTGTTTTGCATAATTTATGCAGCACTCTAAGCCTGAAAGAATATTGTTTTGATCTTTGCTGAACAGACTACATTAGCATGAGTAAGATGCATTTTCGGATATACTGAGATCATCAGACATGTCTACATCTTCATGAATTTTGTGATTTTCATGCATACATATACAGCGATCTTCATGTATACTGAGATCTCCACGCGCAGGCAGATCTTCACACAAAGAGAGCCCTTCACACCAACTGAGATCTTGACACATGCGGACAGCTTTACACATATGAGATCTATACCATATGTAGATCTTCACACGTAGGGGGACCTCCACATAGGGAAATCTACCTACACTGAGATCTTCACACGCACAGTAAATAAAATGTAAATCCAGTATTTGTAAAGCGCGAACAGCTACCCGAAGGCATCCCGGCGCTGGGGGCCGTCGGGAAGATTAAGCAAGCTATTGCCCAGAGTCACATGGTGCTGGGCTGACCTGCCGCCGGTGCCGGGGATCGAACCGTGAGCCCCAGATTCAAGCGTCAGTCGCCCTGGCCGCGACGCCACACCTCTTCGGAGATCTCCATACATACAGACATCTTCACGCATACGGAGATCTTCACGCATACGGAGATCTTCACGCATACGGAGATCTTCGCGCATACGGAGATCTTCGCGCATACGCAGATCTTCGCGCATACGCAGATCTTCGCACATACGCAGATCTTCGCACATACGCAGATCTTCGCACATACGCAGATCATCACACATACGCAGATCATCACACATACGCAGATCTTCACACATACGCAGATCTTCTGAGATTTTCACACATACAGAGATCTTCGGAGATCTTCACACATATGCAGTTCTTTACACATACATAGATCTTCAGAGATCTTCACACATATGGAGATCTTCACGCATATGCAGATCCTCACATGTATGGAAATCTTCCTGCATACGGAGATCTTCATAAACAGAGGGATATTCACACAAAAGAAGGTCTTCATACTAGAGGAGATCATCACACACACTGAGATCTTCACACTTACAGAGATCTTCACTCATAGGGGGGTCTTCACCAGAAGTCTACTCTTCATCTGTGCCCTCCAAAGTCCTTCTCAAACAGTGTGAGCCACACAGAGGCTGAGCCTTTTCTTCTATAATTGCAAGTATCCTCGTTAGTACATACCTTTCTTGTTAGATGGAGCCTTTCTCCCATCCGTCTGGTAGGGAGGATAGGCAAGATGACCTTAGGCAGTAGATAGCTTGTGCCCAGCTGCAGAATCGAAACTTATGCTCTGTACCCCCATTGTATTACGACACCTGCTAGTGTTGTTCCATAGTAGGGGTGCCTTTGTGGACTTTGCAAACGTACATAATGTAATTGTATGCTTACGGGCTTCAGTCCCTCGACAGCCATCCCAAGAGGCTGGTCAGACTGGGCTCCACTACAGTGTAATCTCAATAAATATCTGGTTTGTATTCTCTACTGTCTGACCGACTCTTCATTTGTAGGAAGGCAGAGAAGGTGGTCGTGAGTGACCCGGGTGGCCCTTTTCGGGTCACTTCCTTCAGTTGGCGCCCGAACAGGGACTCCATCGGGTGACCTCATTCTCGCCCGCGGACGGGGCCGCGTTGGGTCGGATAGGTGGATCGGGGAACCCCTGCATGTTAGAGTTTCGCACTCGCAGCTGCCCTGCCTGTCTGATCGGGCGGTGCCCTGCCCAGTGGTCATCCCGACTGGGGTCCTGAATGGGAAACCCTTGGATTTTACCGTTTGGTCCAAAGAGTCGGCAGTGGAGAATAAATTCGTTTGACCTGTGTGCACCAGGTGAGCTTGTTTGGCTCGTTGTTGTCATGACGTTTGTTTGACGGATATTTTGGTTGATCTAAGAATCAGTTTTGACAAGCGCTTGTATTCGATTTTGAAGATTCTCTTTGAAACATGGTACCATTTTGTTAATTTGTGATTGATGTAGCCCGCGGAAGCGATTTTTGGTAAAGCTAGGAGTACATTTTAGTGTGATTGTGTGGTGAATGTGTTTTTTTTGTGTGAACAGAATGCCTTGTTGGAGTAAGTTGTGTTGTGTGAGGTGTCCTTGTTGTTCTGCTGATGCTCGATTGGAGGAAAGACAGCCCGCACCTGCGGAAGGTACTCCAAATTATGACATGTATGTCAAATACGGTCTTGGCCCTATTATATTTAGTACATTATGGCACAAATATACCAGGGACAACGCTGAATTGCAGTGGCCGTCAACAGGCACCTTTGATGAACCGTAATTGAATTATTTGGAGGAAAAATTGTTTGCTAAACGTTGTAGGCAGTCTATGTTTGATTACCTTCAGGTGTGGCGGAAGGAAGCTAAACAGACGGCTGAGGGCGGAAAGGGAGGCACGGAGGGAGAGAACGCAGACATTGACTCAGAAAGTGGTGGCACATGATAAGGAGAAAGTGGAGAAGGGTATAGTATGTGCAGATAGGAGGTTTCGATTGCAATGTGATAAGTCTTATGTTACTAGAGAGGAAACAGACACTTTTATGGAAGAGCTATTGGAAGACAGACCGCCTCCCCCTTATGCCCCGAATAGAATATACCCTGTTGTTCCACAGCCCTCGTCACCTGCCTCTGCCCCCCCTGTTCCCGTTGTATCTGGTATTGATCGAAGTGCTTTGGTTCCGGCATCACCAGCTTCTTCTGTGGCTCCGTCTCCCACAGTCACTGCGACTGCCGGTCCTCCTGCCACCCCGGTTGTTACGATGTCACTTTCTCCTTCACAGACACCTACTACTCAGCCGATGTTGACCTTGACGCTCCCCTCTTCGACCAGTATGTTGGCCCCTGTTTTTACTCCTACCCCCTTGTTAAATGCCGAGACACCGGTGCGTGGTCAGGACGATGGAGCTGGGGCAGTTGCAAAGGAGCGATTAGGACGGGTGTTGATTCGGTCTGAAGTGGGAGATGTGGAGAAGAATATGGTGGCCAATTAGGCTGCCCAGTGGGCCCGTAGTCCTATTTATGGTGTTGAGGATGTTTGGAGTGTGTTAAAGGATTATGAGCCATTTGTTCAGCAGCATGCCCTTAAACATATGTCGGCAACTTTGATTGGAATATGGGAACAGTGTTTTAAAGGTGTTGCACCTCAGGCTGTTTACGATATTAGGGACCAAGTATATGCTGCGGGCATGGCTCCCAATGATGTTTTTGCTAGTGTTACTACACTGATTGGATATCGTGGTAGATTGCATCAAAAATCCCCGACAGTAATATCTCAGTTCCCAATGAGGGAAGTTCATCCCGTTTTTCACCCGGAGATACCAGAGTTACGTGATCAACATGATCAAGTGACTAGACAACGAGTATAGGCCCGTTTTCAAGAACAATGGGTTTATACTCCATGGAAGAGGAGTGAAGTCCTCGCAATAAAGGCTCAGTTGCCCGACCCCATGAAAAATCCTACTGCTTACTATAAGGAATTGACAGAGGCTGCTGCATCGACGGTAATGACGTTGGCAGATATTGAAATGTTTGTTGGCTTATTGGTACCAGTGGATGTCTGGCGACAGGTGCACACTCAGAACCATGCTCTAGAATTGGGTGGTACATGGGATGAGATTAAGGCGTGGGATAAGGAGAGAAAGCCTGGTGATAAGCCGAAGGCTGAGATCTTGGCTTTGCCAGATCGCATCATTACTTATATGCACTCTCTTATTCCACCCCGAAAGGTGCATTGGGATAAGCTAGCCGCATGTCGTCAGAAGAAGGATGAGAGTGTGTCTGATTTTTTTTACTCGGTTTGAAGGTGTGTTTTGGGATTTTAGTGGCCAGGATTTGTCCTTGGAAGGGGGTATCAGATTGTTTGTTAACAGATTTGTCACAAATTTGTTACCAGAGATTGCAACACGGTTGCAGGCTGCTGAAAGCACGTGGACTACTTCTACCCCTTCGGTGATATTGAGTATGGCTCAGTATTATGAGCATAGAGAGAATGAGGAGAAAGAGAAGGTGGAAAAGAAAACAAAGGAGTTGAAGACTAAGGTACTGATGCAGCAGGCATCCAGGGGGCAGGGACGGGGTCGAGGCATTGGACTGGCCAGGTAGCTTCCTCGTACGAGTGGGAGTGCTGGGCCTGTGGGCCCCAATCAATGTGCGTATTGTAAGGAGGAAGGGCACTGGCGTAGCAAGTGCCCGATTTTGATGAAAAAGGTTGCAGCTCCGAGAGGACGGGGAGAGAGAGCGAGGACGGGGAGCAGCCAGTCAGGATGGGGACCAGGCTACTGGAACGTCATCGGGCCGTACTGATCAGAATTACTTTGATGATGTTCGGAGCCGACAGTATTATCATGATGATTATGATTTGGATGAGACGACGGGGATGTCTTACAGCTAGCACAGCCAAGGACAGGGTAAGGGACCAGTCCCGATACCTGTAGATCAGCATGGACCTTACATTAGTGTGGATTTGCAGGGCTCGGAGAAGAAATTTTTAGTGGATACAGGAGCAATGAATAGTTCTGTTGCGAGGTCACTGGTCCCTGGGGCAGCCCTGTCTGGCCATAACAATGTTTCGGTTGGTTTTTCCGGTATGCCGGTAGTAAGCCCCAACTCCAAACCCCTTGCTTTGACTATAGGTCCCTTTACCGTTGATTCGCCGTTTTAACTAACATCAAATTCTGGAGAGAACCTGTTGGGATTAGATCTGTTAAAAAAGCTACATGCCACTATTTACTGTTCCCCAGACAGTGTCCATTTGACAATGGGTCCGAGTGTGGTTAGTACTATACAATGCTTGTCTAAAGATGCACCCCCTCCCCCCCCCCCCAGTTGAGTTTAAAGATGTTCCATCTATGGTGTGGGCTACAAGTGATACAGATGTGGGACTTTTGCAAATACCTCCAATTTCTATTCAGGTTAAAGAAAATGCGATATTGCCTCGTATTCCTCAGAATAAGATTTCGCATGCAAGAGAACAGGCGTTGTTACATGTAATACGAGATTTGATTCAGTCAGGAGTTGTTGAAGAGACAGCGTCAAATGTGTGCAATAGCCCCTTCCTTCCTGTTCTCAAGAGGCCGCCTCCAGGTTCTCCTGATGTTGTTGCTGATGTCTATTGTTTTGTGATTGATTTGCGCGAAGTTAATAAGATAGTAGTCCCTCAGTTCCCTGTGGTCCCTGACATTACTGCTCTTCTGACTATGATTCCTTCTTCTGCCAAATTCTTTTCTGTCATTGATTAGAAAAACGCTTTCTTTAGAATCCCTGTTCATCCCAATAGCAGGCACCTGTTCGGGTTCTCCCTGGCAGGTCCTAGTTTTAGATTTTGTCAGGTTCCTCAGGGCTATACTGAGAGTCCTAGTATATATAGCCAGGCTCTGAAGGGTCAACTGGACTCCCTTACCCTTCCTCCAGGTAATGTATTGCTACAGTATGTGGACGATCTTTTGATTGCGTCCAATACTGAAGAAGGATGTAAAGCAGCTACAGTCAAATTGTTGCTGCATTTGGCTCAACATGGACATAAAGTGTCCCTTTCCAAATTCCAATATTGTCGACAGGAGGTCACCTATTTAGGTCACCTACTGTCGAAGGAGGGTCAGAAACTAACTCCTGAACGTATTAATGCTGTAATTAACATGCCTGTTCCAAAAACCCATAGGGATGTACGAGCATTCATTGGTATCACTTCCTATTGTCGTCATTGGATACCCAATTTTGCTTTATTAACGAAGCCTCTGCTCTATTTAACAACTAAAGATGTGCATGAACCTTTGCCTTGGACGCCTGAATGTCAACAAGCTTTTGAGCAATTGAATCTCGACTAACTCCGACGAGACCTTCTCCGCCGCCGAACACCTACACTTCCAGATACACACTGACCCCAAGACCACCCTCCGAGGCACCCTCATCTACAGACCCCCGGGACCACGCACACTATTCAGCGAAGACATCGCAGACTTCATCAGCCCGCACGCCATGCCCTCAGCCGACTACATCCTCCTAGGGGACCTCAACTTCCACCTGGAGAACAACAACGACAGAAACACCACCGCCCTGCTGGACAACCTCGCCAACCTCGGACTCAAGCAACTGGTGAACACGCCCACCCACTACGCCGGCCACACGCTTGACCCCGTCTTCTCGTCCAGCAAGCACATCTCCTTCAGCCACGCCACCGGACTCCACTGGACCGACCACAGCTGCGTCCACTTCAGCTTCAGAAAGACTGCAGACCGACCACCACCCGCAACAGGCTCCCGCCGGAGCTGGAGCAAGATCACCGCCGAGCAGCTCACCGCCTCCCTCAGCCAGAACACACCCACCAACACAACGGACCCAAACGAAGCAGCCAGCAACCTCGCCAAGTGGCTGACCGCCTGCGCCGACGACCTCGCACCACTAAAAACCCTCCCAGCAGACCCGGAAGCAAGAAAACCCCTTGGTTCACCAACGAACTCAAGGAATCCAAGAAGAACTGCCGCACTCTCGAGAAAACCTGGCGACTCGACCAGACCACAGACAACAGGACCGCCCTCAAGCACGCCACCCGCAAACACCACCAGCTGATCCGTGCCACCAAGAAGTCGGCACTCAAAGAACGACTGGACAACAACGCCCATGACAGCAAGGAACTTTTCAGCATCGTCAAAGAGTTCTCCAACCCCAGCGCCGGAAACAACGACATCACCCCCTCGCAAGACCTCTGCAACTCACTCTCCGCGTTCTTCCACTGCAAGATCACCGACATACACAACAGCTTCGACGCACAAACAACGCACCCTACCGCCGAACCAACGCCCGCCACCACCACCCTCTGCAACTGGACCCCGATCAGCACCGAAGACACCACCTGCACGATGAACTCCATCCACTCCGGATCACCAACCGACCCCTGCCCACACCACGTCTTCAACAAAGCCGACGCCACCATCGCACCCCATCTCCGGGACATCATCAACCCTCCTTCCACACCGCCACCTTCCCGGAGAGCTGGAAGCACGCCGAGCTTACAGCCCTCCTGAAGAAACCAACGGCGGACCCCACCGACCTCAAGAACTACCGTCCCATCTCGCTCCTTCCGTTTCCGGCCAAAGTCATCGAGAAGACCGTCAACAGACAGCTTGCCGCCTTCCTCGAGACGAATGGATCCTCGACCCTCGCAGTCCGGGTTTCGGGCCAACCACAGCACCGAGACCGCCCTTATCGCAGCCACCGACGACATCAGAACCCTAACCGACAACGGGGAAACAGCTGCCCTCATCCTCTTGGACCTCTCTGCGGCGTTCGACACCGTCTGCCACCGCACCCTAGTGAAGCGCCTCAGCAACATCGGAATCCGAGAGAAAGCACTGGAATGGATCATCTCGTTCCTCGCCGGAAGAACCCAGAGAGTCCGCCTCCCCCGTTCAGATCCGAAGCCACCGAAGTCATCTGCGGCGTTCACAAGGATCCTCACTCAGCCCAACCCTCTTCAACGTCTACATGAGCCCCTCGCAGCCATCGCACGCCGTAACAACCTCAACATCATCTCCTACGCCGACGACACCCAGCTGATCCTCTCCCTCACCAACGACCCCACCACCGCCAGAGCCAACCTACACGACGGGATGAGAGACGTCGCCGACTGGATGAGGAACAGCCGCCTTAAACTGAACTCAGACAAGACGGAAGTCCTCATCCTGGGCTCATCACCCTCCGCCTGGGACGACTCCTGGTGGCCCCCGGCCCTGGGCACCGCGCCCAAGCCAACGGACCACGCACGCAACCTGGGCTTCATCCTGGACTCCTCCCTGTCGATGACCAGACAAGTCAACGCCGTCTCATCTTCATGCTTCAACACCCTGCGCATGCTCGCAAGATCTTCAGATGGATCCCCACTGAAACCAGGAAGACCGTCACCCAGGCACTCGTCACCAGCCGACTGGACTATGGGAACACCCTCTACGCCGGAACCACAGCCAAACTTCAAAAGAGACTCCAGCGCATCCAGAACGCCTCCGCACGACTCATCCTGGACATCCCCCGACACAGCCACATCACCGTGCACCTGAAAGACCTGCACTGGCTCCCCGTCAGCAAGAGAATCACGTTCAGACTCCTCACCCACGCACACAAGGCCCTCCACGACCTGGGCCCAAAGTACCTCAACGACCGCATGACCTTCTACACGCCCACACGCCAGCTACGATCAACCAGCCACGCCCTCGCCACCGTACCACGCATCCGCAGAACCACCGCCGGAGGAAGATCCTTCTCCTACCTGGCAGCCAAGACCTGGAACTCCCTCCCACTCACCTTCGGCGAACCCAGGACCATCTCTCCTTCAGGAAGCAGCTCAAGACCTGGCTGTTCGAGCAGTAACTTACCCCCTCCCCCAGCGCCTTGAGACCCTCCCGGGTGAGTAGCGCGCTCTATAAATGCCGTGATTGATTGATTGATTGAAGGTTGCGCTTTGTTCGGCTCCTGTGCTTGGCACACCTGATTACAACAAGCCGTTCGTGTTATATGTGCACGAGTCGGCCGGTTGTGCGCTGTCTTAACACAGGCCTTTGGAGGTAAGCAGAGGCCGGGTGCGTACTTTTCTGCTGTTCTTGATCCCATCGCGAAAGCCCTCCCGAGCTGTTTAAGAGCGACTGCGGCAGCGGCCGTCTCTATTCGACAATCGGCAGGGCTTGTTCTTGACACGGATCTCACAGTTATGGTACCCCATGCTGTGGATACGCTTTTGAACAGAATAAAGACACAGCACCTTACCAGTGCACGTCTGACTGGCTATGAGCTAACTCTTTTTGCACCACATATTACGATCAAACGATGTGCCACTCTGAATCCTGCCACGTTACTACCCCTCCCTTCGGAGAGTGAGGAGATAGACATACATGACTGTATGTTTCGCACTGAGGAGGAGATGAAGGGACGGGTAGACTTGACTGATGTTCCCTTGTCTGACCCCCAAGAAACTATATGTCGATGGCTCTTGTTTTAAATTACCAAATGGCACCACAACTGCTGCTTATGCAATCACAACACTGCGCACGATAGTTGAGACATCACGAGTCCCCTATCAGTCGGCCCAAGCTGCAGAACTGGCAGCTCTAATTCAGGCTTGTGAGTTGAGTCAGGGACTGGCGGTTAATATTTACACTGACAGCCAGTATGCTTTTGGAGTCGCTCATAATTTTGGGCGGCTCTGGAAAGAGAGGGGATTACTTACCTCCCATGGTTCAAAGATTCAACACAGCCCTTTGATAAATAGACTTTTGTCGGGGTTGACCCTGGCCAAGAAACTGGCAATAGTGAAGTGTAGCGCTCACAAAGCAATTACTGATGATGTGGGGAGGGGGAATGCTTTTGCGGATCAAACAGCTAAAGAGACGGCCTGATCTAAGATGAAAAAGATGTTTGTAGCAGGTCCTGCTAGATGGGTGCCGGAAGTCACGATGTTTGAGGACACACTAGATACTGTGAAAGAAATCCAGAGCGAGGCGACGGTTGAGGAATTAGCAATATGGCAAGAAAGTACAGCACAATTGGATGATGATGGGTGTTGGATAGATAAGTCAGGGAAACAGAGATGGATGTTGCCAGATGCATATGTTCTCCCCGTAGTTACTATGGCTCATGGACCAGCTCACATTAGTGCTAGGGGTATTTGCAAGTTGCTCGATCCGGTGTGGCAGAATAATAATATTCCAAAGACGGCTGCCCATTTAGTAAAATATTGCATGGTGTGCATGTTGTACAACCCAGGGAAGGGGACCCCTACACCTCCGGGTAATTTTGCACCCCCTTCTTTCCCTTTCGAAGTCTTGCAAATGGACTTCATTGAGATGGAACGGGTGAACAATTTGAAGTATGAGTTGGTGGTGGTTTGCGCATTCAGTAAATGGGTTGAGGCTTATCCTACTAAGGAAAATACAGCTCTAGCGACGGCGAAAGCTCTTTTGAAGGAGTTTTTCCCTCGCTTTGGTTTGCCCAGTTTGATTTGGAGTGACAACGGCAGTCATTTTAATTCTAAAGTCATCCAGTTAGTGTGCGATGGCTTGCACATTAAGAAACAATTTCATGCTGCGAATCACCCCCAGTCAGCAGGTTTAGTTGAGAAGTACAATGGTACTCTCAAACTAAAGATGGCCAAAATTCAGGAGAGTACAGGATTGAAGTGGCCAGATGCTTTTCCATTGGCTTTGTTGTCAACAAGAGTTACAGCCCATACTAGAACAGGGTTGTCCCCCTAAGAGATTGTCTTTGGTAGGCCCGCTAATGTCTGGGGAGTTCCAAGACCCGTCACTTTTCTGAGATAGAGCACCCCTTGTTGATAGATTATCTATACGAATTAACTAAAAATTTGCGTTCTATTCATCAGCAGATTCAAGAGGCCTTGCCATCCGCTACAGAGGGACCCGGCCACGACCTTCGGCCTGGTGATTATGTACTGATAAAGCACTTCCAGCGAAAAGGCAGCTTGGAGCCCCGATGGAAGGGGCCTTTCCAAATACTGCTCGCCACACGCACTGCAGTCAAAGTGGACGGCCGGAAGAATTGGATACACTCTACGCATACCAAGAAGGTGCCACTTCCCCTGTCGTATGACCAGTGGAGGATCTGGGACTCTGAGATAGGGGACTCTGAGATGGAAAAGGTTCCTCATTTCATCCCTTTCTCCGATACCAGAATAACGTGGGCACCTTCCGAGGAGGAGAGTGATGCAGTCCTGAATGAAGCAGTGCCACCTGAGGTTAAGGCCAGCCAAGAGCTCCAGTCAGCTGGCCCTTCTTTGTCTGAATCCGAATCAGTCCATACCGCTGAAAGTGAATGTTTGTTTCTTGATCCCTCTGTTCCTGGAGTTGTTAAGTACAATTTGCGTCCTCGACGAAGGAACAGTGCACCAAAGGAAAAGTCAGACTAGTAGGGATGGACTTCATGGATGAAGAATAGGGACAATAGAGCAGGGACAGAGAGATTGGTGCATTGTTCGAGACACTGGACAGGATAAGTTTGGGGTGTTTTCCCAGGAGGGAGAGTACCCTATCTTGAAAGAAGTGGATTTTCCTCAGCAAGGGCTGCAATTGTGTAGCTCAACGAGAAGTGCTTGACACCACCACCGTGGATGAACAATAGAGCCTGCCAGCGAGGCTCACAGGGAGAAGAAAAACGGACGCTGGAAAGAAGATTGTTTGCTTAGTTTCAATACGGTTAGATTAATAGTACCTTTTCATTCCGCTATCATGAATCTTTTTGGCAGGCCAATGTTTGATGAAGAACACCCATTAGGTTTTGTTGTTTTGCCCCGATCATCATGGGTGAAGCAGCAGAGAGTGCTATTCCTTCTTTTTGCTATTCTGCTGATGATTATTCTTTGTGGAGTTCTTTGGGCGTTAGAAAATGCAAGTAATTCGCCTACTTCTGACAATGATATCTTTTTCACACCAAGACGGAAAAGAATGCTTTCTGATAATGTTTTTCTAGATACTCCTAAGAGATTTTTAGGTCTCGCCTGGCGAAAGCAGCGCATGCGCTGCTCTCGCAATTGCGAGGACCTTTTGTAATCGATTCTGCCGAGGGCTTTTTATGCACGCGCCTGCATGGACAAACATGGCTGCTCTTGCCATTTGTCCATAGCAGACAGCATGCGCGTGTCCGTAGGGACTGTGGACAGTCCCACGCCATTTTGTTGCCATAGCAACGAAAATGCCGCTTCGCGGAGTACCTTTATAGTCGATTCTGCCGAGGGCTTTTATGCACGCGCCTGCATGGACAAACATGGCTGCTCTTGCCATTTGTCCATAGCAGACAAGCATGCGCGTGTCCGTAGGGACTGTGGACAGTCCCACGCCATTTTGTTGCCATAGCAACGAAAATGCCGCTTCGCGGAGTACCTTTTGTAATCGATTCTGCCGAGGGCTTTTTATGCACGCGCCTGCATGGACAAACATGGCTGCTCTTGCCATTTGTCCATAGCAGACAGCATGCGCGTGTCCGTAGGGACTGTGGACAGTCCCACGCCATTTTGTTGCCATAGCAACAAAAATGCCGCTTCGCGTGTTTTTTTTTTTAATGTCAGTCCCCCCGGGGCACAAGCAGGCATCCACTTCTGTCTTTTTGCTGCGATCAGCTGTCCTGACAGAAGTGGATGCCTGCTTGTGCCCCGGGGGAACTGCAGGACAGCTGATCGCAGCAAAAAGACAGAAGTGGATGCCTGCTTCTGCCCCGGGGTAACTGACAGCAAAAACAAGCATGCATCCACTTCTTTTTGCTGCGATCAGCTTGTTTTCAAAATTGCACCACTCGGCCCTCTGACTCTCACTAAATTACGTCACCAGGTCTGCAATCGCGGCTGCCCCCTGGGATTCTGGCTGCCGGCCTCTAAGAGAGACCCATCTGATTTGCTGCCTTGTGGATTCCTTTATGTATTGTGAGGCCGAACTTCGAAGCAGCAGGGGCTTAGAAGGCTCAAACAAGCATTAAAAATGCAATAGGTATCGCCTTTTATTAAGTTAAAGCCATTTGCTTTGCTATACAATGCCATTAGCAAAGCAAATGGCTTTAACTTAATCAAAGGCGAGACCTGTTGCATTTTCAATGCTTGTTTGGTAATGGTGTTGCTGGTTATCCTACTGAATCTGTAACTAGCCTATGGACCACTTACCCTCTGTCTTTGATAAATTATACATATTCTAAGCCGACAAATTTTGTTGAGGTAAAAGGGGAGTTTGGTTTTGGCTACCCAGGGCCATGCTTGTACCATCGTCAACCCACAGGAACAGGTTACCCCGGTTGTGACAATAATACGTACTGTGATAACTTTTATTTGGAAGAACAAAATATTACATTGGTGGGTTGGCATTATAAAGAAGTGACGGTTCCCCGAAAAGCTGGCTATTACCCTGCTTGTTGCCCCATCATAAATAATGCTGATACTATCTTGTATATCAACTGTTCAGGGGTGATCATATCCAAACAGACATTCCCTTTGAAAGGTTCAAAAGGTTCTGACACCGTTACAGGTAATTCTCATTATTCAGCTGTGAATTATGATAGGCCGATATATGCCCACCCCGGGTTCTTCTTTCTCACTGATGGAACGTACACAAATGTTCATAATGGCACCAATGATGTAGCTCTTGGGATGGTGCTGCCCCTGGGGGTCCCTTGCAAATATGCTCACAGACAAATAAAATGGGTAAAGAGAACACTTACAAAGGAATTTTGCGAAGGAGTAACAGATATTGAGATCAACAGTTATAGTAATGGTATTACTTTTGGTTATATCCTGTCTGCCATTTTCACATTAGGGGGAATGGCTATGAGTAGGACTGAAAAGGCACGGGAATATTTTGGCTGTAAATTGCAGTTATTGTCAAATACCACAGTAGCAGCATTACGTGACATCGCCATTCAATTAGAAAGTATGAGGATTTATTCTGAACAGACTAGATATGCAGTGGACTTTATTTTAGCAAAATATGGTGGTGCATGCGCAGTTATTGGCAATCAGTGTGTAGTGGGCCTTACAAATATGGAAAAGAATATCACCAAGCATATCTTGGATATTATCGAGAATGTCAAAGGTATGGAACCAGGTAATTGGAGTTGGTCCCTTTTTGGAACATGGTGGTGGCTAATAGAAAAAGCAATATATTTCATTGTTATATTGATACTTTGCTGTGTTCTTATTCAATGTCTCCCAATGTGCTGCACATACTGTATCTCTGTATTGGCTCCGAAGAGGAAGATGTCGATTCATGACACTAATGCAGCAATAATGTTACAGAAAGAAGTAGATGACATTATGGCCATAGATGAGGGTGTCTTCGAAACATCTTCTCTTCTCTTGGAATATACTCCCACTATTGACAGCATAACATGTGCATAAACAAGCTATGTGCTTCATTATTCTTTTATGTTTATGTCTTTTCGATTGTAGATGGTTAGCTCATGCTAACAGGAGGGTATGTTAATATTGGGAAGCCCTTCTGTCCATATATTTTAGCATTCGTGACACCATCTTGCAATCTGGACGCTATTTTGCATGATAATCGAAACTGCTGCTTAGTTATTTTCGAGAAACGGTCCTTGGTAAGTTTCGTTTCCCAAGGTTGAGCTTTTTCTTCTATAATTGCAAGTATCCTTGTTAGTACATACCTTTCTTGTTAGATGGAGCCTTTCTCCCACCCGTCTGGTAGGGAGGATAGGCCAGATGACCTTGGGCAGTAGATAGCCTGTGCCCAGCTGCAGAATCGAAACATATGCTCTGTACCCCCATTGTATTAAGACACCTGCTAGTGTTTTTCCATAGTAGGCGTGCCTTTGTGGACTTGCAAACGTACATAATGTAATTGTATGCTTACGAGCTTCAGTGCCTCGACAGCCATCCCAAGAGGCTGGTCAGACTGGGCTCCACTGCAGTGTAATCTCAATAAATATCTGGTTTGTATTCTCTACTGTCTGACCGACTCTTCATTTGTAGGAAGGCAGAGAAGGTGGTCGTGAGTGACCCGGGTGGCCCTTTTCGGGTCACTTCCTTCACCCATCCTGTATATGTGGCCAGCCATGGGTGACCACGGTAAGCTGTTTGTTGTTGTGCATTTAACCTGGGTGGTTCCTACCAATATTTTGCAGTCAGCTGCTACATCTACACATCACAATAGGGGATTATCATCAGAGTATTTTATGCTCTACCATTGGAAGGATTCTCGTATGTCTGCTGAGTTTTTCTTGATTTTGATGATTTAGACTTTATCAAAGGTGGTGCTTGTTTTGAAATTGGAATGTTTGATTCTTGGTTTGTTAGTTCTTTATTGTGTTCAACGGTGCTGGTGTATTGGTCAACTCACAGAGTTACAGAAGTGAAGCTTCACTCCTTACTGCTCCCAAACGGAGAGCAAGGGCACCTTTTGAAGCCACCTACCCTCCCTTTGTGCCAGGCGCCTTTAGTCGGATCTGTTCAGTGACCTGGATAGTCTTGGCTAAACCCGACTCAGTTATCCCACATTACGAAGGCAGTTTCAAAACCCCAGTCTGTTGCCAACCCATGCTTTGAGCTCAGGCAGACCCCTTCATATTAGAACAATTACTAAATGCCCACCTGTTCGCAGACAACTAGACACAAGGTGTTACAGCTTAAGCAAAGCTCCCCATCAAAACACCCCGGAGCACCAGGTCCCTTTGATTCTAAAACTCACGTAAACACGCATCTAGCTGAAAGGGGGGTCTGTCTGCTTCTTAATCAGCGGTGAAACAAACAAACCAGGCCATTTCTAAGTACCTTTAATGCTAAATGCAGAGGACCACTACATATGTAAAACGTATTGTGAGCAGGTGACCCTGAACATGAAAAATGTGAGGTATGCTGGGGAACCCAATACATGTTAAACATGTGGTGAGCATACTACCCCATATATGTCACATGAAAATAGTAGGGATCCCGATTCATGTTAAATACTGTAGGGCGCAGGGAACCCGATAAGCATCAAGTGAGAGTGAGGCAGCAAGCACTGATACATGGTAAATTATCGAGAAGGGGGTCCAGCTACATTTTATATGTATGGCACACAGGGGGTCTGATTAAATGCCAGGTAAGCACCAGACAGAATGGGATCAGCTAGGGCCTTACATACATGCAAGTTGGAGGTGAGCAAGTAACATAGCACATAGTACACGCTATAACAACAAGAATGTTGGTTCATATCGGACTGATTTCTCTACAATTTGCTAAGTCCCTGAAAACCAATTCATCCAGTAGTGCATTAAATGCTGCATACAGACAGGCAATTCTTAAAAAACAATTAATAGATGTTGGTTTTCAAAAGGTGATCACACTGTAATGCATAGGTGTCAAAATGAGAAGTCTGTGATATAGGTAAAAAAAACAGTCCACTCTGGGATTCAGAAAATAAAGATCAATCAAAGATTAGAAATTCCAATTCAAGGTTACATGCACCAAAAGAGGTAGGCCTAGAAACTTGCTCTATTAAAGTCGATGTGTTTCGACTTCTCATCAATTAAAAAGTCATCATCAGGACGAGGAAAGATGAGAGCACAACGAGGTGTGTACTGGGGTCCCAGAGAAGATCATTCAAAAACGTTACTAGGAGTAGGAGGGAGTCCCTGGAATAATAATACACTGTAAAAATAAAGATGTGGCAGGCACAGGATAGAACTTCAAGCACAGGTAAATGGAGGAAGGCAATGAAGGTGTGCCTACAGTTTGGAGAAGATGGTGCCACCGAATAAGTTGTAGCACAAAATTAATGAATTAGCAATGCAGTGGAACAAATTGGCATTGTGATGGTAGGAGGGGGTAAGAGATAAGCAGGGGTCTCATATTCATGTTAAATATGAGGTGAGCAGAGGACCCAGATGTCAGTTAAACATAAGGTAAGCAGGGGACTCTGATACATGCTAGACGTGAGGTGAACAGTTGAATGTTAGAGGAGCAGTAAGCAGGCACCCTGACTCTCGTTACAAGTGAGGCTATCAGGGCACCAGATACATATTACAAGTGAGGTGAGAAGAGAACTCCTATACATGCGAGGTGAGTACAGAGCCTAGGCACATGTTAAAAGTGAGTAAAAGAACAGGAAAGGATAAATGTTAGAAGTGAAGTAGGCATGGAATCCAGAAACAGGTCACAAGTGAGGTGTGGAGAGGACTACAATATATGTTATACATGGGGAGCAGAAGGCGTAACAACACATTACATGTGAGTAGAGGATATGTCCAGATACATATTAACAGTTAGGTGAGGGAGGGCCTCCAAAGCACATTACATTTGTGGTGAACAAGGGACCTATGTAAATGTTATAAGTGAGTAGAGGGGCGAACCTAATTACATGTTATAATTGAGATGTGCGGAGACTCCGATACTTGTTAGACATTCGGAGTGGAGGGGCTCCCGATACATGTTACACTACGGTGAGCGGGTGCCTACGTACATCTTACATATGAATACAGGAGCGAGCCCAGTGAGGTGTAGCTAGGACTTCAATACATGTTTTACACGTGGTGAGCCGGAACATGTTACATATGAATAAAGGAATGAGCCCAGATATGTGTTGCAAGTTTTGAGGAGAGGATTCCAATACCCATTACATGCGTTATTAACATGGGGCCTAAGAACATGTTGCAGGTGAGTAGAGGAGCGAGCCCAGTGAGGAGAGCAGATACGCAGATTCTTGTTACATATTAGGAGAGGAGGGGCTCCAGATACATGTTACATTTGCGGTGAGCAGGGGCCTACGTACATGTCACATGTGAGTAGAGGTGCGAGCCCAGTGAGGTGTAGCTTGGACTTCAATACATGTTATAAATGAGGTGAGCAGGAGGCCTAGATACGTTACATGTGGTAGAAGGGCTAGCCCGGATACATGTTACAAATGAGGTGAGCAGGGTGAAGTTAGGTGAAGAGGAGCTCCCGATACATGTTACAGCTGTTCTGAGGGGGTCGGAATACACGTTACAAGAGGGTGAAGTGCGGACCTGATCTATGCTACAAGTGAGGTGAGAAGGACCATACCACTGAGGTCAAGAGGAGACTACAATAAATGCTACATGTCTAGGGAGAAAGGGGACTGGGTACATGTTACAGGGGATTGAGGGATGAACTCAGATTGAACCCAGATACATGTTACAAGAGAGGTTAGCAGGGGATCCAGACCTGGATACATGCTACAAGAGAAGTGAGTAAAGGACCCAGACATATGTCACAAAAGAGGTGAGCAGGGGACACAGATGCATGTTACAAGAGAGATGCGCAGGGGACCCAGACATGTTACAAGAGAGGTGAGCAGGGGACCCAGATACATGTTACTAGAGAGGTGAGCAGGGTACCCAGATACATGTTACAAGAGAGGTGAGCAGGGGACCCAGATACATGTTACAAGAGAGGTGAGCAGGGAAGTCATATACATGTTACAAGAGAGGTGAGCAGGGGAGTCATATACATGTTACAAGAGAGGTGAGCAGGGGACCCAGACATGTTACAAGAGAGAGGAGCAGGGGACCCGGATAAATGTTACAGGAGAGGTGAGCAGGGGACCCAGATACATGTTACAAGAGAGGTGAGCAGGGGACCCAGATATGTTACAAGAGAGGTGAGCAGGGGCCTCAGATACATGTTACAAGAGAAGTGAGCAGGGGATCCAGACATGTTACAAGAGAGGTGAGCAGGGGACCCAGACATGTTACAAGAGAGGTGAGCAGGGGACCCAGATACATGTTACAAGAGAGATGAGCAGGGGACCCAGACATGCTACAAGAGAGGTGAGAAGGGGACCCAGATACATGTTACAAGAGAGGTGAGCAGAGGACCCAGATACATGTTACAAGAGAGGTGAGCAGGGGACTCGGATACTTGTCAAAGGAGAGGTGAGCAGGGAAGTCATATACATGTTACAAGAGAGGTGAGGAGGGGAGTCATATACATGTTACAAGAGAGGTGAGCAGGGGACCCAGATACATGTACAGGAGAGTTGAGCAGGGATCCTGACATGTTACAGGAGAGTTGAGCAGGGGACCCAGATACATGTTACAGGAGAGTTGAGCAGGGTACCCAGATACATGTTACAAAAGAGGTGAGCAAGAGACCCAGACATATGTAACAAGAGAGTTGAGCAGGGAAGTCATATACATGTTACAAGAGAGGTGAGCAGGGAAGTCATATACATGTTAAAAGAGAGGTGAGCAGGGAAGTCATATACATGTTACAAGAGAGGTGAGCAGGGAAGTCATATACATGTTACAAGAGAGGAGAGCAGGGGAGTCATATACATGTTACAAGAGAGGTGAGCAGGGAAGTCATATACATGTTACAAGAGAGGTGAGAAGGGGACCCAGATACATGTTACAAGAGAGGTGAACAGGGGACCCTGACATGTTACAGGAGAGGTGAGCAGGGGACACAGATACATGTTACAAGAGAGGTGAGCAGGGGACCCAGATACATGTTACAAGAGAGGTGAGCAAGAGACCCAGACATATGTCACAAGAGAGTTGAGCAGGGGACACAGATACATGTCACCAGAGAAGTGAGCTGGGGACTCAGTCATGTAACAAGAGAGGTGATCAGGGAAGTCATATACATGTTACAAGAGAGGTGAGCAGGGAAGTCATATACATGTTACAAGAGAGGTGAGCAGGGAAGTCATATACATGTTACAAGAGAGGTGAGCAGGGGACCCAGATACATGTTACAAGAGAGGTGAACAGGGGACCCTGACATGTTACAGGAGAGGTGAGCAGGGGACACAGAAACATGTTACAAGAGAGGTGAGCAGGGGAGTCATATACATGTTACAAGAGAGGTGAGAAGGGGACCCAGATACATGTTACAAGAGAGGTGAGCAGGGGACCCAGATACATGTTACAAGAGAGGTGAGCAGGGGACCCAGATACATGTTACAAGAGAGGTGAGCAGGGTACCCAGATACATGTTACAAGAGAGGTGAGCAGGGGACCCAGATACATGTTACAAGAGAGGTGAGCAGGGGAGTCATATACATGTTACAAGAGAGGTGAGCAAGAGACCCAGACATGTTACAAGAGAGGTGAGCAGGGGACACAGATAAATGTCACCAGAGAAGTGAGCTGGGGACACAGATAAATGTCACCAGAGAAGTGAGCTGGGGACTCGGATACTTGTCAAAGGAGAGGTGAGCAGGGAAGTCATATACATGTTACAAGAGAGGTGAGCAGGGGACACAGAAACATGTTACAAGAGAGGTGAGCAGGGGACCCAGATACATGTACAGGAGAGTTGAGCAGGGGATCCTGACATGTTACAGGAGAGTTGAGCAGGGGACCCAGATACATGTTACAGGAGAGTTGAGCAGGGTACCCAGATACATGTTACAAGAGAGGTGAGCAAGAGACCCAGACATATGTAACAAGAGAGTTGAGCAGGGAAGTCATATACATGTTACAAGAGAGGTGAGCAGGGAAGTCATATACATGTTAAAAGAGAGGTGAGCAGGGAAGTCATATACATGTTACAAGAGAGGTGAGCAGGGAAGTCATATACATGTTACAAGAGAGGTGAGCAGGGGAGTCATATACATGTTACAGCAGGGGAGTCATATACATGTTACAAGAGAGATGAGCAAGAGACCCAGACATGTTACAAGAGAGGTGAGCAGGGGACACAGATAAATGTCACCAGAGAAGTGAGCTGGGGACACAGATAAATGTCACCAGAGAAGTGAGCTGGGGACTCGGATACTTGTCAAAGGAGAGGTGAGCAGGGAAGTCATATACATGTTACAAGGGAGGTGAGCAGGGGAGTCATATACATGTTACAAGAGAGGTGAGCAGGGGACACAGAAACATGTACAGTAGAGTTGAGCAGGGGATCCTGACATGTTACAGGAGAGTTGAGCAGGGGACCCAGATACATGTTACAGGCGAGTTGAGCAGGGGACCCTGACATGTTACAGGAGAGGTGAGCAGGGGACACAGATACATGTTACAAGAGAGGTGAGCAGGGGACACAGATACATGTCACCAGAGAAGTGAGTTGGGGACCCAGACATGCTACAAGAGAGGTGAGAAGGGGACCCAGATACATGTTACAAGAGAGGTGAGCAGGGGACCCAGACATGCTACAAGAGAGGTGAGAAGGGAAGTCATATACATGTTACAACAGAGGTGAGCAGGGGACCCAGATACATGTTACAAGAGAGGCAAGCAGGGGACCCAGACATGCTACAAGAGAGGTGAGAAGGGGACCCAGATACATGTTACAAGAGAGGGGAGCAGGGGACCCAGATACATGTTACAAGAGAGGTGAGCAGGGGACCCAGACACATGTTACAAGAGAGGTGGGCAGGGGACCCAGATACATGTTACAAGAGAGGTGAGCAGGGGACCCAGATACATGTTACAAGAGAGGTGAGCAAGAGACCCAGACATATGTCACAAGATAGTTGAGCAGGGGACACAGATACATGTCACCAGAGAAGTGAGCTGGGGACTCGGATACTTGTCACAGGAGAGGTGAGCAGGGAAGTCATTTACATGTTACAAGAGAGGGTGAGCAGGGGAGTCATATACATATTACAAAAGAGGTGAGCAGGGAAGTCATATACATGTTACAAGAGAGGTGAGCAGGGAAGTCATATACATGTTACAAGAGAGGTGAGCAGGGAAGTCATATACATGTTAAAAGAGAGGTGAGCAGGGGACTCAGGCATGCTAGCAGAGAGGTGAGAAGGGGACCCAGATACATGTTACAAGAGAGGTGAGCAGGGGACACAGATACATGTTACAAGAGAGGTGAGCAAGAGACCCAGGCATATGTCACAAGAGAGTTGAGCAGGGGACACAGATACATGTCACCAGAGAAGTGAGCTGGGGACTCAGTCATGTAACAAGAGAGGTGATCAGGGAAGTCATATACATGTTACAAGAGAGGTGAGCAGGGAAGTCATATACATGTTACAAGAGAGGTGAGCAGGGGAGTCATATACATGTTTACAAGAGAGGTGAGCAGGGAAGTCATATACATGTTTACAAGAGAGGTGAGCAGGGAAGTCATATACATGTAACAAGAGAGGTGAGCAGGGAAGTCATATACATGTTACAAGAGAGGTGAGCAGGGAAGTCATATAAATGTTTACAAGAGAGGTGAGCAGGGAAGTCATATACATGTTTACAGGAGAGGTGACCAGGGAAGTCATATACATGTAACAAGAGAGGTGAGCAGGGAAGTCATATACATGTAACAAGAGAGGTGAGCAGGGAAGTCATATACATGTTTACAAGAGAGGTGAGCAGGGAAGTCATATACATGTTTACAAGAGAGGTGAGCAGGGAAGTCATATACATGTAACAAGAGAGGTGAGCAGGGAAGTCATATACATGTTACAAGAGAGGTGAGCAGGGAAGTCATATACATGTAACAAGAGAGGTGAGCAGGGGACACAGAAACAGGTTACAAGAGAGGTGAGCAGGGAAGTCAAATACATGTTACAAGAGAGGTGAGCAGGGGAGTCATATACATGTTACAAGAGAGGTGAGAAGGGGACCCAGATACATGTTACAAGAGAGGTGAGCAGGGGACCCAGATACATGTTACAAGAGAGGTGAGCAGGGGACCCAGATACATGTTACAAGAGAGGTGAGCAGGGAAGTCATATACATGTTACAAGAGAGTTGAGCAGGGGAGTCATATACATGTTACAAGAGAGGTGAGCAAGAGACCCAGACATGTTACAAGAGAGGTGAGCAGGGGACACAGATAAATGTCACCAGAGAAGTGAGCTGGGGACACAGATAAATGTCACCAGAGAAGTGAGCTGGGGACTCGGATACTTGTCAAAGGAGAGGTGAGCAGGGAAGTCATATACATGTTACAAGAGAGGTGAGCAGGGGAGTCATATACATGTTACAAGAGAGGTGAGCAGGGGACACAGAAACATGTTACAAGAGAGGTGAGCAGGGGACCCAGATACATGTACAGTAGAGTTGAGCAGGGGATCCTGACATGTTACAGGAGAGTTGAGCAGGGGACCCCGATACATGTTACAGTAGAGTTGAGCAGGGGACCCTGACATGCTACAGGAGAGGTGACTTTTAATAGAGCACTTTTATATGAGGAAGAATATATCCAACATATGATGGATTGGATTCCGAGATTCATAGAAGAGAATAGAGGCAGTGCAGAGATAGGGATAATTTGGGACACACTCAAAGCTGGGATAAGAGGGGAAACACTGCGATATGGCTGGGCCTCGCAGGCAAAATAAAAGGCATCTTCAAGAACAATATCAGGCACTTAGTGAAGCAGAAACACAATTAATACAGGCTCTCATAAATAAAGAGAGGTAGAGCAGGCACAAATTAAGGTGGCTTTAGTCAAATCTACAATTATGGATCTTTCGGCCAACAAGGCGGCAAGTAAATACTGTGCTTGGCGATCCAAGATATATGAATGCAATGAGAGAGTCGGCCACCTCTTGGCGGTGCGGACCAGACAACGAATAACTCAGGAGGGGGATTTTAGAAATAGATGATCCCGGGGAAGGGTTAGTCAATCAACCTCTAGAAATACGTGCCGCTTTACAGCGGTTTTATCAGAAACTTTATATGGATGATATCACCACCGAAGAGGAAGCCATACAGAGTTATTTAACAGGGATTCCTTGTGAGAATTTGTCAACAGAAGAGAGGGATGCACTTGATGCACCTATAACAGCAGAAGAAATTCAAGAAGCTATTAGGTCATTGGTAAATGGTAAGGCGGTGGGTACGGACGCCATTCCTGGTGAGTTCTACAAAATTTTCACCTCCCGTTACAGGAATTAATGAAGGAGGTGTTTTTGGATGCTCAGGCGGGGAGAGGAGTTCCTGGTTCTTGGAAATCAGCTAATATTATTATTTTCCCTAAGAAAGGGAAACCGGTGAGAGAGTTGAGGTCTTATCGACCTATTACCTTAATAAACAGCGATGTCAAACTATTTGCTAAAATTCTGGCTAAACGATTGTCAGCAGTTATTAAAAAATTGGTTTCTCCAACCCAGCACGGATTTGTACCCGGCAGAAGTACAATTGATCATATCCAGAGGGTAATCGCTCTTTTTGACGAGGCAGGAATCACCGGGGACCCTATCGGGCTTATCTTGCTTGATGCGGAGAAGGCCTTTGATAGGGTCTCCTGGCCGTTCCTGTGGGCAGCGCTGAAGACCAGAGGGTTTGGGGAAGGTTTTATCACCGCCATCGCGATGATGTATAGAGACCCTGCGGCAAGAATATCAATAATGGGAGAGATGTCGGATCCTGTTTTTATTAGCAGGGGGACCCGCCAGGGGTGCCCGTGTTCCCCCTTATTGTTCGCGTTGTATATCGATCCACTAGTTAGGAAAGATCGAATATAATAATCGGATTCCAGGAATGTAGAGTATAGGGGGGAGCACTAAGATACTAGCTTATGCCGATGATCTAGCGATTATTACTTCTAATCCCATGACGGCAATGAGGGAGATTGAAAAAGAAGCTAATATTTTTAGGAAACTCTATGGTTACCGCCTGAATTCAACTAAAACTCAGGTTGTGGTCGGCAAAGGTATTCAGATGAATGATTCTTGTGTGGTACAGAGTGCTATTTACTTGGGAGTAGAAATCACGGCAGATGTTGCGAAGATCTCAGGAAACAATCTGAACCCGCTGCTTTTAAATTCAAAGCTGAATTTAATAGATTAGAAAGTCTCAAACTTACGATGGTAGGAAGATGTAATGCTATCAAAATGCTTTTTTACCTAGGATTTTGTATTTCTTTAGGGCTATTCCTCTGAATATCTGTAATTCTTGGTTTGTCTCTATGAATCATTTATTCTCTAGGTTTATATGGGCTAACTGTCGCCCTCGGAGAGCGCTTAAATTGCTAACATTACCAAGAGAGAGAGGGGGGTGGGCAGTACCCAATCTTCAGCTTTATCATTGGGCATCAATCTTGCATACAGCGGGGACATTGCTTAACGAAAAAGCGGAGACCACGCAGATTGGGGCGTCTGCATCTGTCTTTGAGTTATTATTAGGGGATGAAGCTCCGGGGTGTCTTTTACGACATATCGAATTGAATTATTATAAAAGGGTTAAATTTAAAATTTTACTCTGTGCATTTAAGGTTTGGACTGCGGTCCGGAAAAAATTTGGCCTCGGGCGTATTAATGCTTATACTCCAATATTTAAGAATGGCTGTCTTCCAAATATTTTTAATGATGGGCACATGCGGTACTGGTACGATAAAGGTGTCAGGATGGTGGGCGATGTCACTAAAGGGACGGAGGTGTTTTTATTTGAAACTATTAGAGATAGATTCGGGTTAAATAATCTGCAGTTTTTTAAATATCTTCAAATAAGAGATTTTTTAGTTAAGAAAACTGGCGGTGCTTGTGGTTTTTCTGGGGTGAAGTTGATTGATGGATTACTTAAGGGCTCTTACACATTAGGGGGGATTTATAAAATGCTGAATGAGCGGACAATGGATGATTTAAACAAACACGTAGATCGATGGCAGGGACTCTTACAGGTGGGATCAGGAGAAATAGAAGATTCATTACACCTGGCCCAGACAACATTTATTGCAGCTAATCTTCAGCTCCAGTGTTTTAAAACATGGTTTAATCTCTATATCACACCCGCTAAATGGGGTCGGGTAGCAGGTTCAACTTGCCCCCGGTGTAGCTATCATGCGGCTGATATCACTCACATGATTGCTGATTGCCCCGTGCTAGACGCCTTGAAACAGGATGTAAGTAACATTCTGGGAACCATGCTGGACTGTGAAATTGTTCTATCATCTCAATTGATTGTACTGGGGGTTGGACATCCTGTATTTTCAAAACATAATCAGTCCTTTCTTTTTATTGCTATGAGAGTGTTTAGATTATGCCTGGCTACACACTGGCTTGATCCCACCCCTCCGTCTGTCCAACAGTGGTTATGTAGATTTCTTGCGGTGCACAGGATGGAGAGAGCTGTTTACTCTAGGAGAGGCCACAGGGTTAAAGCAAAAGGGCTAGCTATTTGGGCTCCCTTAATGAATTGGTCTCAGTCGTACAGTGATCAGGAATAGGATTGGAGCAATGGGAGGGAGAGAGGATTAATCTAACCGGTATACTACTTATTGGGATGTGGCCAAGACTGGCGCCCATGTTTCTTGGTTTTTTCTCTCTCTTTTCTGCTATGTAATTTATGTTAAATGTTCTGGGAAATGGTTATAGATATTTTTTGGCTGGATCCGCTGTGGGGTGGGAGGGGTGGGAGGGTACGGTGAAGATTATCTGTTTGAAATTATGCTTTCACTTTGCTGTAAAAAGAAAATTGAATAAAGACCTATTTAAAAAAAAAAAAAAAAAAAGAGGTGAGCAGGGGACACAGATACATGTTACAAGAGAGGTGAGCAGGGGACCCAGATACATGTTACAAGAGAGGTGAGCAGGGGACCCAGATACATGTTACAAGAGATGTGAGCAAGAGACCCAGACATATGTCACAAGAGAGTTGAGCAGGGGACACAGATACATGTCACCGAGAAGTGAGCTGGGGACCCAGACATGCTAGAAGAGAGGTGAGAAGGGAAGTCATATACATGTTACAACAGAGGTGAGCAGGGGACCCAGATTTATGTTACAAGAGAGGTGAGCAGGGGACCCAGACATGCTACAAGAGGTGAGAAGGGGACCCAGATAAATGTTACAAGAGAGGTGAGCAGGGGACCCAGACATGCTAGAAGAGAGGTGAGAAGGGAAGTCATATACATGTTACAACAGAGGTGAGCAGGGGACCCAGATTTATGTTACAAGAGAGGTGAGCAGGGGACCCAGACATGCTACAAGAGGTGAGAAGGGGACCCAGATACATGTTACAAGAGAGGGGAGCAGGGGACCCAGATACATGTTACAAGAGAGGTGAGCAGGGGACCCAGATACATGTTACAAGAGAGGTGAGCAAGAGACCCAGACATATGTCACAAGATAGTTGAGCAGGGGACACAGATACATGTCACCAGAGAAGTGAGCTGGGGACTCGGATACTTGTCACAGGAGAGGTGGGCAGGGAAGTAATATACATGTTACAAGAGAGGGTGAGCAGGGGAGTCATATACATATTACAAAAGAGGTGAGCAGGGAAGTCATACATGTTGCAAGAGAGGTGAGCAGGGAAGTCATATACATGTTACAAGAGAGGTGAGCAGGGAAGTCATATTCATGTTACAGGAGAGTTGAGCAGGGAACCCAGATACATGTTACAGGAGAGTTGAGCAGGGGACCCTGACATGTTACAGGAGAGGTGAGCAGGAGAGTGGTCACAGATACGTGTTACAGGGAAGGAGAGGGGCTTCCAATACATGTTACAGGAGAGGTGAGCAGGAGACCCAGATACATGTTACAGGAGAGGGGCTTCGTATACATGTTACAAACGGGTGAAGAGGTGACTCAGATACACGCTACAAGTGAGGTGACGCTCGGACTCTGAAACACCTCCTTGTTAGGTGTGGGGGGGAACACTGTCGCCTAGACATGTTAAACGTGAGTTAAGCAGATGACCCCGACACGTTTTAGAAGTGCAGTGTGACAGCTCAGGTGGGCGTTTACTGGGCCGGTAGAAGGAGAGATAAATAGAGGGCCCTGGCACATCGGCGTAAGGACTCTTGAGGGGGCGGGGGGGTATCCTGCAAACTACATGGACCCCCATGCTCCGGACCCAGTCCGGGGCTCTCAGGCCAGGGGTCTGCTAGTGCCATGAGGGGGCCACGGGGCTCGGCACCCGGGCCCGGACTGCGGGGGGCTTTCGTTAAGCCACTGCTGCAGAGTGAGGGAGGGATCTGGAGGCAGCTGAACCCGATGGCTGAGAGGGGGAAGAAGAGGTCCGGCGCCAAAAGCTACATGTTGCACGTGTCAGGAAGGAAGATGAGATCTGTGGGGGTGAGGGCGGTGGGGGCGTGGGATGAGTGGACGGGGCCTGCTGGCCTAGGACACCACAGCATTCCCTTGCAGGAAGACACTTCAGAGGTGGGTGGGGGTGTCTGCGCCATCTCGTGGAGTGGAAAGAACCCTCGCCTGCCTCCAACCATCAGGCCACTCAAAACCATAAACATGAAATGTCCGCCAGATGTGGCAAGCAACGATAAACAGATGCTCACCGGGTAAACACTCTCGAAACAAATGCATTTAGTCTTCAAACGCAACCAGGGGCTGTGAGAGCGGCCGAACTCCACCAGGGACTGTGAGAGTAGCCGAACTCCACCAGGGACTGTGAGAGTAGCCGAACTCCACCAGGGACTGTGAGAGTAGCCGAACTCCACCAGGGACTGTGAGAGTAGCCGAAGTCCACCAGGGATTGTGAGAGTAGCCAAGCTCCACCAGGGATTGTGAGAGTAGCCAAGCTCCACCAGGGATTGTGAGAGTAGCCGAGCTCCACCAGGGATTGAGAGAGTAGTCGAGCTCCACCAGGGACTGTGAGAGTAGTCGAGCTCCACCAGGGACTAAGAGCAGCTGAGCTCCACCAGGGACTAAGAGCAGCTGAGCTCCACCAGGGACTGAGAGAGCAGCTAAGCTCCACTAGATATTTTGACTGCAGCCGAGCTCCACCAAGGAACGTGCAAAGGAGCTCCACCAAGAACTGTGACACAGCGCTCCAACAAGAACTATCAGGGGCCTGGGAGTGGAGCTCGGTTCCCATCAGTGACAGTGGAGCTGGACTCCCACCAGCGACGGTGGAGCTGGACTCCCACCAGCGACGGTGGAGCTGGACTCCCACCAGCGACGGTGGAGCTGGACTCCCACCAGCGACGGTGGAGCTGGACTCCCACCAGCGACGGTGGAGCTGGACTCCCACCAGCGACGGTGGAGCTGGACTCCCACCAGCGACAGCGGAGCTGGACTCCCACCAGCGACAGCGGAGCTGGACTCCCACCAGCGACAGCGGAGCTGGACTCCCACCAGCGACAGCGGAGCTGGACTCCCACCAGCGACAGCGGAGCTGGACTCCCACCAGTGACAGTGGAGCTGGACTCCCACCAGTGACAGTGGAGCTGGAATCCCACCAGCGACAGTGGAGCTGGAATCCCACCAGCGACAGTGGAGCTGGACTCCCACCAGCGACAGTGGAGCTGGACTCCCACCAGGCACAGGGTGAAAAGCGAAGCTGCACCAGGCACTAGGACTGGGGCTGGACACCCAACAGTGACTGCGGAACTGAGCTCCCACCATGCACAGAGTAAAGCGTCTAGCTCCATTAGGGACTAGGGGTGGGACTGGACTTCCACCAGTGACTGTAAGAGGATCTGAGCTCCACTCGTGACTATGGAACTGAGCTCCCACCATGGGATGGTAGAGGATCTGTACTCCACTCGTGACAGTGGAACTGAGGTCCCACCAGGGGATGGTAGAGATCTGTGCTCAATCAATCAATCATGCGTTTGTTAAGCGCGACTACTCACCCGTGAGGGTCTCAAGGCGCTGGGTGGGGGGGGTGCAGGTTCCAGTCCATCAAGGAGGGGGTCTGTCGAAGAGCCAAGTTGCTCCACTCGTGACTGTGGAACTGAGTTCCAACGGGGACCGGTAAAGTGTCTGAGCTCCACTCATTACTGTGGATCTGAGATCCCACTAGGAACTGGTAGAGGATCTGACATTCACTCGTTGCTGTGAAAACTGAGCTCCCACGAGGGACTGGGTAGAGGGTTTGTGTTCCACTCGTGACAGTGGAACTGAGCTCCACCATTCACTATAGAGTTGGGCTCCTCACAAAGCGCTGAGATCACCGAGAACTAGTCTGTTTTCAGTCCTCATTCTCAAAGAGTGCAAAGACCCCGGCCCCCCCCCCCCCAGCATGCCTCCCCAGTCACCCTTATAGAGAGGGCATGTCTTTCCTCCATCCACACTCATCTTCACAGAGACGACATAACTCCCCCACGGTCCCATCTGTACTCACCCTTACAGGGAGGGCACGCCCCAACCCCCACTGTCACCCTTCCAGAGTGGACATGCCCTCCCCCCAATCACCCTCAACAAGCTGACTTACCCCTCATACTCACTGAGTGTGCATGTCCTTCCAACCCATACTCACCCTCACTGAGTGGATATGTCCCCACACCCATACTCACCCTCATTGAGTGGATATGTCCTTCCCACCCATACTCACCCTCACTGAGTGGATATGTCCCCACACCCATACTCACCCTCACTGAATGAACATGTCCCCACTACCCATACTCAAACTCACTGAGTGGACATGTCCCCCCCACCCATACTCATCCTCACTGAATGGACATGTCCTCCCTCATCCATACTAATCCTCACTGAATGGACATGTCCTCCCTCACCCATATTCATCCTCACTGAGTGGACATGTTCCCCCATCCATATTCATCCTCACTGAGTGGACATGTCCCCCCACCCATACTCATCCTCCTTGAGTGGACATGTCCCCCACCCATACTCATCCTACCTGAGTGGACATGTCCCCCCACCCATACTCATCCTCCCTGAGTGGACATGTCCCCCCACCCATACTCATCCTCACGTGGACATGTCCCCCACCCATACTCACCCTCCCTGAGTGAAAATGCCCCCCCAACCATACTCATCCTACCCGAGTGGACATGCCCCCCAACCCATACTCATCCTACCCGAGTAGACATGTCCCCCCCAACCATACTCATCCTCCCTGAGTGGACATGTCCTCCACCCATACTCATCCTCACGTGGACATGTCCCCCCACCCATACTCATCCTCCCTGAGTGGACATGTCCCCCCCACCCATACTCCTCCTCACGTGGACATGTTCCCCCCACACATACTCATCCTCCCTGAGTGGACATGCCCCCCCCACCCGTACTCATCCTCCCTGAGTGGACATGCCCCCCACCCATACTCATCCTCATGTGGACATGTTCCCCCACCCATACTCATCCTCCCTGAGTGGACATGTCCCCCCACCCATACTCATCCTCACATGGACATGTCCCCCCACCCATACTCATCCTCATGTGGACATGTTCCCCCACCCATACTCACCCTCACTGAGTGGACATGTCCCCCCACCCATACTCATCCTCACATGGACATGTCCCCCCACCCATACTCATCCTCACATGGACATGTCCCCCCACCCATACTCACCCTCACTGAGTGGACATGCCCCACCCCACCCATACTCTCTTAGTGGACATGTCCACATCCCCCGCCCACATTCCTCCTTACTGACAGTATATTACCCTAGATGTATGAGACGACGACTTACACAGACAGACACATCTCTCTTTTCTCGATATCTCTTACACCGGGGCTTTAAGTGGGCCGGGTCCTGCCGGTGCTCATTTCCCACAATTCTAAACAGCAGGTGCTGAGACGGGTAACCCGCGGGCTCTCCATTTCTGCCCTCACCCTCCAAGTGAGGAAAAAAAAAACTAAACTCTACCTCTGATGTAACTTCAAAGAGACTCGTTACAGTACTTTCCATCTCATCATTTCAGAACAGAAGCATTTTCAGTGTTACATACAACGAATCTATAGTTGTTGTTTATTTATCTTGAACAACTAACAACCATTGGCAAACCCAATAGTCCTGGCTTGTTGTAGGTGTAATGTTACTTGTATTATATATCTGGATGCAATGACAGAAGCAGCAAAATACTAGTCGGGCGGCACGCTATGCTAAGCACAAATCTTTAGCTTTCAGCTACTCCCTTAATTATATCGACCACACCCCTTTGACACCCCCCTAATACACCCCCTCCCCAGTTTTTTCATCCCACTTAAAGCCCTGTTTTACACCATCAGATACCTCACTGACGGCCTTTAACTTCTCACCACCAGCGTGAGATGCCACCTCTGGCCACAGGAGCTATTATTAGTCACAAGTAGTTCACGTCCCAATCAACATCACTCACAGGCGTTTAACTGATCAGCGCGAGATGACATCTTACATCACCAGATACATCAGTTACCACCAGCGTGAAATGACATGTCTCACTACAGGCGACATCTGTGATATTGACAGCGTCATCACTCAGAATCTATTAGATTTACCCAGAGCTCGAGTCGTGGTACCACGCGGGTGGACAGCGTCCCCCCACTTATTTTACCGGGTTTTTACCGGGTGGACGCTGTCCCCCCTGCCCAAAAGCTGGACTTTCAATTATGGCGTTACTTGCCCGCACGGCCGCCCCGTCGATCTCCTTTTACCCAGTGACTCGAGAGATCCGTGCATAACGCAAAGCAAGGAGAGTTGTAAAACCAGGACTGGCTGACATCGCCCACATGACAGTGGAAAACTTGAGAGCTCGATAACTGGAGCAAATGGAGCCACACATTCACTCTTTGGCCTCTCTGGGGCGAGATCGGAGCTCATTCAGAACGCTGCTCACGCGCTGGCTTCTCTGATGCAATCGCATCTAAGGGGTGAGCGAGGGGAGGCAATGAGTCTGATGGTGCAAGCCACCTTTCGTGACGTCACTTCCTGTCGTGACGTCACTTCCGGTGACACCACCTAACTTGGAGCGTCCCCCCACTTCTTTTTTTAGGACTTGTGCCCTGGATTTACCTTCTGCGTCGATCCCATCCTGGATACTGGTTGAACCGAAGATTACGTCATAACTCCTCCTCTCCAGGAAGGGATCCACGAGGCGAAGAATTCCTAAGTCTAGATCAGTTTGCTCTGTGACTTTTCTAAATAGGTGCGATTCTGTAATCCGATTCTATGCTCCTTCCATGTAAATCATATACTTTGCAACTGTGTAAAGCGCTCTGACGTTGACATGACAGTATACGTGCTATATAACCACTCCCCCCCAAAAAAACAAACATACAATTCATTTATCACTGATGTCAGATGACAGGCCACACCCAGGAGACCATGCCAGGGTGGGCAGCCCCCCAAAGAGCCTGAAGCAGGAACCCAGCGGGGGAAAAGAGATGAACGGTCGGCTTTGTTTTAATTAAAGGCCTAAAAATGGAAGGTTTTAATAACTGCAGACATTTGTTCCTGGAATGAAAGAGGGGCTTGAAAAGAAAGCCCCGACTGTAAGCAGCAGTTACGAGAGTAAAAGTAGAAGGAGGGAAGAAATAAATGATGGTTTAACAAATTGAGGGATGATGGGAAGAAAACGATCTCCGGCCTGGCTGGGATGAAAAGATGGTGTGTACCCCTGCGTACCTGGCCGCCTCGAAGACACCGAGGCTGATGCTGCTGGAAAGAATCATAAGACACACAAATGATGGACGGAATGCAGAACAAATCAAACATTCGCCCCCAGTCAAGAGATCTGGGTTAAATCCATCCTTCTATTACTCCCCATGCCACCCCAGTTTAGACCCAGCAATTCAAATCAGTCTTTACCCTTTTCCCGTATGGGAACAGTCAATCCCGAACTGCCAAGCCAGGTCCTCCCTGGATCGGAAACAAACATCCTGGGACCGGTTTCTGGGTGTCACCCCTCATCAGCCAGCCTAGCTTGAATCCAGTATCCAAAAAACATGGGTTATGCCCTAATCACCCCAACACATCTGGGCAGAAGCATGCAAAAGCGACAAGAGAATGATGTATGGGGATTGATAAAAAATAATTATTTCACAAGGGAAAAAATATATTATTCCCCTACGTGGGAGCCTAGTCCCCAGGTGTTACTTGCGAACAATTTAACCACTCACGGAGCCTTCCTCAATTCTTTCACGGCTCTTTTTAATCTTTTTTTTGATATAAATATATATATTTTTCATAACACAAAAACCATTATACATACAAAACTCAATAATCCAACAAAAACTCCTAGACCTTTCCATACCCATCCATTTTAACCTGGTTGCAACACAATACATATATATAGGCAATCAGAGGGGAGGTAGTCCTTTACACACATAAAAACAGAGGGACACTCCCCCTCTACTCAGTCCATGTATTGTGTGTGTTATCCCATTACTATATAAATATTTTAATTCCTTGAACTCCTCCTCTTCTTCTGGTCGACGTGTTTCGGCCCACTGATTCGGGCCTCATCAGGACATGGGTAACAAAAGACAACCAAAAACACGAAGGTGCGTGAAACGGCCAGGGGCATGTGGGAATTGACTTATCCACTCATCCGAACCTTTATAGGTCCCCTGCAATGTTTCGCCAAATTGAACACTTCGGTATCAATGTACGAAGAGAACTTCACATCCGTATTAATCGGGTTTCCAGCCAGCGTATGTTTAAATTAGATCCTTTCTGCTCTTAAAATTCTACAAGGAAGCATTCTTCTCTCCTATGCTCCTCAGCGGGTGGTCTCATTCAGGCAGTTCATACATGGACTGAGTAGAGGGGGAGTTTCCCTCTGGTTTTTTGTGTGTAAAGGACTACCTCCCCTCGGATTGCCTATATATTTGTATTGTGTTGCAACCGGGTTAAAATGGATGGGTATGGAAAGGTCTAGGAGTTTTTGTTGGATTATTGAGTTTTGTATGTATAATGGTTTTTGTGTTATGAAAAATGTATATATTTATATAAAAAGAAATTAAAAGAGACGTGAAAGAATTGAGGAAGGCTCCGTGAGTGGTTAAATTGTTCACAGTAACCACCTGGGGACTAGGCTCCCACGTAGGAGAATAATATATTTTTCCCTTGTGAAATAATTGTTTTAGCTTGAATCCAGTGGCACAGTGAGCCCGGGACCCACGTCTGGGCATACACGGCGCACTTAGGGCGAGAAATCAAAAGACACACAAAAAAAGAATCATGGCAGAAAGAAGAGAGAACAGCGGCTGCTTGTGGTCTGCCTTGTGACCCCTGTCGAGGGAGGCTGCCCCGCCCTCAGGATGGAAGCTTGCCTCACTGAGGTGCACAGCGGTATGTTACAGAGATCTGTATAGCTCCGTGGAGCCTTACTGGGACAAAGCCCCAGCCTCAGCACCACCCCGGCATCTCACGACACAGACACATCTCCATCCCTCTTTTACCTCCTTCAAACCACGTACTAATGACGCAGCTTACACCAGCCTGACCCTGCATTGAATGTAAGGTCAGCATTCTTTTTATATGTTGTTTTATGTCGAATCTGAATATACACTCAAATGTGTAAATAACAAATGACGACCTCTCCCTGCCTTATGTGATGTAAAGGGCATCATACTGTAGCCTAATGTAAAGCAAGGCTGCCTTCATTCATTCCGTCATCGTAAAGCGCTCTAAACACACGCTTGCATCATGTCGCACTGTCGAAAATCAAAAAACTGCTATGTCCTTGCAGCGCAGGACTTAAGTACCTTCGAGTCTTGGTCTTGAGCACTCTATAGCCTGGAATCGGTTTCCTCCTGATCGCGTAGGAGCATCGGTTGGGCAGCAGTGGTTAATTTGATCTTTTATTTATTTATTTGAGAGTTTTATACAGCACTAGCTAGACCCATGATACAATAATATATATTGAAAAACGTGGTACAACTTGATGCCTCAGTAATGGACCAGCTAATCTCCACTGCTACGCTCCTGTGCACTGTGGGGTCCAGGACCCTGGAGGTGTCATCAGAGCCACTGGGCACCCACCATGCACTGGGTATTTGTGGCTCGTTAGGGTAGTCATTTACAGGCCACCCATACCCTGAGGCATGTCATGGGGGCAGAGATGTTCTACGGTGGTCGGTTCCGTGCCACCGAGTCACTGGCAGTCTGAGGACCTCCAGGGTGATCAGGTCCATGCCACGCAAGTCCTGGGGTGATGGGCAGTCACCTGTACACTGGGAACCTCTAGAGTGGCCAGTTGCTTGCCGCACGGGCCATGGGGGTGTTTGGGGCGCCACCTGTTCGTCGGGGTTTGGTTAGGATGCTCTAGTGACTGAATAGATATATTCCAGACTGTGAGGGCAGACCCACTATGGACGGTTGGATCTTTTCCACCCAAGCACTGGGGATTTAGGGCCATGTAAGGGTGAGCAACTCCTGTCCACACCTGTGCCCTTGGGGTTGTCTAGGAGTGGTCATGTAAAGGTCACACTCGACTCGGGCACGGGGGGGGTCGAGAACGGACAGAGACCATCTAGGAGTGACAAGATCAGTTCCATCCAGGCTATGACAAGAAGTTGTACGCTCTAGGGCATGTCCCACCAGGGCACAGTCGGTCCAGGTGGAGACACTTCTGAGGTGTCATCAGCTGCCATCCTTCCAGGCATGTGGGACTGTTAGACCTGGCATCATTGGCACGGGTCTCCCTTCCCCTTTACTCTTCTGACCTTTTATGTTGGCTGGATTTAGATGCTCTGGGCGCTGTGCCACTGCCAATCAGTGACACAGCACGAATGCTCCCTGTGTAAAGATAACTGTATGAATTGGAATAATCATAATGGGCTCGTTTGGTTTACCTGTCAGTCCCTAGTATCAGTGCACTGCGTGTGCCCAGGGCTGGTAGACCAAATACTGCTGGTGGGCCGGCAGCGCTGATTTGCGCTACCCACCGAAGCAGCTTTGAAAGTATGTCTGTGTAGCCTGTTCTAATAGCGAGTTACCCTCCATTTCACTGTTTACTATTGCGAGGCCACCCGTTCTCATAGGCCAGAATGTGCAGGCTGAGTATTGCATGCCTTAATCCTCCCTGCCCCCAGGAACCTGATAGGAACGTCGAATTTGATATGTTTAAACTCAGAACATGGAGATGCATCTTCTAGTAAGGATTATTAGCGTAGCCCGTGTCCGAAAATGCCTCTACTAGAAACGAGGTATTTTCTGGTCTGAAGCTTTCCTGTAGGCTTTTGCTAGCGTGTGTATTGGCCGTCTGGTTTTGGAGCAGCAGGGCCAGCTGGGTCAGACCTGGCTGGAGAGAGAGATCGGCATTTAGATTATGGGGAGGGGTGACTCTTTGATCCGAGCAGGGCTGTGCCTGGCAAGGTGAATGATGGCTCCATCTCCCACTGGGCGTCTCATAGCAGACCCCCAGATTCCCAAAGGGCAGGATGTCGCCTCGTAAACCAAGTGCTCCCCGACCCCACCGAACTGGTTCTGACTGGATGCAGTGATTTGTGACTGCAGAGAACAAAGACTTTTTAGGTATAAAGCGCTGCGCTGAATCCTGTTTCAAGTGTGTTCCTTCTGGATGTCAAGACGAAACTCTGTCCGAGCGGACAGAGGAAAGGACTTTGAAACTTTCACCAAGCTTGCTGAAGAAACTACCCAAGGGCCTGAATTGAGAGCGCCTCCTGCTGAAGTCTCAGGGACATTAGACTTCACCCAATCAGCCGCCCGAATTCCTTCGCTAGGAATTCTACTTGCAGGTGAGGCCTCCGTCGAGTAATCCGGAACCTCTAGTTCTACTGTGAGGAACGCGGACTGGTAACCTTTGTGAACTCTGTGTGTGGGCTGCCGCAGCTAAGAGAGAGCTGCCGCCGCTGAGTGCCCGCCTTAATTTGAATCTTTAGAACCTTCGCTGAAACTGTGTGGGCCGCCGCAGCTAAGAGAGAGCTGCCGCCGCTGAGTGCCCGCCTTAAATTTGAACCTGCAGAACCTGCGCTGAAACTGTGTGGGCCGCCGCAGCGAAGAGAGAGCTGCCGCCGCTGAGTGCCCGCCTGATTTTGAATCCTCAGACCCTTCGCTGCAACCTTGCGGGCCGCCGCAGCTAAGAGAGCTGCCGCTGCTGGATGCCCGCACTCGTGTTAATTGTGCAACATCGTGGATTGTCCTTTGAGCCGCCGCAGCTAAGAGGGAGCTGCCGCCGCTGAGTGCTCGCACCGTTGCTAACGTTGCATCACCGAGATTTTTCCTGTGGGCCGCCGCAGCCAAGAGAGGGCTGCCGCCGCTGGAGTGCTCGCACCGTTGCTAACTTGGCATCACCGTGATTTGTCCTGTGAGCCGCCGCAGCTAAGAGAGAGTTGCTGCCGCGGAGTGCTCGCACCCTTGCTAACTGTGCATCATCGTGATTTGACCTGTGAGCCGCCGCAGCTAAGAGAGAGCTGCCGCCGCTGAGTGCTCGCACCCTTGCTAACTTTGCATCCTCGTGATTTGTCCTGTGAGCCGCCGCAGCTAGAGAGAGTTGCTGCCGCGGAGTGCTCGCACCCTTGCTAACTGTGCATCATCGTGATTTGGCCTGTGAGCCGCCGCAGCTAAGAGAGAGCTGCCGCCGCTGAGTGCTCGCACCCTGGCTAACTTTGCATCCTCGTGATTTGACCTGTGAGCCGCTGCAGCTAGAGAGAGCTGCCGCCGCTGAGTGCTCGCACCCTTGCTAACTTTGCATCATTGGGATTTGTCCTGTGGGCGGCCGCAGCTAAGAGAGAGCTGCTGCCGCTGAGTGCCCACGTCTTTGTCAACCTTGCACCATTGTGAATCGTCCTGTGGGCCGCCGCAGCTAGGAGAGCGCTGCTGCCGCCGCGAGCCCACCACGGAGCTGCATGACGAGAGTCATCGCCACCACCAGCCCGGGCCGCCGCAGCCGCGTGCTGCTGCCGCTGAGGGCCCGCCTGTCCCGGAGTGCCCGAATCGTTGCGAGTGCACTTTGCGGACCACTGCCATCGAGAACTGTGGTCGCTGGGAGTCCGCCTGTCACCGTCTCCGCTTCTTCGAGAAGCTACGTGCTGGGCGCCGTCCAACGGCAGGTATCTGGTGCGCAACGGGTCGCGTAGACCCAGGCCTTGAATTCAGTCAGCGCCACGTTCTGGTGAACACGTATTGCCTTTTTAAGTCCCTATTGATTTACATGCCTGATTACTGGTTAAAACGCTTTTGAGAGTCTCGTACCAAACCTTAGGTAAAGATAATATTTTTTCTATACCTACTTGAGTTGTGTCCTTTTGTGGTGTCGTTACTGCCTTATTGTGCATGGTCATAAATGCTTCACACACTGCCTCTGAGATAGGCCTGGCTGCTCGTGCTACGTTACCACAGGGTTGAGCAGGGGTTATCAAAGGGGGAAGCCCACTTGCCCTGACTTGGGGAGAAGGGTCCCTATTTGGACAGCGGCGCCAGCCATTGCCAACTAGAGACCCCCATTTCCAACAGGGACCATAGATGCGGTAAGGGTGACCCACCCCTCCCAGATATCAGTGAACCATGGGCAATAAGTAGGTGGTCCGCTCTGATGAGAGACCGGTCTTGAGCCACCTGTGAATGGTCATCTTTTGTCGGCCTAGATAACAGTGAGGCTTGGCTGCTGTTTTTCGGAAACAAATGGATCTTGGGCCGCCTGGCTCGGTCAACCTCATCCCTGCCCAGACACTGGTGGGGCTAGCGTTCTTTCCCACCAGAACACAGGTAGTTCTTGGTCTGCCTATGCTCCATCAGCCTCATTCCCTCCCAGACACTGATGGAGCGCATTGCTCTTTTCCACCCACACAGCGGTAGGGCTTGGGCTCTGTTGTACCACACACCCACACAGGTGGGCCTGTGCTCGGTCAGCCTAATCCCTGGGTAGATAACAGCGAGATTTAGGCTTTTTCCTGCCCAGACACCAGTGAGGTTTCAGCTCTGTCTCACCCAGACACCAGTAGGCCTGTGTTCTGTAAGCTTCACTCCCCCAGACACTGGTGGGACTTGGACTCTGTCCCACCCAGACACTGGTGGGGCTTGGACTTTGCAGATGGTCATTCTTTCCTGTCTGGGAGTTTTGCGTTCAAAAGCAGAGGGGTAAATTTGGACTCTTCTGCAGTCACCTGCTGTTTCACCTGGCCAGGTCAGAATCTCCCATATCCAACTTGGCTCTGCACTGTTGCAGCTGCTAAGTGGCCTCCTTTCTCCTTTGGTCCTAGTCATAACCTTACATAACTCTTCAGACTTATGCAGTTACTAAAAAGTGTTTATTCCAGCTACATCTGCCTTTCCTTCCACAGGAGTCGCTTTAATCAAACCCCACAGTTTGACTAGCCCTGGGCGGAGTTTGCAGAGTTCCTCATAGTGACATAAAAAACTCCACCGTGCAGTTTCGCAAGCAGCGGAGTGAGGTAAGTTACGCAGCTTGTGCTGATTTTTATTGCCGGACGCTTGTCCCGCAATGTAAAATCAGCGTGAATGGCCCCATGCGCAGCACAAGAGGGCACAGCTTCTATCTGCCGCGCAAGTAGATATTCTACTCGAGCGGCAGCTTCCTCAATGCAAGCGGCAGGTTTCTCAACGCAAGTGGTAGTGACCTGCAGCGATGTCCCGCGATGAGAAATTTCTCCAGGAGGTGGTCTAGCTTTGGATTTTCCTCTCTCGCGCTCAGCAACTTAACATTGGAGATCCACGAGAGAGGGAAAACTCTGCTCTGCAGCACACCGTTGAGTTTTTCAGAAATCAGCGCTCTACGCGGAGCAGAGTTTACCACCCAGGCCAAATTTTGTCTGGACTCTCTTATGGGTTTGGCATCTGTTTGTAACAGGGTGACCAATGTGCGCCCAGGAGGGCGAGATCCATGCCAGATTGTCAGCTTATCCCCAAATGCAATTACAATGGAATTAGCTATAGTTACACATAATGAACCTAAACGGAAAGGTGGAGGGGGAGGTCGTTCCAGGCTTTGGCTGCAAGGTAGGAGAAGGACTTTCCTCACGTTCTGGTCTTATAGATGCGTGGGATGGTGGTCAGAGATAGGTTAGCTGATCGGAGGTGTCTCTTGGGTGCGTAGAAGGAGAGGCGGTTGTTTATATATGCTGGCCCGATGTTGTGGAGGGCCTTGTATGTGTGAGGAGGAGCCTGAAGGTTATTCTTCTTTCGATGGGGAGCCAGTGGAGATCGCGGAGGTGTTGAGTGATGTGGTTGTGACGGAGGATGTCTCGGATCAGTCTAGCTGCAGGGTTCTGGACTGTCTGGAGTTTACAGAGGAGTTTCTTGTTGATTCCGGCATAGAGGGCATTGACATAGTCTAATCTGCAACTGATGAGGGCGTGTGTGACTGTTTTTCTGGATTAGGGTGGGATCCACCTTAACGTTTTTCAGAGTATGCGGAGGGTGTTGAAGCAGGCCGAGGATACGGCGTTGAACTGGTGATTCATCGTGAGCGATGAGTCAAGTATGATGCCAAGGTTCCGTGCGTGGTGTGTCGGGTTGGGGGCTTCCGAGGGCGGGGGGTCACCAGGTGTCGTCCCATGCGGAGGGGGTGGAGCCAAGGATGAGACTTCTGTTTTCTCTGAGTTGAGTTTCAGGCAGCTCTTCTTCATCCTGGTGGCGACGGCATTCATCCCTTTCTTGAAAGTTGTGCCTGGTGATGTTGGGTTCTTTGGTGAGGGAGAGGATGAGCTGGGTGGCGTAGGAGACAATGTTGAGCCCATTGTTTCGGACGATGGTTGCGAGGGGGGCCATGTAGATGTTGAAGAGGGTGGGGCTGAGGGAGGATTTCTGGGGCACTCCATATCTGGTCTCTGTAGGTTCTAAGAGGTAGGGCGGGAGTCTGACTCACTGAGTTCTGCCTGTGAGAAATGAGCATACTCAGTCCAGGGCTTTTGCACGGATACCGGTGTCGTGGAGTCTGGTGGCTGGTGTGCAATGGGAGACGGTGTCGAAGGCAGTCGAGAAGTCCAGGAGGATGAGGGCTGCCGTTTGGCCCTGGCCGAGGAGGGAGCGGATGTTGTCGATGGCAGCGAGTAGGGCGGTCTCAGTGCTGTGGTTGCTGTGGAACCCGGATTGGGAGATGTCCAGGACGTTGTTGGCTTTGGTGAAGTTTGCAAGCTGGGTATTGACGGCCTTTTCGATCACCTTGGCTGCGAATGGAAGCAGGGAGATGGGCCTGAAGTTCTTGAGGTCCGTCTGGTCTGATGAGGGTTTCTTCAGGAGGGGGTTGACTTCGGCTTGTTTCCATTCGTCGGGGAATGTGGCGGTTTCGAAGGAGCAGTTGATCATCCGGCGTAGTTTGGGTGCGATGGCCGTGGCGGCTCTGTGAAAGATGTGGGGTGGGCAGAGGTCTGAGGGTGCTCCAGAGTGGATGCTCTTCAAGGTCTTTTATTGGCCAATTCCAGTGGCAGACTGTGTGTACAACTGTTACGCTTTGGCACTCCGGGGATCTCAAATCTCTATCACCTATTTGTGAACCAGTTAAAGAGTGTCCAGTGTTTTTCTTTTCATTTGTGGCTTGTCAGCCTGAATTCTACAAGACGATACACAGGACTACAAGTCCCAGAATGCAAATAAAAATACTGGTCATTAGGTGCAACTCGTGCGTGTACTCAGGAAGCTTGTGAAATCTAGAGCTCCCTGCCAGAGTGTCTTAGGCTGCAGTAAAACAGTTCGAAATTGATGAAATGCTTTCAGGCGAGGCGATTTTCCCAGTAGCATTTCTACAGTGTGATCTACCAGGCTCTTGCTCTTGTGTTTTTCACTAACTGCACGCTATTACACCTTAATGTAGCTTATTTTATAGCGCCAAGAGAATCTTACCAGTGCACGCTAAGCCCTATAAAAGTTTCTACCATGTGCGCAGTGGGGAGAAGGTGGTTTGGGACCCTCCCGTTGCCGCCTCAGACTCGATGCCCCTCCCCCGCCCCCTCCACTCTCCCAATCCTGCGGTGAGACTCCCAACCCTCCAACCAGAGGAAGGAAATGACAGGCTTGGATCTTTGCGCCAAACGTGAGACTCTTACCGCAGACCACCATCCCCTGCCGGGAGGGAGGGATAGGTTTAATTAAGAGGAAAATGGCAAAGAATTGATGCCAGCTTAGCAGGCTGAGGAAGCGGGGAGGGGAGATCAGGGGTTTAGGGGTTGAGGGCCGGGTGACTTCCCGCCAGGGATCAAATGGATTCAAGGAACAGGCTTGTCCTTAGCCCTCCAGAGTGTGCATCAGCGAGTGTTGCCACTAGATGGCGCCGTGCAGGTACCCGCTGCTGTAAAGTACATGTGGTAACAAGGAAGGACCGGTGCAGGTGTGGCATGCATGGCTGTAATCCTACAAGAGCTGGCACTGTGCAACATTTATAGCTACAGGGAAGCGAGGAAAGCGCGGCACTGCACAGCCTGACTGGCAATATGGAATCAATTGTTTTATTTATATATTTAGGGGGTTTTATAGAACGAAATATCATGTTACCTTGTGAGTACAGAGCGTTGTGTGAAAGAAAAGCAATGAAAATGCAGAAGATGGCGAGAGAAGTGCAACTGAATGTGAGGTGAGGTGTGCCCCTCCCCCCCCTCTCCCCTCCCTCCCTCAAATCCTGTAGTCCTGTACAGCTCCCCATGGCACCCCAGCGTCCACTGGAACACCTTACGAACCTTAATGAACCGGAAATAGTTCGGTTCTAATCCGAAGTCGAGGGCTAATGCGCCCCAAAACCGGAGTCCGGACACTCTGGTTGCTGGGGTCAGAGTTGATAAGGAGCAGGACCCCTTAGTTCCAGCAGGCCTCAGAGATGGTCCTTTTAAGTGTGACCGCCGATTCCACAGGAAGCAAGCGAGAGATTTTACACCTGGTTTTTCATGGCTGCATTTCTAAAAGTTTAGCGTTTGACCGGGTGATTTTTCTGGTTTTTGCCGTTTGTCACTTTACCTTTTTGGGAGTCCAGAACAGACTGCCTTGCGGAAGCCTCGCCAGCCCATCACTAGCCAGACCCATCAGGTGGTCAGTTAGCAGGACATGGGGGACAGTTTTAGGTTAACACCTTTGACTAGAGCCTCAATTTGCGGAGTGAAGTAAAGGTTAAAGTCGAACATTATGCATAAATTCCCTGCTTTATGCGAGGTGCTTGGAAAGGATCCCAGACTCTAAGGCTACTTGAAAAGAAGCGTGTAATGGGTTGACACCCTCAGACCAGGAGAAAACGTCTTTTTTCATCCAGTGGGACTGGGGTCTAGGCGCTCTGTGATGTTTGGCCGGACTCCTTCCACAGCCAAATGTTAGTGTCGTCAGCATACATCTCAAAGTGGACTCAATGACATTCTAGTATGAGTGATCATAAAGCGAGGGGCGGGATGCTTCAATGTATCCAAGCCTCTGGCGATTGCTCTGGGCTGTATTCCCTTAGATTGATTTTTTCATCTCATCTATGTCATTACAGACAGGGACCAACCATATGCAAATCACTTTAGTCGTGGCCCAACAATAGTCCGACCCAACAGTTTGATTAGATCCCCTATGAAACAAGACTGAGTGAGTGTGCCCGTGTGATCATACGTACACTGAACAGTAAGAGAGAGAGGACTTATGTGAGACCGCACTTGACATTCTTCATACGGACGAGTTGTCCAAAGCGCTGCCCAAGTGCTGGGTTTAGTAAGTAATAATTTATCATGCTTAATTAATTAAAATCTTTACATTAAAAAAGACACAATTATCTCGCTCCAAGAATCTAAAGGGAACATGTTGACAACTATTCACAATACACTCCACTTAAATTAAAAAACAATCATTTAAAATCCATTTCTCTGTACACAAATCTAAGAAGAACAGATTAAAATTTGTTTACAGTCCGGCCATCTTTAATTCAAAACAATAATTTGAATTCATGTCAAGTCCCCTTTTACGGTACCAATATAACATTTAAAAGTGGCTCATGGTAGAATATTCCTGATTAATGTTATTATGAGGTTAGAATGAGCTTCTTAAAGATCTTTTTGAAGAATTTGATTGTGCGACAAAGTTCTGAGCTATTCTGTTGATTGAGACAGGGCTTTAGGGCTTCCCAACATTGTCTAATATTGTTTCTCCGAAAGATATGTTTGGCGAGTACTTGCCTCTCACGCTTTACCCCGGGGCAACAGTACAGAAGGTGCAATATTGATTCCCTTTTGATGTCACACAATCTGCATCTAGGATTTGAAAACTGGTACTTGGACCGGAATAATCGGAGTTATTTTATTGGAAACAGCATAAACCCACATGTGAACAATAGATGATCTTTCTGGCTTGCGTATTGTTTCTTTTAAACAACGCTGAGAGGTCATCGTTTTGTAGGATTCCAGCGTGAAGTGCAAATGTTTATTTTTTGCCAGATCTGAGATGTCAGCTGTGAGACTAAGCATCATGGTTTATGTTTTTATGGCTGATTTAAATGCTGCATAAGAGATATTACTTTCTCAGATTGCCTTTGCTTCCAAGTCCCTGATTGCACGCTATAAATACATGGGCCAAGGATTCCCAGCAGAACAGCTGTTGACAAAAGTTGGCTTCATGACTTCTTTCACTGTTCCCTTCTGTGCTTTCTTGACCAGTAAGATGTCAACAAATTAGCTTTACATGTTATGTCTTGGCATACGAGTCCAAATTCTAAACTTATTTGTGATCTCGAAGAGTTCAGTGGTACGTGGAAAAGCTTTTGAAAGGTATTGCACTGTATTAACTCTAATGTTGATGCACAGCATCTTGGGAAGCCTTGATGAGTGAATAATACGGATGGTAGGAGTTTGACTCTTGGTATCTTCAGTGTCGCACTGGCTGATGGCCTTGTAACTTTTCATCGAGTCTCCATAAACTGAATGCAACTGCGGCTCCTCTACGTTAACCCTGGGCAGGAACTCCGCTCCACTGGCGGAGCTTGCGGATTTTTGCATACGCCGCATTCCGCGGAGAACGCGAAGTTCATACAAAACTTCCAACTCCGCAGCGGAGCGGAGTTCAGCCCCGGACCCTCCCGCCTCCACCTCCCCTCAATAAATATTTTTTTAAATAAAAATGAAAATGAAGGTAAATAAAACGAAATTACCTTTATCGCGGCGTCTCCGGGCTGCCCTCCTCCTCCTCGCCGTGGTCCTGCAGAATCCCCTACGTCAAACGAACGTTATGGTAGGACTGCGCATGCGCGCGCGGTCCTGCGGACGTATGTCTGACGTAGGGGATTCTGCAGGACCACGGTGAGGAGGAGGGTAGCCCGGAGACGCCGTGATAAAGGTAAGTTAGTTTTATTTACTTTAATTCTTATTTTATAAATATTTATTTGAGGAGGGGTGGAGGAGCGGAGCTCCACTGAGTTTTTGCCCAACTCCGTGGAGCTCCTCGTAGAGCAACACCGCCTGCTCTGCCCGGGGTTACTCTACGTTTCATTTTCGTGAATTAGTATCTCGTGTGCCTTTCTGTGAGCCAGATGCCTAGGTATTACAGGCCGCAGCTTTGGTTCTGGAAGAAGGAAAGGAACCAGTATAAGGTCGTGCCAGCATCCATGATCCAGTCCTTTAGTCTTTTCTAAGAGATGTCATGGTCCTTGGTATCGAATGTTGTGGAGAAGTCAAGCAGTATCAAGGTGGCTTGTGTGAAAATGTTGGCGCTAATATTCGCAAATGCCTGTTCCTCACATTTTGCTATTCTTAAAACCCGATTGCACACAAACAAGGGACATATGGGATCTTATTTGAGCTTTGGGTCCTGCTAGGAAGCAAGACTGCTGGGAGGTGAACCTCCACACACCAAGGCAGGGCTAGGAGTCTCACAAATGTGGCTCAGACATTTTTTGCCAGCACCGAGGCCACTGAGAGTGCAGATTGGAGTTTGCTCAATGCTACACCGGACAGAATCTACTGGTTACTGGCAGAGAGCAAGGTGGAGGAGTCCCATGTAGGTGAAACAAGTATGTCCTGGCACAGGGATGACGTGCCTGTCAGGCGGTGACCCTCATCTCACCTGAACGTGCATGTTCAGGCTGGCCAGCCTTTCTTTGATCTCTAGTGATGAGTGACCAGGAACTCTGGGCGCCCTCGATCAGATCTCCAGGCTGTGTGGCTGCTTTCAAGATTCCATACAGACAAGGTCGGCATCACGGCAGGTCAGCAGGGTTTCAGCAGGGCATAAGCTTCATTCTGGTTTTGAGAAAAAGGCAACATTTTGCACCATCATGAGGACTCTGGGCTCTCACAGATGTGTGTGGATGCAACTTTACAAAATGCTGGCTAGTGGTGCCACCTTATATTCACAGTTCTGGGCCGCAGGACGGGAGCCCAATGCCTATTATTCCAAGTATGTCCTTTCAGCTGGGCGGGTGTCAAGGTAGTACCAGACACAGGTATACTCTTCCGGGGTCAACTTTGGGTATGGAAGCAATTGCAGGGAATGAACAGCAGCTATAATCACCTGAGGGCTTTCATCTTCACAGGCACCGGACAGTATGTGCAGAATCATGCAAGAGACGGCACTGCGCAGTATGCACGTTGACGAGGAATCGTGCACAATGTGAACTGTGCACTATCTGTGACAATGAGGATTTATGCAAAATGTAGCATTATTTAATGTACATATCAATAAGTAACTAATCAAGATGTGGCACTACGCATTATGTATGGCAATGGGAAATGGAGCAAAATGTGGCACTGTCCTATAAGCCTGGCAGTAAAGAATTACGCAATATGTGGAAATACACAGAATGTATGCCATAAAGAGTCCTGCAAAATGTGGCACTGTACAGTGTGTACAAAGTAAGGAATTATGAATGACATCACCTACAATTATCATACTGCTTCTAAGCACCAAGGAAATGGGTTTGCAGGGACAGAGAGCATGTGTCTGCATTTGCCCCGCCTCTGGCGCGGTAGTGTGTGACACTGTGGAGAGTCCACTGGCATCTGGGCCACTGTCAAAATCTTTCTGTGGCCACTGATCTGCCACTTAGAAAGCCAGAGTGAGTGCTGCTCCTATGCGGCCCTCACCTCCTGGTGCCTACCATGTCACCACTGTTCTCTCTCTTGACTAGCCAGTCTCGGCCATCTTGTACTTGGGTGCACAATGATGACCTCACCGGCCTGCAGTCAGGCGATCTCACTTCTCTTTCATAGGCCTGTTGTTACTCGAGCCATGAGTGGAGATCCAAAAGTGATGACATTATAAAGGATCCAATCTCATCCCCTTTCTCTTCGTCGCATATTGTCCAATGGGTTTGCTGGTCTTATAAAGAAACAACTAGTCCCCTTCTGGTGACTTCACAGCGCTTGAGAGCCAGCTTGGGCAGATCAGGAAATCAACTGGCGGAGTGGTACCAAGGCAGATCACTACTTTAAGGTCTGGCAACTCAGTCCTTGATCCATGCAGGTTTGTCAACTCATGGGATCCTCCAGGGATCCAGTGGCAGGGGGTGCAACAGATGGGTTGGCGTCTACAGGCTACTCGATAGATATGTCGTCAGGGTTCTCGTGAACAATGGAAGGCACAATAGCAGTACCAGGTGTGGATTTACGGCAGTCCGCATCACTGGCCCATCGGCGTGGCGGCTGTTTCTCTGCAGCCGCTGGAAGGATAGCTTACTGCTGCCTGACCTAATGCTAGACCCAGGGATGTACTGGGAACCAACTTCATACACTTACTAGTCCTCAGCTCCCAGAGGCTGTGCGGAAAGTATATAATCAGTGCTTTAAATGGGCAGGTACTGTCCGGTACTGAGTACCTGCACTTCTTTTCCGAAAGGGAAAGTACCTGCACTTTTCAGCATAAGCGCAATAGCCACTTCTCAATAGCAAACAGGTACTCTAAAGAGTGAGTACTTGCACTTCTATTTTTCCATTTTAAAGCACTGTAGATAATATTTTTTATCTCAGCCTTTGCTCCACCGGGAGCCTGTGAACCTCTTCTGGGGAAAATTGAAATGATTGCAGAACGAAGACCTCCGGTAATACGACAAATGGGGTTAAGACCCCAATTGGATTCTGTACTTCAGACCACAAGGGACATGACGCCCTGTATGACGGACACCTGGGAGGGCGCATCTGCTTTGGCTCAACAGAATGGGAGGATTAGGGGGGTTTTCGCCTGGGTGGATGTTTAGAAGACATTTGTGAGAGCTTCCCGCAGCTCGCCTTCTCGCAGAACAACCGTGCTGATACAGAGAGTACAGGTACAAAGCAAGAAAGAAAGAATGGGATTAGGCGGCAGCCGGAAGATGGCAATCACGCGACCTCTAGTTCCAGGTCAGCAGCAATGAGGAAGTCTGCGACCCGGAATAAAAACACAGCCGATACCAAGCAGGTAGGAATAGAGGAATAGAGGGGGGGTAAGTGCAGGCGAGCCAAAGGGAGAAAAGAAGGTATAAAAGAGAACATGCAGAAAGTTTTTTTTTTTTACCGAGACAGTAATAAGTGATGCAGGTGACGGGGCTATTGTAGCAAGGAGGTCTGTTCCAGTATTAACAAAAGAAGCAGGAAATTCAGCGCTGGAACATTAGTGCTGGAGGTAAAAGACATGGTGACGTCACATGCAGAACACATCTCGAACATTATAAAAAAAACATCTTGAATGCTATAACAAACACATGTTCGCTAATAGTCTGCATGCTTTCTTTTATAATGACGGTCTTTATCTCGTCTCTTTGCAGGTAAAGTATTGGACCGCGGTGTTCTTGTTTCCATGACCGAATCTATTGCAGTCGTGTTTATTGTCATCTTAGCGCTTCGACCTTTCTCGCGGTTGGGTGATGGGGAGACACTGAGAGCTTCCTGATAGATGTTAGGTCCAAATCGACACACGACAAAGATCCTTCCTTGTTTCCGGAGCTTCTTTCCGGTTGTCCCCTTTGAATATTGCCAATCTTTTAGTGTGCCACACCTTCCCATCACTAAGTAATTCAGAATTACACAGAATCCTGATCACTTTTAAAGGTTTAGAATATCTACTCTCCTTTACTCACAAGTCTTCCTTTCTTCACTTTCACAATATCCCCCACCTTGAGGTTTACTTCACACTCTGCCTCTCTTCCTTGGAATTGGAACAACAATTTACCCAAGTGATTTATTGTTTCCCTGTGAAACTTTGTGGTTGAATACTGGGTTTCTCCAATTTAAAACCCAGTTTTGTGCAAAACAAGCTTGTCCAAGTTTCTTTGTTGATTAGAGCGTATGGTGATCCTGAATCAGCCACCAAAGCTACCCGAACTCCCCCAACTACCATTTCATAAATGGGTTTCTTCCTGTTCTGCCCCTCAACACCCATTACACAATCTTGCATGCACAACACTTGAGGATTGTCTACATCCGAGCTAGAGTGATTGTCATCCTGTTCCCACTCATCTACAACTCACTTAACAACTTTGGTTTTGCGACATACATGCGTGTAACGTCCCTTAACCCTACACCTGGCAGACTTCTGACACACTGCTGGACATTTCTTATCGTGGGCCAGATGGGTCGTGCTGCCACGTCGGTAATATTTGCCTTTCAAGTCTTTTGCTTCCCTACGTTTTTCACTTCCTTCTTTTCACCATCCTTTGTGTGAACTTTTTTGTTCACAGTTCTAACTATATCATTTCCACTCTCTTTTTTTATTGGTAGATACAACTGCCTTTGCATACCTAGGAGTAAGTTCCGACTTGCTGATTGCAGTAACTTCCTGTAAGCTAGATTCGCCATGGACCCACAATCTGTTCTGCAAGGTGGGGTTATTACAATGCATAATCAAACGTCCCGAACCAACTCATCCTATAACCCACCACGTTTACAAAACAAAGCCAATTTTCTCAAGGAGGCTACATAATTCTCTATTTTTTCATTAGCACCTTGTTTTCTATGATAGAAGTTATATTGGCCAATAGCTTTACACACAGTGGGAGCAAAGTATGCATCTAAATCTGCCAAAGCATGTGTAAACACATCCCTTCATCCCCCGAGTGGGGTTTTTACTCCATGCGGTTGTACACCTTCAACCCCCCAGAACCCAGGCAATGGAACAGGATTTCTTTCTTCCTCTCTGGCGTCATCTCCTCACTTTTGAACGTATCAATATAATTTACAAAATATTCCTTCCATTCTTACCACTTTAGATTCAATTCATCTTCTCTTACCATGAAGGGTTGCGGTGATGGAAGATTCATTGTGGCCATAATAAAGTCCTGACAGGACACTACTAGGTAGAGATAAGAATAAAAGGTGCAGAAAACCTTGAGTCATACAGTCACCCTGAGAGTGGTGTGGTGAAAATGACACTTGTGACACATAGGTGTGTGTGTCTCCATAGTCCAGTGAAAAGGAAGTATGTTCCACACTAGTGTTCGTGTCACCATAGACAAGCACCAATAGACCCAGTCACCAGTATACAGTGGGTGTGCGTGTCATCTTCAACAATTTTTTCTGAGGTAACACACGCATGCTTTGGTGTGCGTGACACCATAAATAACCACCAAATGACCCAAATTAGGTAGTAGGTACACAGTAAAAATCTGTCACCTGTACACAATAGGTGTACGTGTCATCGTCAATAATCCTCTCTGGAATAACACGTGTAAGACTTAATATACTTGTCACCGTCTCTCACCTTGTGTCAATGCTCCAAGATTACAATCCGTTGGTTACATTTTCCCAGCTCCGTAAAATGGTGTGCACATCACCGTAGAGATATGCATAAGCGCTGAGAATGAGCCCGATCCAAGATGGCCGTTCTCAGCGTGTCTACGCTGCGTAAAGAAGAAGCGCTACGTCAGGTGCACGCGACTTGCCTCACAACATGTTCCGCCGCTGTTGAGCTGTCAAGAAGCTCACGGGGTGAAGTGGTTTGCCGAGCAGCCGCTCGCGCTGACTTGTGCGTATCCAGGGAGACGGCGCGACTCACGCTGAAGTTGATGTGATATTGGCTTGCGCAATAACCGATGCAGCGGTCAGCCAAAGGTGGCCCCCGCAGTAGCAACCGATCTGCGCACGGCCACAAACTGTTACAATAAGCACCGTACAGTAAGTGCAGTTAACTAGCTGGTGCCCACACGCGATGGGGTCGAAAAATGAAGATTAAGGTGCAAGCCTCTAACTGCAGGACGTGCCCTTCAAGTAATACAAAATATTCTTACTGTATCACTAGATTGCTAGCATTCCTCACATTCGGCATGGGTTTGTCAATGGGTTTGAGCTGCTCATCGCCAATCTGTTAGGTCCAAATCGACAAACGACAGGAAGTTCTGGTTTCAAAGTTTATTCCTTCAGACTCAAACCCTTGGCACCAGCAGAGCAGAAACAACCAACTCTCCCGCAACCGACCTTCCCACGCAATGATACCCAAACATTCTAACCCTGAGCTCCCACATTCTATGACCTCATAGCACTCTGAAGGCAAACCTTAAAACACAACAATAGACAGCCGAGCTCTCTCAGGGATGTGATGATGTACAGGGTTATAAGTGGGATGAAAAAAGTGTGTGTGGGGGTCCCTAAAACGGTGTTGCCTATGTAATTAAGGGTGTGGCTTAAACATGTAAACTAAATTTATGTGGTCCCTATAGTGTAGACCGGTATTTTGGTGCAAGATTAAGTCAAACATGAAATATGAACAGGAAGTAAATCGCTGATAAGGCTTACCTTAACAATTTTTACATGAATTGTTCAGAAATCAATCGGCATTATTTGCCAGTAAAGTTAAGGACATGAATATAGGGCCCGACAGGGACACATTTCAATGTCTGGTTTTAATTAGTAATGGGTATGAGACCCGGAGGGTCCGGCCCACTCAAAGCCCTGATAATGTCCTCATTGGGAGCCTCCAATGGTCACTCAGGGGTTCATGGGAGGGTCTGGGGCTGTGGGGGAGTGGGGGGCGATGTGGTCCTTTGCAGGCAGGAGAGCTCTCTCCGGGAAAGGTACGTGGACACTGGAAGCCAGGAGAGTTCTCAGGAACCAGGTTATTGTGGTCACTGGGAACCTCCAGACCTGCCAACTAAATCAAAAATCTCAGTGTGAGGAGGGGAAGGGCCTCGGAGGGGACAGGGCCTCGTGCCAAGTACCACCTAAGAGGCACTTTTGCCCTTGCCCCCAAAGTCGCCCCCAAAAAATATTGATGAGGCTGGTGCCGATGTCCTATGGTGTTTTCACACCCCTTAATCGATGTCAGCAGTTCAAAGCCACTGAAAATGAGCTGCAAATAGACTGTTTACTGTGGTTTCCAGCTTGTTTTCCCTGCCACCAAGTGATATCAGCTCCTCACCGGGTGACCGCTGGAAGGGAGTCAATATTGCGTATCCCATGGTGGCACTGCGTGAGTTGGAAGGTCGGACCCTCTGGAGCTCTCTGAGATTCAGTGTTTGAGGGGAGAAGAGATGATGTGGTCATTGGGAGCCAGTGGAACTCTCTGGAGGACCATGAAGATGCGCTCAAAAGTCTGTTGTGATGGCTTATGATTGGCATGGCATGGTGTTACTTCTTCAGATTAAGACATAGGAGGTCACTAAACCCAGGAGTATGGTCTTAAGTTCCTCCAGGGTGGGCACAGCCCGCCTACTTGTCTCGGATCCTAACACTGAGTGAAGCTGCCGTAGAAACTTGTTTTCTCAAAACAAAGCATCGGACGCATATAGTTTTCTCCCTGTGTGTGAGGACTATTCTACAACACATCTTCTTTAAAGGAGGAAACTCTAGGAATTGTTCCAGAATTGATTCTGTCACTCAAACCAAGGATGAGGTGCTCCAAGTACGTTTTTCAGTTTATTGTATTTTATTCCATTCCATCACAATCTTCAAACTGCAACACAGCCAACCTGTGTTTCGAGGTAAAAGCCTCTTTTTCAAGGCGAAAATCCAGGGGGTAGCATAGTGTGAATACAGAGACTGATGATTTCTTGGATAAGGCCATGATAAGCCATCAGGTATAGAGGACCTGCATTCATTCAAGCAGGTGCCATCTCCCGGAAGACATGATCAATGTCTGTGTGTGAAGATTTTGATGGAACGGAATAAAATTAATTAACTGAAAAAAGTATTTGCAGTACATCATCCTTGGTTTAACAATGACAGAATTAATTGTTGAACGATATCTTGAGTCACCTCCTTTGAGGAAGATGTCATTGCCTGATGCACCACTGGGGTTCGGTGCTGGAGGTTTGAGGCGCCGGGCTCATTTTCTCCTTACCCCAGGCCATTAGGACAGGCTCATTTTCTCCTTACCCCAGGCCATTAGGACAGGCTCATTTTCTCCTTACCCGAGGCCATTTGGAATATACTACTTAACCCTGCCTGTGGGCGCCATGCCTAATAAACCGGCTTTTCTGGATTGAGAACCGGAAGTAATAAGGGTCAATCAAGTTTGAACTTGTTTTCGGAACCAGTTTGCAAATTGGCTCACAAAGTTTGAGGCATCTGTATTTTTTACTTTTTAATTCTAAAACTACTAGCAGATTTGCACCAGAGCGAAAACCTAATTTGAGCCCACCTCTGTCTTCCTGTCATGGTTGGTGCAAGTCAACTCCAATCCATCAGTTTTTTGAGAGAACGCTTAGAAATGGCTGAAGAGGTGGAATAAAGCACCTTTTAAACATAGGTTATTTTTGCATTACATGCAATCTAGCCATTTCCTTGCAGAGAGAGAGCCTTTTAAGCCCATGCAGCCTGCCTCTAAGTGGCGGTTTGTAGAGAAACTCTGAACACAAAAGAAAGGCTTGTTTTAAGAAGAACATGTTTTAGCCAGAGATGAAGCAGGTATCAGGCTAATAACGGCCACCCTCTAAGGCCACCGATGTGCATCCCTCTGAAGGGCTTTCTGTGCACCAAAGTGCGCCCTTCACTTCATAGACTCAGGATCTCGCAGGGTGGAGTGGGGGAGGTCGGTGACTCCGGGATCCATGCTGCACCAATGGTTGTAGCACCAGAGTAAAGAAAAGCTCCAAGTGATGCTGATCACTCATGGAGGGGGGAGGGGCAGCAATACTTGGAGAGATATGTATGAAGATGAACGTCCAAGAGCCCTTGTCAAAAGGACGCCAAGCAGGCATTGTAAGGCATGGGCAAGGTGGGCTCTGGCTCAGGGAGGGCCCCAGCCGTTTCAGGGGGGCCCCTGATAGAGCCAGCTCTGTTCTGCAGAGAGTCTTGCCCTGGTGACCATGAATAATTTTTAAACAGATTGTTGTAAATAGCGTTTTTCTATCATTTACTTTTAGTGTGTGAGAGTCTAATCACAGACATTTTGCAGACAAAATGTGTTTGTTTCATGCAACATCCATAGAAAAAGATTCATTTAGATCAATACAGGAACTCACCTATGAGAAATGGGAGGGAGTCGCAGAGATTATTTGCAGTAATATTAGTGAGCCGCTGCTGTGTTACAATATTGAAAACACGTTATTATCCCTGAATATCAGATGTACACGCATTTAGAATTTGACCAAAGAGGGCATGAAAGAGCTGAAACTGGATCAAAATACATTTGGCTCAGGGCCCCCAAAATACATTTGGCCCAGGGCCCCCAAAATACATTTGGCCCAGGGCCCCCAAAATCCTTAAAACGTCAGTTTCCAGTCCTGGGTTTAACAATCCATTGTTATTAGGTGTCTTAGTTCAAATAGATCAAGTGAAGCAAAGACTACAACTCCCAGAATGCTGTGATTTCGTTATGTAAAGCCTAGTACTGGAAACAGATGGTCCTGGGAAAATGGAGTGTTTGGTGCAGCTTACAAGCAACGCACCACAAGTGTAAATCAATTGACGTCACTTCATGATTGATAAAATACACACTTGCACACTAATATCACACTCAACTGTGCACTACGAATACAGCACCACAAATCTTTACAAGACGTTGCTCCTAGTAGCATTAAACAAACTAATCAACTCGCACCTAAAACACAATTTGAAAAACATGACAAGCTGAAATGGAACTGTATTATATCCCTTACAACTGCAAGCACTTCCTTGCACACCAAATGCCTTAGAACTGTTAAACCCAACAAAAACATTAGTCACACCAACCCACACCTAATCAACACAACACCAAAGGCGGATGGCAATGTGTTGCTTTCCAACATGAGTTATCACAATAGGAATGCTCAGTACCTAGAAATTGAAAACCTACTTGTTAGACTTGGCATCTTTTGGCGTGTTTCCCCTGACTTTTTGCTTTCTGACCTCCCGGTTTTGACTCTGTTTTTGCTGGTGTAATGATTCTGCGCACTTTCCTCACTGCGGTCCAGTGGGAAAGTGCAAGTGCTCCTGTATAAAATGTGTTATGGATTGGTGTTTCCATGATTGGCCTATTTGGTTTATGTGTCAGTCCCTTGTAAAGTGCACTGCGAGTGCCAGGGCCTATAGACCAAATGCTGTTGGTGGGCTGCAGCACTGGATTGTGCCACCCACGCAAACAGCCCGTAAAGTGTAACTTGGGCCTGCCATCGCAGAGCCTGTGCGCAGCCTGGGGCTGCCATGTCGACTTGGCAAGTGCACACACTTGCAAGTCCCTAAACCTTCCCTTTGCTACATGTTAGTCACCCTAAGGTAGGCCCAGGGTACCCCTGTGGGCAGGGTGCGTTGTACGCGAAAGGTAGGACATGCCCTGGTGTGTGCGGCATGTCCTGATAGTGAATTACAGCCTAGTTCGTTTTTCACTATTGCAAGGCTACCTGTTCCCCTAGGCCAGAACGGGCGGTTTTGATTATTACAGTTTATAATCCTAACTGACCCGGGAACATGGTAGAAATTCGAGTTTAGTATGCCTGGACTCAGAATGATAAAATGCAGCTTTTAGTGAAGTTGGTTTTAACATTCTGTGTTTGAAAATACCACTTTTAGAAAGTGGGTATTTTCTTGTCTAACCCTCCAAGCCTGCCTCTGCGGTGTTGTGTATTCCTTGTCTGGAGTGTGAGTGACAGGGGCTGGGGGATGCCGGGAGACAGGGTGAGTCAGCGCAGGGCTGAATAGCAAGATCTACATGTAGATGGGTGGGAGGGGTCGCACCTGGGCCCTGAATAGGACAGTGCCTTCCCTCCACAATGCTGGCTCCACCTCCTGTGGTGCGTCTGATGTCCCTGGCCTACTCACTGAAAGAAGGGACGGAGACTTGTCAACAAAGTGCTCCAGAACTGGTTTGGACTAGGCAAAGGCCTCTCTGCCTTCAGAGAACAAAGGAATTTGGGATATAAATATTGGGGCCCTGACCCCATGAATTTAGATCTCGCTGGAATCAAGGAACCTGCCAAGACGAAGAGCTGGAAGAGCTGCCAGGAGGAGTACTGCCCCTTTGCTGTGTTGTTGCTTTGTTGGGTTGGCCTGCAGTTGCTGCTTCTGTCTTGGGCAGTGAAAGGACTGGACTGAACTTTCTACAAACTTGTGCTGAGTATCTCCAAGGGCCTGGAACCGAGCTGGCCTCCTGTTAAGAAGTCTCAGGGACTACAAAGACTTCACAAGCCTCTGGGTACCGCTTCTGGAACGCTGTTTCAGTTGCCACAGAGGAAGGGAACTGCAACCGACTCCGTCAACCGAATCCATCCCTGGCCGGTGACCTGTTTGCACCGCAGACCGCATCGCCCCGCTTCGCATCGCAACCCTGGTCTCACCGTGGGCGACGTCCGACGCCGCCAACATCGAGCCGCTGCTTGCACCGTGACCTGTGGGCACCGCAGTTCGCATCGCATCGCTTCACTGAACCAACCGGGCCCGACCGACGCGGTCGCTGCAACTGGCTCAAGAGTCGAGAACGCACCGCATTTGGGGCACCGCTCGCACGTCTGCGACGCACCGCTCCGACTCGCACCGCTGTCCGACGCCAGCTCCCGCACTCCGGCTTGGTCGCCCGCATCGCAACCTGTCAGCACCGCATCGAGCATCGTCTCACCCTGCATCGCACGCCTTGGACTCACCGACTCCGTCTGCACGACGCTCATCGAGCCGCTGCCTGCACCGCATCGAGGGACACCGCACCTTGCATCGCTCCGTCTTGCACCGCAACCGCGACGAACGCCGACCGGCTCATACACTCCGTACCAGCCACAACGAGAAGGTACTGTAACCGAGTCTGTTCACGACTCTGCTGGCCCGTATCGACGCGGTCGGCTGGAACTGTTAGACTCTGTGGTTTTCAGCATCGCGGTAGGCTCGGACGGAGCTACCGACTCGTACGAACTTTGCTTTTGTGCTATTCCTGCAAAGAAGAAGTTACCGTATCAAGCATTCATTCGTAAAGTATAGTATTGTGGATTTTTGTCGTAATTGGTCTTGTCTTGAGTATATAAAATATTGGTTATTTTTCTAAACTGGTGTGGTGTCCGTTTGTAGTGCTTACACTGTATTACTGTTGGTTATGTGCAAATGCTTTACACACTGCCTCTGAATTAAGCCTGACTGCTCGTGCCAAGCTACCACGAGGGTGAGCAGGGGTTACTTCACGAGTAACACCCTTACCCTGACTAGGAAGAAGGGTCCCTACTTGGACAAAGGTGCAAGCCCTTGCCAACTAGAGATCCCATTTCTAACATTGGTTGTCAGCGGTGAGGATAGGACTTGTGTTTGCACTTGACTTACAGTGATTGGTGTGCACTACTACCATATCGCAGAACCATTACGTACCACATACTGGTTCTTTTTCTTTTGGCCTATTTTTGATCTTGCCAGTTTTCAACTCACTACTTTTGTCATGCCTGAATCAATTGAATCATCCGTTGCATCTCTGGAAGTTATCTTTGAGGAGGATAGGTTGGAATCCTACGCCGTAAAGGAGTTACGGGCGATTTGTAAAAACCTGAAAGTCCAAATTAAAGGCCTCACAAGGAAGGAGGAGCTACAGAAGGCGCTGAGGGCCTGGGTAGCAGCCAGACATGCCAATGGGCAGCCTGGTAATCTCAGTGAGGAGGTGGAGGAGCCTATTTCCAGGGTGGATGTGCTTTTGGGTAGGGGGAACCCGCCAGATCAGGCAGCAGCAGTCTGTCCCCAGAGGAGCTGGAGGACAGGCGGGAGGCAAGGCAGTTTGAGCTGCAGAAGCTCAGACTGGAGAGTGAGCGGGAGGAGAAGAGATTGGCCATAGAAGAGAGGAAGATGCTCTTAGAGCATGAGAGAGAACTGAAGGAGCTAGAACTTAGGAGTAAGTCAGGCTCAGATGGTGGCAGCAATTCGTCCAGAAAGGCAGACAGGATTGTGCACATTCCCAAGAACGTAGGCAAGGAGTTCAAGAAGGGGATGACATAAAAGGTGGTTTCAGGGTTATGAGGCAGCCATACACATGAATGGGGTCCCTGAGGAGAATTGGGGAGCAGGATTGTGGCCACTTTTCCCGGAAGAAGCAAGGGATGCTCTGATAGCTTTGGGTAAGGGGTATCACCTCACCTATGCTGACATGAAGGATGCCCGTCTCACGAAGTATGGTCTTACTCCTGAAAAGTACAGGGATCAGTTCAGGTCCAGTAAGAAGTCTGATGCCAACACTTGGTTGGAATGTGTGGATGTGTTCTGCAGGTCGCTGGATGGTTGGGTGAAGGGCAGTAGTGTAACAGATTTTCAGGGGCTCTACAACTTGATTGCATGGGAGCACTTGTCTAGTCTATGTTTTGCAGATCTGCGCCAGCACCTAGTGGATAGTAAGCTAACTGACCCCAGGAAGCTTGCTATGGAAGCGGACCGCTGGGTGAGTACCAGGGTCCACAAGAAAGCGTTTGGGGAGACTCAGCCAAAGGTGGGCAGGGTCCCCAGCAGAAAGGTGGGGGGGACAAGGGTAAAGCACAGGAGTTCTCTAAAGGGCCCCAAACTAGTACCCAGGGTAAAGGTTCCCAGCCCCCGGTGATAAGAAGAAAGGGGTCTCCACAGGGAAGCCTGTTGAGACCGGCCCCCGTAAGTGTTATGCATGTGACCAGGTAGGTCACTTTGAGGGGACCCCAAGTGCCCGAAGGGGACACAGCCGCCCACCGGTGGACAGTCCAAAGTGTTGGCTAGTGTAGCGCTTGGGGAGGAGGGGTGCCCACAGGAGGGTGGGGATCCCGCAGAAATGACCCTTGTCTCACTAGGGGACAGTGAGATGGTCCCAGGAAACCAGGTGCCCCCTAACACAAAGAAATATAGCACCTGGGTGACCATTAATGGGAACAGGGTAGAGGCTCTCAGAGACACTGGAGCCAGTGTGACCTCAGTCCGGTGTCACCTGGTGTCGGAGAAGCAAGTCGTCCCAGGAGCATTCCACCAAGTAGTTGCTGTCGACAACTCAGAGCGCCAATGTATGGTGGCGCAGGTTCCCTTTGAATGGGGGGGTGTCTCAGGTCCCTTGAGGGTGGTTGTGAGCCCTACCATGCCTGTAGATTGTCTGCTAGGGAACGACCTGGAGCAGTCCTCATGGAAGGAGGTTGAGCTCAGGTCTCACTTGGAGATGCTTGGGTTGCCAGAGTGGGCATGCGTGTCTACTCGGTCAATGGCAGCCAAAAGGGTGATCAAGAGGACTTGGAGCCTGAAACAGTGGCCCAAGTCCCTGCCAAGAGAGAAGGGCAGGGCGCGGGAAACCGGCCCCCGAAGTTCCCACGGACCGGGAGGAGGCGGACCTCGAGGGGACGCCCGGTGCCTACAGGGGAGCAGGTAGCCGAACTGGGAGACATCTCTGAGCTGACCCATTGGCAGCAAGAAGGGGTCCCACCAGGGAGGAGTTCTGCAGGGAGCAGAGCGAGTGCCCTACTCTGGAGGGTCTGCGGCGGCAGGCTGCAGACCAGGCAGCTGGTAATCAGTCCGGGTCACATGTGATCTACTGGGAAAGTGGTCTCCTATACAGTGAGCCTAAGGTTGCTGAGCCTGGGTCAGCCCGTGTGCTGGTGGTACCCCAGCGCTTCAGGACCTTCCTACTGGGTCTGGCTCATGACGTGCCCTTGGCAGGACATTTGGGGCAGGACAAGACCTTTGACAAGCTTGTCACCCACTTCTTTTGGCCCCAAATGCGAAGGCAGTCAGATGCACACTGTAGGTCTTGCCAAACTTGCCAGGCAAGTGGTAAGAGTGGGAGGAAGGTCAAAGCTCCTCTCCAACCTTTTCCTGTTGTTGGAACACCCTTTGAAAGGGTAGGGATGGATATAGTGGGGCCACTGGATCCCAAGACAGCCATGGGCAACAGGTACATCCTGGTCTTGGTGGACCATGCCACCCGGTACCCGGAGGCAATCCCTCTCAGGACAACGACGGGCGCCAGTGGTGGGCCGGGCGTTAATGGGGATCTTTTCCCGTGTGGGATTCCCCAGAGAGGTGGTTTCTGATAGGGGGACCAATTTCATATCGAAGTATATGACATCCCTGTGGAAGGAGTGTGGTGTAACCTACAAGTTCACCACTCCTTACCACCCACAAGGAAACGGTCTGGTGGAGAGATTCAACCAGACCTTGAAAGGCATGATCAAGGGTCTAACAGAACCCATGAGGCGTAAGTGGGACGTCCTCTTGCCATGCCTACTCTTAGCGTACAGGGAGGTGCCTCAGAAGTCTCTTGGGTACAGCCCCTTTGAGCTCCTGTACGGCCACCCTGTCAGAGGACCTCTGAGTTTGGTAAAGGAAGGCTGGGAGGCAGCTCCCAGGAAAACTCCCCAGGATGTATTTAGCTACATGCTGGCCTTTAGAAACCAAACTGCCCGCTTCAGGAAACTCGCTCAGGCGAACCTAGAAGCAAGCCAGGAAGAAATGAAGAGATGGTATGACCAGAATGCCACTCTGGTCGAATTTCAACCTGGGCAAAAGTGTGGGTCATGGCCCCAGTCGCACCTTGTGCCTTGCAGGACAAGTGGACTGGGCCATATGAGGTAAGGAGCGCAAAAGTGACGTCACCTACCTGGTGGATTTGCAGGCTCCAAGGAACCCTTTGAGGGTCCTTCACGTGAACCGCCTCAAGCCCCACTTCGAGAGGTCCGAAGTGAGTATGCTCTTGGCGACAGATGATGGGGTGGAAGAGGAGAGTGAGCCTCTCCCTGACCTCCTGTCTACCAAGGAGCATGATGGGTCAGTAGAGGGTGTGATCCTCTCCCCTACTCTGACTCAGGAGCAGCAGGGGGACTGTCGCCAGTTGTTGGGACAGTTCGCCCCACTGTTCTCTCTGACCCCGGTGTTACTCACTGGTGTACCCATGACGTGGACACCGGTGACAGCCATCCTGTGAAGCACAAGATTTACAGGTTGACTGACCGGGTCAGAGCCAGCATCAAGGAGGAGGTCTCTAAGATGTTGGCGTTAGGGGTGATTGAGCCCTCCCACAGTCCTTGGGCCAGCCCAGTGGTCTTGGTCCCAAAGGCTGCGGCGCCCGGTGCCACTCCAGAACTCCGGTTTTGTGTGGACTACCGTGGGCTCAATGCCGTCACCAGGACTGACGCGCACCCCATCCCCAGAGCTGATGAGCTCATTGATCGGTTGGGAGCTGCCCGGTTCCTCAGCACGTTTGATTTGACGTCTGGGTACTGGCAGATTGCCTTAACCGATGGGGCCAAGGAGAGATCAGCATTCTCAACCCCAGAAGGTCATTACCAATTCCGGGTGATGCCCTTTGGGTTGAAGAATGCCCCTGCCACCTTTCAGAGGTTGGTCAATCAGGTGTTGGCTGGGCTGGAGGATTTCAGTGCCGCCTACCTGGATGACATTGCTGTGTTCAGTTCCAGCTGGGAAGAACATTTACAGCACCTTGAGAAAGTGTTGAGGGCTCTGCAAGGTGCAGGCCTCACGATCAAGGCCAGTAAGTGCCAGATCGGGCAGGGTTCTGTGGTGTACTTGGGACACCAGGTAGGAAGCGGCCAGGTGGCGCCCCTACAACCCAAGATTGACACCATTCTGGCTTGGGAACCCCCAAGACCCAGACAGAAGTGAGAGCCTTCTTAGGTCTCACCGGTTACTATCGGAGATTTGTTAAGGGCTATGGCACCATCGTTGCCCCCTTAACAGAGCTGACCTCTAAGAGGCAGCCCAGGAAGGTGATCTGGACTGAGTCCTGCCAGAAGCTTTTGATGCCCTGAAGGCAGCCATGTGCACGGCGCCCGTGCTCAAAGCACCTGACTTCTCCAAGGAATTCGTCGTGCAGACTGACGCTTCAGAGCATGGGGTGGGAGCGGTGCTCTCACAACTGAACGAAGAGGGCCTGGATCAGCCTGTAGTCTTCCTTAGCCGGAGACTACTTCCCAGGGAACAGAGGTGGAGTGCCATAGAAAGGAAGCTTTTGCTGTGGTCTGGGCGCTGAAGAAGTTGAGACCCTACCTGTTTGGGACTCACTTCCGGGTTCAGACAGACCACAGGCCCCTCAGATGGTTGATGCAAATGAGGGTGAGAATCCAAAACTGCTGAGGTGGTCCATCTCCCTACAGGGAATGGACTTTACGGTGGAACACCGTCCTGGTACAGAACACGCCAACGCAGATGGTCTGTCCAGGTTCTTCCGCCTTAGTGAAGAGAACTCCCATGGGGTTGGGTAGTTCTCCCTACTTTCAGCTGGAGGGGACATGTGTTAGACTTGGCATCTTTTGGCGTGTTTCCCCTGACTTTTTGCTTTCTGACCTCCTGGTTTTGACTCTGTTTTTGCTGGTGTAATGATTCTGCGCACTTTCCTCACTGCGGTCCAGTGGGAAAGTGCAAGTGCTCCTGTATAAAATGTGTTATGGATTGGTGTTTCCATGATTGGCCTATTTGGTTTATGTGTCAGTCCCTTGTAAAGTGCACTGCGAGTGCCAGGGCCTATAGACCAAATGCTGTTGGTGGGCTGCAGCACTGGATTGTGCCACCCACGCAAACAGCCCGTAAAGTGTAACTCGGGCCTGCCATCGCAGAGCCTGTGCGCAGCCTGGGGCTGCCATGTCGACTTGGCAAGTGCACACACTTGCAAGTCCCTAAACCTTCCCTTTGCTACATGTTAGTCACCCCTAAGGTAGGCCCAGGGTACCCCTGTGGGCAGGGTGCGTTGTACGCGAAAGGTAGGACATGCCCTGGTGTGTGCGGCATGTCCTGATAGTGAATTACAGCCTAGTTCGTTTTTCACTATTGCAAGGCTACCTGTTCCCCCTAGGCCAGAACGGGCGGTTTTGATTATTACAGTTTATAATCCTAACTGACCCCGGGAACATGGTAGAAATTAGAGTTTAGTATGCCTGGACTCAGAATGATAAAATGCAGCTTTTAGTGAAGTTGGTTTTAACATTCTGTGTTTGAAAATACCACTTTTACAAAGTGGGTATTTTCTTGTCTAACCCCCCAAGCCTGCCTCTGCGAGGTTGTGTATTCCTTGTCTGGAGTGTGAGTGACAGGGGCTGGGGGATGCCGGGAGACAGGGTGAGTCAGCGCAGGGCTGAATAGCAAGATCTACATGTAGATGGGTGGGAGGGGTCGCACCTGGGCCCTGAATAGGACAGTGCCTTCCCTCCACAATGCTGGCTCCACCTCCTGTGGTGCGTCTGATGTCCCTGGCCTACTCACTGAAAGAAGGGACGGAGACTTGTCAACAAAGTGCTCCAGAACTGGTTTGGACTAGGCAAAGGCCTCTCTGCCTTCAGAGAACAAAGGAATTTGGGATATAAATATTGGGGCCCTGACCCCATGAATTTAGATCTCGCTGGAATCAAGGAACCTGCCAAGACGAAGAGCTGGAAGAGCTGCCAGGAGGAGTACTGCCCCTTTGCTGTGTTGTTGCTTTGTTGGGTTGGCTTGCAGTTGCTGCTTCTGTCTTGGGCAGTGAAAGGACTGGACTGAACTTTCTACAAACTTGTGCTGAGTATCTCCAAGGGCCTGGAACCGAGCTGGCCTCCTGTTAAGAAGTCTCAGGGACTACAAAGACTTCACAAGCCTCTGGGTACCGCTTCTGGAACGCTGTTTCAGTTGCCACAGAGGAAGGGAACTGCAACAGACTCCGTCAACCGAATCCATCCCTGGCCGGTGACCTGTTTGCACCGCAGACCGCATCGCCCCGCTTCGCATCGCAACCCTGGTCTCACCGTGGGCGACGTCCGACGCCGCCAACATCGAGCCGCTGCTTGTGGGCACCGCAGTTCGCATCGCATCGCATCGCTTCACTGAACCAACCGGGCCCGACCGACGCGGTCGCTGCAACTGGCTCAAGAGTCGAGACCGCACCGCATTTGGGGCACCGCTCGCACGTCTGCGGCGCACCGCTCCGACTCGCACCGCTGTCCGACGCCAGCTCCCGCACTCCGGCTTGGTCGCCCGCATCGCAACCTGTCAGCACCGCATCGAGCATCGTCTCACCCTGCATCGCACGCCTTGGACTCACCGACTCCGTCTGCACGACGCTCATCGAGCCGCTGCCTGCACCGCATCGAGGGACACCGCACCTTGCATCGCTCCGTCTTGCACCGCAACCGCGACAAACGCCGACCGGCTCATACACTCCGTACCAGCCACAACGAGAAAGGTACTGTAACCGAGTCTGTTCACGACTCTGCTGGCCCGTATCGACGCGGTCGGCTGGAACTGTTAGACTCTGTGGTTTTCAGCATCACGGTAGGCTCGGACGGAGCTACCGACTCGTACTGAACTTTTGCTTTTGTGCTATTCCTGCAAAGAAGAAGTTACCGTATCAAGCATTCATTCGTAAAGTATAGTATTGTGGATTTTTGTCGTAATTGGTCTTGTCTTGAGTATATAAAATATTGGTTATTTTTCTAAACTGGTGTGGTGTCCGTTTGTAGTGCTTACACTGTATTACTGTTGGTTATGTGCAAATGCTTTACACACTGCCTCTGAATTAAGCCTGACTGCTCGTGCCAAGCTACCACGAGGGTGAGCAGGGGTTACTTCACGAGTGTAACACCCTTACCCTGACTAGGAAGAAGGGTCCCTACTTGGACAAAGGTGCAAGCCCTTGCCAACTAGAGATCCCATTTCTAACACTACTCTTCAACATTTCAAACACACCCAAACTCTCCTAACAAATATCCAACAACAGCCAGTTCTAATTCCATGGAACCAAGACCACTACACCTAAAACTACAAGTACTACCAATCATCAACCCAGCAAGAGCCAAACAGACCTCAAGATAGCACACCAGACAAATCAACCCACCTCCTCATACAACCAGCATGGCTGCAGACGCCATACACACAGCAATGGGCTACTCTCCTAGTCCCAAAGCTAGCAGCCATAGTGAGGCCTCTTCAACACCACCAACAACACTCGAAATACATGACACAACAGGGAACGCACATCAGAAAGTACACGGTGAGAATCAAAACGAAACACTGTTCACCAAAACACCACACCCCCATAACTAATCCACAAACAACGCCACAGATGGAAAACCTCTTATTCATCACAGGATTAAACCCAGCAGCTGAAAACAATATATAGACTGCCCAACAAAGATTCACACACCCATTACTCCAACCTAAAATCATAGAAACTGTCTGTTTTATGTCACAATACTGTATGACATGCGCAACATCATAGACAGCCTAATTCAACACCCCCCCTACCAGGCAACCACCAATCTTAAAGAACATGAAGCCAAACAAACTCCTATTGCTTGACTCTCTCTCGTTCGCTCACCCAGACACCAACACAGACTTCATATGGACAAGCTAATCAAACCAAGGTACAACACACTCACCCCATGGTTGCCATCAAAAGAAGGAAATTAATGTAGATCGCCTACAGCCAGACATAAACCCTACACCAGTGAACAGCATCCACTCTGAAGCAGCAACATCATTCAAGGGGCTGAATAAACAGCACCTGATCAAGCTCACGCTTCAGCATCTGTACTGGCACCCCCAGCAAGGCGGAACCACTTTCCCAGTGTACTGCATCCTAATCAGGGCCACTGGAATTATGCAATTGTGCGGCCGTAGTGGATTTTGCATAATTATTTATTTACCACCTTTGCCATATAATCCATCATCTGCCACATAATCTTCAGATTTTAATGGAAACATTTTGTTTTCTAGCTCTCACGGTCTAAAAGTTACTAAAAATGCTGTGACACGTGTTGCCATGCAGTGAAAGGCCCTTTGCAAAGCTGTACTGGTCACCTTTCTGTTGCTTATTGCTATACTGGAGTTTTAAACTGGTACTAATGAGGTTCAACCAATGCCCAGGCAGTGTTACTAAGTTTAAAAATGACGCGATTATGAAGTGATACCATTTCAAAATGTGCCGTATTATGTCGCATAATTTGGCTTTTCTTGCTACATAATTTACTTACCTCTGCCGAATATTTTGGCCTTCTCCTGCCGCATAATTCCAGTGGCCCTGATCATAATCAAGGCTGTTACCTACAACACACATTCCTGACTAACAAACGAGAAGAAGATCTCCACACATGAAGTCAGGCCACCACCAAACATGAAGCAAAGGATGCAAGAAAATACGAACTGAGGACATGTCTTCTCTTGGCACTTAAAGCACTGGAACCCCCATTCTACACAGATCCAACACCTTCACTCCACTTCAAGGCATCCATTTTAGACAAACACTCATTTTGATTGCTTACCCAGCAGGCATCAACCAAGAGAGCTCTCCCAAGTAGGCGAGTCTACTTGTCCTCATGCGTATCCCCTCTCTTGTACAGCGCGCTGTTTGTGCCCAATTAGGATTCCCTACAAATCTCTAGACTTCAACAATCAGCCCACTAGAAAATACCAAAACACTAGAACACAACAGACAATAAGCATTTGCAATGCAATAGGTGTCGCATTTACGTGAGTTTCGTAAATGCGACACCTATTGCATTACAAATGCTAGTTTGTAAAAACGCCCATGCGGAGCTTAAACTTTAATATCGGCCGCGCCCCTTTCTGGTTTTTTTTTAAAACTATTTATTTTTTAAATTACCCCATGCCGCACTTACACTTTAATGTCAGCCGTGCCCCTTTCTTTAGACGAGACATGTCTAAAGAAAGGGGTGTGGCCGCCATTAAAGCGAAAGCGCAGCATGGGGCGCTTTTACAAAAAAAAGCATTTGTTTTCTAAGACTCAGCTCATTAACCCCTTGGCTGCAGGCGGGAATTCCGCCGCGGCGCTGGGGGGGGTGGGGGGTGAGCGAAGTGCCGCCATGCTTGTGACGGAACCACGCCGTCATGAGCCACGGGCGGCGTGTGCTCATGACGGCGTGGTTCCGTCACAGCCCCGCCCGCTCATTAATTCGCCCGCACAGGCAGGGAATTAATCGCGCGCGGGCCGAGCGGCAGCCGCATGACGGAACCACGCCGTCATGAGCACACGGCGCCCGTGGCTCATGACGGCGTGGTTCCGTCATAAGCACGGAACGGGTTAAGGAAAGGGGCATGGATGACATTAAAGTGTAAGTGCAGCATGGGGCAATTTAAAAAAAGAAAGAAATAAAACATTTAAAAAAGAACATGCAGCCGCGTTTGGCGCAGCAAGTAAAGCAAAGGGACGGTCGCCACTATCAGCGTGCGGTGCTATGTAAAAAAATAATAAAGCTGTTGCGAGCGAGCGTGTCATGCCTGCAACATCAGGCATGCAAAAACCATTAAACGAAATAGTGCTCGGAGGCTGTAATTAAAGCCTACCGAGCAACAACACGTAAAAGGGGGTGTGCTCATGAGAGGTTACAAATTAAGACAAGGTGGTACTAAGGAGGGACTAACAAGCCTATTTACAAATCAGAAGCCAGCATTTACGAAGGACAGTGACACAAGACAAAGACAAATATGGGCGGAGAGTGGGCGGTTCTTTAAGTGCATACTCCAATACAGCATGCCTTGCAGAGCAGCGCATGCGCTGCCCAGGCTCGACCTAAAAACGATCTGGAATACAGACTGCTATGTGCGGATGTCCATGGAAAAGTGCAAGTACACACACACTGTGGATTGTCCCCAACTCTAGGAGGCCGTCCTAATGGCAGATGCCTTCTATACCTCAGATGGTCATATATGAAGCACATTTTCACAGAGACCTTTTCTTTGCACATTATCTGATCAAGCAGCAAATACACAATAGCTGACCAATAACTAAAGCTTCACCTATTTGCTTTGCCAAAGATGCAATATAAAATAGCATTAAATCAATAGATCACCATGATGCAGTGGGAGGACCCGTAAAAATGCAAAAACTTAGTGCAGCCAATCAGAACATGCTTAGTATGCGCCATGCCGCCATCCTATGAAAGGAGCTGTGCTGACAGGAGAAAAAAGTTGAGGGTGTTAGAGCGTCTCAGAGGGAGGGGCGCTTTCCGACTGGTGGAAGGAATAAGCATGAATCCGAGCCCGGAGGGGTATAAAGGCTCGCCTCCCTGTTTTCAATAAAACTCGGATTTCCTTCACATTAGCAGCAAAAATGGGAATTTTATGGCAAGGCCCAGAGGCTTCATGTTACGCAAGCTTAAAGCCTGCCTATGAAGGCCTAAATAACAGAACTCTTCATAGTGGGATCCCGCGATTGTTCTCGCAACCGGAAGTGACGTTGGCGAGCTCTCCTTGCTTCACCCAAGCAAGTGTCTGAGAGAAGGGTGTTTAAACGTTGCTGAGAACCGCGATTTAGAGAAAAGTGCGAGTTATGCCTCGTGTTCTCAAGAGACGTTAAATAGCTACTGAGTCACAGTTTAGGAATGAGACGGAAAGTCGGATTAAATAAAATGACAGAAATAACCACCTAATTTCTTCTTCAAACACTGAAACAAAGGGCAGACTCTCATGGGAAACAGTTGGGGGAATACCGCCTCAGACGGAAAAAAATAGTTCATAAAAAAATAAGCATAAACTAAAAACAACTAAGCTACCAATGTGTTACTGACAGGTCTACTGGCCTATAGGGCAATCTGGCAGTGTGAGAAGGATGGTCTGACGGGTCAGTTTGTAGGTCGGTTTTAGGTCGAGCCTGGGCAGCACATGTGCTGTGGCATGCTGTATTGGAGTATGGAATGGAAGCCCTGCCCACTCTCCGCCCAGATTCGTTAATTGGCTTTTTAGTCCCTCCTTAGTACCGCCTTGTCTTCATTTGTAACCTCCCATGAGGACTGGCCATTTTACTACGGTTATTTTATTTATAAAGTTTTGTATAGCGCAAACATGACGAGAAGAAGGGTATCAATTGGACTGGTAAACAAAAATAAAAAAGTTTATCACACTACATCTTTTTTTAGTCTGTAAGCACTATTTTCTTTAATGAGTTTCTCCTACTGCAGGCACGATGTGCTTTCCTGCAACATTCAGAACGCCATGCGAGCTTTCACTTTCCGAGCTGCAGGGAAAATGGCGGCCGCTTCTTTGAATAGGTCTCGCATTTACAAGAGTTTGAGCTATTGGCATTGTAAATGACAATGCCTTTTATTTATGTGTTAATTAGCAAAGCAGATAAATAAAAGGCATTGTCATTTACAATGCCAATAGCTTAAACTCTCGCCGGTTTTACTGTAGATTTCCCTACAATTACCACAAACAGTGCCTGCAGAAGGCTCAAATGTATGCAGCCTCCCTTCCCTGGCAAAACACCAATTCAGCGTGCCTTTATAAGCCCAAAACTGCCCCGATTTGCAGAATGTGAGCCACTTTTTTGCTATCTGATTTGATAATTGAGGCCTCTTTCATTTTGGTACTTGGGCCTATTTTCTGTCCTAGTACAACCCTGGTTATTGTTAATCAGGGCTTTAAGTGAGATGAAAAATGCAGGTGGGGAGAGCGGTCTCTAAAAGGGGCGTGGTCTATGTAGTTATAGACATGCCTTAATCATATAAACTACATGTATGATTCCCATAGTGTGCCACCTAACCAGTATTTTGGTGTCTTGCTGATCTTTCTGTTATTGCATCCACAGACAATAACCAGGGCAACTGGAATTATGCGATTCTGCGTCTGCAACTTTTTTAAGCATCTTTATGTATTTTCCACCTATTCTATCATCTGCTGCATAATCTGCAGATTTTACCTACCCAAAAAATTTGTTTCTAGCTCAACCAGATTAAAAACTACTAAAAACATGGCGACGCTTTTGCGCATAGTGAAAGGCCCTTCACAAAGGTTAAACTAATGAACTTTCAGTTGCTAATTTTTGTATTTGGTTGTTAAATTGGTACTAATGGGGTGAAATATTTACCCAGACAGTATCCCCATGTGTATAAACCATAAAATAATCAAGCAATACTATCAAAACATGTGCCTCGTTATGCCGCATAATTTGGCTTTTCTTGCCATATAATTCAACCAACACTGCCGCATAATTTGGTGCTCTCCTGCCGCATAATTCCAGTGGCCCTAATAATAACACAGCAACTGAGGTACACCTAAAACCAGCCAGGACTATTGGCTTTGTCAATGGTTGTCTGTGTGCCCACTGGAGAAAAGCCTAGAATTGGATGACCATGTATTTTCAACAACTTTTTGACCCACTGCGACAAACTCCCACTGACTTCAGCCTCAGCTCGAGGCCTCTTAATCGTGGCCATTATAAACACCTGAAGGCGGCTCGTTTCAAAGTGTGCACTATACAATAATAATATGCTGAACGAACAAAAAAACATAGAAAAATACAACATTCTGGCAACAGCTAAAACACTACTGGAGTGCAAAATTCATTAAAACGGGAAATATAAACGGGAACAAAATCAGTGGCATGCATTACCGGAACATTTATTACAATCACATTAATTGTACAGAAATCGTCAGTGTTTTTCCATAGTAAAATTAAGGACGCAAATTTTGGGCCCGATAGGGACCTGTTTCAATGTCCTTTCTAAAATACTGCCGGGTCTGAGACCCGGAGTGACTCGGCCCACTTAAAGCCCTTTTGTTAATTAAATGTATATAACTTGCTCTCATACCCTGTATGCCCTCGGTGCAGGCAAGCATGGCTGAAGGTCTACAGAGATGCAGCGTAGGGTATGGGGGAAAACGTCTGGTGTCTTGCCTGAGGTTGTGAGCGATATTCTGAGCTGTGCACATCGACAGTGAGTTTAGGAGTGGGAATGTTGTATACAGCGAGGGATCCTCCCTAGGACCGGAGCATTGGTACTAGCTGCCACGTGGCCTTCACGGACGGCGCCAGCCCTGAGTGCTGGTCTTTGCATGGTCTACCCCCAAAACACACAACGCTGACCGCGGGTACCGGTCTACCCCCAAAACACAACGCTGACCACGGGTACCGGTCTACCCCCAAAACACACAACGCTGACCACGGGTACCGGTCTACCCCCAAAACACACAACGCTGACCACGGGTACCGGTCTACCCCCAAAACACACAACGTTGACCACGGGTACCGGTCTACCCCCAAAACACACAACGCTGACCACCGGTACCGGTACCTATGCTGGTTGTTATGGGTGACTTCACAGACATTTGAGTCTGCTCAAGTGTGGAGATTAAGGTTGCATCTACTGGCAACCTGTGGACACTTGGGTTGAAGACGAGCAGATCATAATATTTGGTTGACTACTGTGGGCTGGGTCGGCCGACACTGTGGTCCAAAGGGGTCTGGTATCTGAGGTCTCGAGCCTTCTTCAATGAACCAGTGCTCAAATGGTCTTAGGCCGGAAAGGTTTAATACTGGGCAGATCTTGGCAAGCTTGTCTTTGATTCTTACTGTTATGTGGTGGGAAGTTGTAAAGACTGAGGTAAGTTGTAAATATCCTACTCACTACTCGGAGAGCCTGCGTCCGCCCCCTTGCGAAATAAGCAGTCCATTGGTGGTGGATGAAGGCCTGCGGGATAGTGGAATGTTCTTACGGCCCAAATGAGTCAGTATTTGTGGTTCTATTTCTGTTTTTTATTCTATATATTTTAGTTGAGAAAGAAAGCACAACGTTTTCACACAGAAGCACCCCCTATATGTAGTTCATTAGTACAGTTAAGTGGAACATGAAATTTGGGTGAACATACAGAGACCGAAATGAAGAAGTATGGTGGGCAAACAGACCAAATAACATCATTTCCAAGACCATCTACAGGGAGGCATGGCATTCTATTGCCAGCGTAGCAGAAACTAATCTAAGCTAATGTCCGCCATTGTACAGCCAATCAGTGAAGCTGAAACACAATACAAGCAACTCACTAACCCAGGCATTCTACTTTTAGAGGCAATTTCAACTTCATAAGTTTAAGACGTCTATTCCGGTGGTTTGCCCCATTCTGCAGACCAGGAAGGTTTATTGTCGGTTTTCTCACAAAAGAGTGAGGAGAGGCGATTTACAACCTTCACTGGAGTGTGCGCAACGGGATCCAGACGTCTTTCCACAGACCTCAATGGTCAGGCTAACTCAAAATACCACATGGTTACGGCATGAGGGTCTTCAATGGAGGGTAAAGTTTGGCCCGCACGGCTGGTGCTGTCCTCCAGGTTCTCCAGACAGCTAGGCCCTGGTGTCATCTTGGCTCCCATCCAGATGCAACTGAAGAAGCTAGGTGGCCTTGTGGGGTGGTGTTGTCACAATAAAAAAGATAGTGCATATATGTGATTCCTTCTGTCACAGTGAAGGTTAAGAGCCATCCAATGCATTTACACAGCGCCCAACCTTTCCCAGCACTTTGGAGGGGGAGAGCTAGGTTCCATGCCATAGAGTCTGCTTATGCCACAGGAAATGGCATCACTTGACCCTTCACCCTAATGACACCACAGGAAATGACATAGACCCTTTGACTTCACAGGAAGTGGGATCCCTTAAACAAATGGAACAACTACTTACTAAATTGCGTAAATCTACTTCAAACCAGAAAAACAAACGTTCAGTCCGCGTAACCCTCGGGGCCAATGACCTTTTACCATTTGCCCTGGGGTGCCAGATCCTTTGGAGCACAGACTCTGATACCCTGATGGCTCATGTTCACGCTATATAAAACTCCTCATATAAATAAATATGGTCACTCCCGCCTACCTATACACGATGGCCTGCCTCAGCAGCGACCAGGAGACAAAACAAGTTCAATAACCTCTTCTTCCCTGAGCCTTAAATATTCAAGAGCTTCGGTCACATTAGGGCCAAGGAAGGAAGATGTGCAGGTTCGGTCTTCACGGGGAAAGAAATGGGGAATAACTTTGAGGGTCACACTACGACTTCTGTCTTGTCCTTGCCCAGAAGGGAATGGGGAATAACAGAACAGGAAGCAGAAAAAACAGGTACTAATTCCACAGGAGAGCAGCCTCGCTACGACCCCAGGCCTGAGGGCAATGCTCCAAACCTTTATCGGCCACAACTGCCTATGCCAACAGACCCGATTGAGACGGGAGACTCCCGGGTTTTAAAGCCAAAAGTGTGTTTATTTTAGCTTTCTCCCGCCTGACATTGCCTCCCCTTTAATGCACGTTGATGTGGAAGAGAAAGTTTCCCGTTTATTTATTCTGAAACTCCCTCGTTCATGTTTACAAACGTTGGCAAGTATGGGAAAATACATTCTTCCGAATATGTTTTTGAAATCTTCCACTTTCCAGCCGTAAAATCTTGGCATGTATGCAACAATACGTTGTAAACATGGGGAATATCCCCACAGACCAGACCCACAGCTTCTTTCTTGACTGCCGGGAACTGAGGCAGGGGAAAGCTTAGGCTTGTGGCTGAGATATGTGTATGGTGGGTGACAGAGACCTGCCAAATGCAGAAGCGAAACCTGATTTTGTTCGGATAGAGCCATGTTGTGGGCTCCTCCCAGATTTTCAGTTAGGCCTCTATACATTATTTCTGGACGGGTGCTGGTTAAACCACATCCTTGGAACTTGGGACAGCAGGTCCCACATGAACAGTCTTCAGGGAAATTAGGAAACCGGCCTACTGAGAAATTGTGACTTTAAAGGAAATCAAACTGCCCTGACAAGCTCTTGGTAGCTGCCAAGGAAGGGCTGCATGTTCAACCTGAGACACAGCACTCGGTGGAAAGTCCCATCTTGTTAAAGAGCTAAGTAAAAACTTTGAAAACAATCCTTAATCAGGCAAAGAGGCAGAGTGAATAATGCGCTGAATCCTGGCCTGAAGACAGAATCGCAATATTGTGCTGAATTATGGCCTAAAGAAAGAGTCCTAATGCACCGACTCCTAATAACGTGCTGACTCGCATCCCGAAGACAGAGTCCTAATAATGAGCTGAGTCATGGCATGAAGAAAGAGAGCAAATAATTGCTGAATCAAGGCACAAAAACTGACTCCTACTAATAAGCTGAAATAGGGCACGAAAAAGGCAGATAAAGAGCTGAATCATGGCCTTAAGGAAGTGTCCTAATAATGAGCTGAATCATGGCACAAAGACAGACAGCTAATAAATGCTGAGTCATGGCACACAGACTGCCCCCTAATGATGTGCTGAATCATGACATGAAGACGGACTCTTAATAATAATGATTAATAATGATTTAAGGTAAGAAGACAGTGCAAATAATGAGCTGAATCATGGCACGAAGACAGCATGCGCTTAATGCGCTGATTAATGGCATGAAGACAGTGCGAATAATGAGCTGAATCATGGTACGAAGACAGTGCGAATAATGAGCTGAATCAGGACGCCAGACAGAGTCCTACTAATGAGACAAGTGATGGCACATCATGGCACAGAAGAGCCCTCCCAATTAACTGAATCGTGGCACGATGGCTGCGTTTTGGTAATGTGCTGAATCGTGGCATGAAGAAAGTGCACTTCATGCCCTAAAACATCATGGCACATAGATAGTCATAATAATGCAGTGAATGTTTGCATGAAGTCAGAGTTCCAATTATGAAGGTAGCATGGCTTAATGTGCTGAATCATGGCACGAAGATCGAGTTGTAGTAATGATATGAACCACGGCATTAAGACACAGCTCAATTAATGAGCTGACTTATGGCACAGAGATAGAGTCATAATAATGTGCTGAATCATGGCACAAAGGCAGAGTTCCAATAATGAGCTGAATCATGGCACAAAGGCAGAGTTCCAATAATGAGCTGAATCATGGCACAAAGGCAGAGTTCCAATAATGAGCTGAATCATGGCACAAAGGCAGAGTTCCAATAATGAGCTGAATCATGGCACAAAGGCAGAGTTCCAATAATGAGCTGAATCATGGCGCAAAGGCAGAGTTGTAAAAATGAGCTGAATCATGGCACAAAGGCAGAGTTCCAATAATGAGCTGAATCATGGCGCAAAGGCAGAGTTCCAATAATGTGCTGAATCATGGCACAAAGGCAGAGTTCCAATAATGAGCTGAATCATGGCGCAAAGGCAGAGTTCTAATAATGAGCTGAATCATGGCACAAAGACAGAGTTGTAAAAATGAGCTGAATCATGGCACAAAGACAGAGTTGTAAAAATGACCTGAATCATGGCACGAAGGCAGAGTTCCAATAATGAGCTGAATCATGGCACAAAGGCAGAGTTCCAATAATGAGCTGAATCATGGCACAAAGGCAGAGTTCCAATAATGAGCTGAATCATGGCACAAAGGCAGAGTTCTAATAATGAGCTGTATAATGGCACAAAGGCAGAGTTCCAATAATGAGCTGAATCATGGCACAAAGGCAGAGTTCTAATAATGAGCTGAATCATGGCACAAAGACAGAGTTGTAAAATGAGCTGAATCATGGCGCAAAGACAGAGTTGTAAAAATGACCTGAATCATGGCACGAAGGCAGAGTTCCAATAATGAGCTGAATCATGGCACAAAGGCAGAGTTCCAATAATGAGCTGAATCATGGCACAAAGGCAGAGTTCTAATAATGAGCTGTATCATGGCACAAAGGCAGAGTTCCAATAATGAGCTGAATCATGGCACAAAGGCAGAGTTCCAATAATGAGCTGAATCATGGCACAAAGGCAGAGTTCTAATAATGAGCTGTATCATGGCACAAAGGCAGAGTTCCAATAATGAGCTGAATCATGGCACAAAGAGAGTCTTAAGAATGAGCTGAATCTTGGCACGAAAACAGAGTTCTAATAATGAGCTGATTCATGGCATGAAGACCAACTTATAATAATAAGCTGAATCATGGCGCGAAGACAGAGTTCCAATAATGAGTTTATTAATGGCACAGAGATGGAGTCATAATAATGAGCTGAATCATTGCATGAGGACAGAGTTCTAATAATGAGCTGAATCGTGGCATGTAAACAGAGCTCAAACAATGTGCTGAATCATGGTACAAAGACAAAGTCCTAATAATTATTCGAACCATGACACAAACACAGAGTCCTGATAATGAGCTGAACCACGGGATGAAGACACAGTGCCCTTAATGCAGTGAGTCATGGACAAAGACAGAGTCACAATAATGAGCTGAACCATGTCTTGAAAAATGAACTTCAGTAATGAGCTGGACCATGGAACCAAAGAGAGTGTACCCGATGTAATGAATCATTGCCCATGGACAGCGCACTGATAATGAGCGAATCATGGAACAAAGATGGAGTCATGATGACCAGGTGGACCTTGGCATGACGATTGAGCTCTAATAATGAGCTGGGTCATGGCATGAGGACAGGTGTAAATAATGTAATGATTCTTGGCATGAAGGCAGAGTCCTAATAAAGAGCTGAATCATGGGACGTAGAATCTGAGCGAAGGGAAAAAGTCTCACCCTGGAGCTGTATCATGGCAGGAAGACAGAGTGCAGATAATGAGCTGAACCAGGGCATGGCGACAGACTCTAATAATGAGCTGAACCAGGGCATGGCGACACACTAATAATGAGCTGAACCAGGGCATGGCGACAGATTCTAATAATGAGCTGAACCGGGGCATGGCGACAGACTAATAATGAGCTGAACTAGGGCACGGCGACAGACTCTAATAATGAGCTGAACCAGGGCATTAGGAAAGGACAAGGATAACGAGCGGCTAAAGGCATGAATACAGAGTACACATAGTGAGCTGAAGCGGGAAAGAGAGAAAAGGGGTATGTGGAAATCCTAAAAATCAGTAGAATTGGAGTAGAGAGAAAGGGCCCCAGTAATAATAAGTTGTGTTTTATATTGAGTTCAATGCTCCACACCAGCTGTTTCTAAGCACTGTGAATATCAGGTGTTATCGTTAACTATAATGAGCTAAACCAGGGCATAGACAGAAAGCCCCAATAATGAGCTTGTTCAAAGCACGGCTACAGAGAACATGTAACAAACTAGATCAGGGCAAGGAGACCGAGTACACACAATGAGCCGAACTGGGGCATGGAGGCAGCACGAATGATGAGCTGAAGAAGGGAAGAGAGGAAGTGGCAACATTATGAGCTGAATAAAGGACTGAGGACAGAGAATGAGCTGAAGAAAGGCATGGAGTGAGCTCCATTATAATGAGCGGACTCAGGGCATGCAGGTAGATTTAAAATAATGAGCTGAATTAGAGCAGGGAGAAAGGGCACACAATATGGGTTTAACTGGGGTCCAAATAATGAGCCGAAATGTGGCAAAGAGAAAGGGCTGCAATAATTAAACTTGGGGTCTGGAGACACAGTATACATTATGAGCCGAATTAGGGCATAAATAGGGCCAGAATAATGAGCTAAATCAAGCATGCAGATATGGCCAGAGTGATGAGTTACACTGGTACAAGGAAAATATACTGATTAATGAGCTGAACAAGAGCACAGGGTAAGAGCCTCGATGATGAGCTGAACCAAGGATGCTGGGCTGGTATCCTAATCACAAATTGGTTCCAGACCCACTGGAAAACCAGACTTGGGCAAGGACTCTAATTGTGTTTCCTAGTTCAATTGCAATACTAAGCTTGTTAACCGCACCACTGTCTGCCCAATACTGCCACACCACTTCCGGTCCACGAGGCAGAGGCATTTTTCAAGGAGGTCAGTATATTCATACGGTCACATACTCTACACAGAGCAGAACTGTTCTTCAATAGCCTGCAGCTTCACGAATAGTAGACCACTAGCATCGAAGGTGTTTGCATGCCAGAGTCTGGAGACCGGATAGAGCAGAGGTCTTCAATCTTTTTTACTCTGAGCCCCCCTAAGCAAAATGTTTTGAGGTCGGGCCCCCCTCCAAACCTTTATGGCAAGGATTGGGGGAGTGGAAGGGACATGGCTGCGTGCAGGGAGCGGGGCTTATGGGATGATTTCAGGAATACTTTTTCTATAGCTTATGAACCGCACTAAATATGAGACTTATAAAACAGCAAATGCATCAAACAAAAACAGATATTATCCCAAACAAACTGCTCCCCATAATTGCAGTGTTGTGAGCCCCTCACACTCTTTGACCCCAATGCAACTACACCTGCTGCACGAATGATAACTGCAGTCCTGAGTAGCATGCTATCTCCTCTGCATCTTTTACCTCTTCCCCACCATGACGGATTATAACCTCTGTCCAAATGCTTGAAAGGAAAATAAGCTATGATGCCCCTTTTTTGAAGGTAGACAGTCATTACTGTGATGCAGTGGGCCCCTCAAATCCCTGGGCCCCAGTCCTGCTTCATCTGCTTACTTAATGATAACCAGCAGTGGCCACTCACACATTTGGCAGCAGTACCAGCTTCATTAATGAATGTCCCTTAAAAAAAACACAGATTGGACTCTTCTTTGGAGTATCTCTCTGAAGAAGCTGTCTCTGGCCATTTGCAAACATAAAAATGAGTCCCCATACAGTGCTCCCTATTCTGGGCCATCTCTGACAATATCTATGAATCTCGCTCCTTTCCTCTGTCTCCTAGACTGTGAGGCCCCAGGGATCGAGAGGATTAGGGCTCTGCATCTGAATACAACCCTGCTGGCCTTCTACCTGCCACCCCATGGACTCATCTTTCACAAAAAAACTGCCCCTGAATGGTTAATACTGACTTTGAGGTGCCTCTGCCTGAAAGCGAAGGGTGTGGTGGTAGTGCAGAAAGTTAAAAAAGAAACCAGCCTTCTTACCAGCCATTAATTGATTGAGTCACTTAAAGCCAGGGCCACTGGAATTATACGTTTCTGCAGCAGAAGCGTTTTTCACATAATTATCAGTTTACTGCATTTGCTACATAATCTTCAGATTTCAACAAAAAAACTTGATTCTACCTCAAACGGAACAAAAGTTACTTAAAGCGTGACAAAGTGTTCCGAAGCAGTGGAAGGCCCTTTGCAAAGATGGACTGGTAAGCTTGTAGTTGCTTACTGCTGTATTTGGGAGTTAAACTGGTACTAATGAGGTGAAACATTTCCCCGGACAGCGTTACCTTGAGTTAAAATGACAAAATAATGAAGTAATGCTAACCACAAAATGTGGCGCATTGTGCCGCATAATTTACCTTTTCTTGCTGCATAATTTAATCAAGCCTGCCGCATAATGTGGTCCTCTTCTGCTGAATAATTTCAGTGGCTCTGCTTAAAGCTTCATGGTGGCAAAGATCGGAATAGTGGAGACACTCACAAAAATGTCTGCATTAGATACAGTTTGATTACTTATTACTAAAAAGTATATTTTGTAAGAACTTGTTTTATCTCAATCACTGCATCATGTTGAAGCAGCCTAGCTTAGAGTATGTAAATACTGTTTTAAAATAATGACTTACATATTCACAGTGCTTTCTGCCACAGGCTGGGACCACATAGCACTATAAACAGGGCCACTGGAATTATGCGGCAGGAGAAGGCCAAATTATTTAGGGTTGACTAAATTCTGCAACAAGCAAAGGCGAATTATGCTGCATAATGCTGCATATTTTGTGATAGCATTACTGCATTATTTTGCAATTTTTACACTTGTTAACACTGTCCTGGCTTTTATTGCCCCTCATAACTACCACATTAACTCCCACATATAGCAATAAGCAACAGAAAGGTGGCCAGTCAACCTTTAGAAAGGGCCTTCCACTGTGAGGTAACACGTGTTGCTGCATTTTTAGTAACTTTTGAACCGTTAGAGCTAGAAACAAGTTTTTTTTTAACTCTGCAAATTATGCAGCAGATGATGGATTATGTGGCAAATGCATGAAATCCATAACTATGCGCAAAATGCCAAAACCGCACAATTGCATAATTCCAGTGGCCCTGACTATAAATACAAAGGTCACTATTCCTCTGCACAAACTAGGGTGCAATTATGTGTTGCGCAGCTTTAAAAAACACAAACACACACACATACACACACACACACACACACACACACACACACACACACACCCTCCTACCCTCCTCCCCCCCTCTCCCCCAACCCCTCCCCGCGCAGTGATGGTAGTCGCTAACTGAGGTTTCATAACCTAAAAGAGTGCATTTATCACCAGTTAGTCTAACTTGCATTTATTATCCAAATAAGCTGTTGTGGCATTATTTTATACACACTTGCATGACTGTAAAAACACAAACATTTAGGCTTTTTATTTTTTTTAGCAACAACTTTGACCCTGCCAGCAAACCGGGGGCGCAACTAGACCCGAACTTCGGGGGGGGGGGGGGGATTATCACTCCCAGCCAGGGCTGGCCCTAGCACTGGTTGCACACAGTGCAACAGTCTTTTTTTGCACCCCCTCCCCCATTTCCTCCTTCTCCATGAATTCTCTCACTACCACTCACCAACAATGCACCTCATCTCTCTATAGCACCTTTCAGACAAACATTTCACTTTTTTATAGCCCTACTCATAGTTTACTCACACTCAGTTCTGTGATCTGCATGGTACACGTTCTTTGTAGCAGGCACATTAACCCTCTGCGCTGTGAGGGTGGCAGGAGTGCCCATGTGAGTGCATGGTGATTGATGCAAGAGTGTGAGAGTAGGGTAAGAGGAGTGACTGCAGTGTGAGTGAGGTGACCATATGATTTTTGGTGCGGATGTAAGTGCAGAGTGGGACGAATGAATGCATGGTTAGTGATGGGCTTGTTTGAGTGAGATTGCAGGTTGAGCAGTGAGAGGGACAGGTGAGTGATGTGTCACATGAGTGCAGGGTGAGTAGTGTGCTCGTGTGACTGCAGGGTGAGGTATAGGGTGAACAGGACGAGTGCATTGTGAGTGCAGAATGATCGCTGTGAGGGCAGGGTGAATGTGAAAGTGAAGGGTGACAATGAGGAGTGAGTTGTCTGAATGCAGGCTGCATTCCCAGACACTTGAAGTAAATCAGCATGTTATTGACGGTGGCGTAGGGTTTCAGATACAAGTTAAACTATTGCTATTATGGCATTAATCAGGGATCGAGGGTGGAGGAAATAAATAATGTGCTGATCCTGCAACAAACTTCCAGTCTTATGATTAGGGTTGCCACCTCATTATTTTGATGTCCCAGACGGTACAAAAATAAACAGTCACCTAAAGCCGTATTTTCAGCACTTATCTGTGCGTACTTCCAACAGCAAATATAAATAGAAAGCACATTTGTGTTCTAGGGCGGCCTGAATGATTCATGACTGATAATTAAAGGGAATAAAGACAGAAAAGTCACATTACAAATGAATACATACTTTTTTATTTATAACCCTATTTAGTGTCAAGACAAGGTCTTTGCAGGCTCTTTAAACAACACAAGGCTGACATTTTTCTTTTGGCAACCCTACTTTATATTCCTTTTCATGAAATGCATTCTCACACTATGGCAGTAAATGTAAAATACAAATCTAAGAAATAGGCACAGTGGAGGCCCAGGGGGTACTGGAACCAGAAAAAAAAACTAAGCCTCGGTAACCAGTTTACAAATGTATGTAAGACAGCCTGGAAATGCAGTAAATAAACATCGCTGCACTTCCAGGCCATCTTCATTTACATGTCCTTGCAGAGGCATTTGCGCCCACCTGGCAACCCATCTATGCCACCCCAGGGGGGCGCGCCCCACAGTTTGAAGACCTCTGGGATAGAGGGAGGCAGGCAGATATTGGAGGTAGACTTCAGACCCCCCTGCAGCACCCTGTCAAGGAGGGTTTGGGGGGCAGCCGAGCGCAGCGAGGTCTGCCCCCCGGGCAGATTGGGGGGGGGAGGGGCTTTTGGGGAGTTGGGCTACATTGGGACTAGCCCAATTGTAGCCCAATTTTGAAGAGATAGCCCAAAGTATATTGGGCTGTTTCGCGCTTCACCAGCCACCATTTTAGGTTTGGTGACCTGGTGGCTGGGAGCGCTGTTAGAGTAGGTTTTTTGTTGTTAGAGTAGGTTTTTGTCAGTAGGTGAGAGGCCGGTGTGTGTTTTTTGGGTGGCGAGTATTATAGGCAAGTATACGATGTCAGGCGAAGACTATCGCGTCCTCGAGGCAGTCCGCTTGCTCAGCGAGGCTGGCCGGCTGGACCTGCTTATGCCGGAGGCCCCTGGGGGTGCGCGCCCGGTGAGGCGCTCGTCTGCCGGGGTGGCGGCCGCCGTCGCGGCTTGTTTGCCCCCCCCGGAGAGCAGCGAAAACTAAGGTGAGCGGGAGGGGCCGCGCGGATGGCAAGGGCGCGGCCCCGAGTAGCGTTGGGAAGGCGGAGGGCGGGCGGGGGGGCCGGGCGGCATAGGGGCGGAGGGGCCTGGCAAGGGAGCGCGGATCGCATCTCCCCACCGTGTGTGGTAGGCGTTGGGGGCCGCTCGTGTGCAGGGAGAGCGGCCCCGATCAGCGGAGGCGGGAGACAGAAGGGGGGCAGCACCGAAAGTCAGAGCGCGGTCCCCGGACCCAGCGGTGGACAGGGGGGGCGCCTGGGTGAAGCGCGGGTGGCGGATGTTCGGCCTCGGCTGGGGCGTGCATTGCAGGCCTCCCCGCCGAGGTCGCAGCTGGAGAGGGGCCGCTCCGGTGCCAGGAGAGCGGCCCCAAGTCTTGAAGAAAGGAGGGAGCCTGGGCCTGGGTGGGAGGCGGCGCGTGGGGTCTCAGGCCCATCGGGTGTTGCAGAGTTGGGGGTGGGGCTTGGGACTGGGAGGGAATTGGAGGTGGGTGTGATATATGGTGCAGGGAGGGAGGCGCATGAGGGCTCACATGCCCGGTTAGGCGCTGTTCTAAGGGGGTCCGGTCATGCGGTAGGGAGGGCCTGTTGGGGGCGATTGCCTGCGAGGGGGAGGGTGCGTTGGGGGGTGCAGGAGGAGGTGGTGGGAGTGTCCGGGAGATAGAAGGGGGGGTCAGTGGGGAACTTGGGGGGGAGGGAGGGATGTCCCCCTTGCTGTTGGACTCCGAAGGGAGTGAGAGGGACTGGGAGGGATTGGACATTTTTGCTTCCTGGGCGGAGGAGGTTGGGGGGGACCAGACGGTATTGGAGGGCGAGAGGTTGTCAGGGGCAGGCGCCAGTGGGGGGGATCATGGGGGATCCGGGGGCGGGCAGGCCAAGTGAGGAGGATGGGCCGAGTGGGGTAGGTGGGCAGAGGGCAGCTGGTTTGGTGTGGAGCGACGGGGAGGGGGATGATGGGGCTGATGAGGAGGTGGTCGATCTTAGAGTGGTGGGGCGGGCATGGTTAGCTAGCACCTTAGGGACAGGCAGCAAGAGGGGTTGGGATGGGAGAGAGAAGAGAGGTAGGCCCAGCACACCAGACCATACTTTTCTTTTCCAGGCGACGGAGCAACACGCAGAGCATCGCGGGGTGCCAGACTTGGTAGGGCTGGGAGCGGCCCGTTGGCACCAAGGAGAAGGGAGGGTGGAGCCTTGGGCTGCGTACCCAGTACCGGCGGGGGATCCCGTCGCGGCCGGCACAAGTAGGCCCAGGGCGGGCTCGCCGGCCCCAACACCCATTGGGCCTCAGCGGTCTGGGGGACAACGCCAAAGACGGAGCGACGACAACGCGGATTTAGGTGTTTCAAGGAGGGTGCATTCTGCACCCCCGGCGGGCCAGCCGGGGGCGCTAGGCAGGAAGAGTTGGATTACGATGAGGAGAGTATGGAGGAAGGAGAGTTGCGGGATGGGGAAGGCGAGGGACAGGGGGGGCCCCCGAGTAATGCTGTGCATAGTATTTTGCAGGTGTCACGACGCCAGGCGAGGCCCACGGGTCGGACATCACGTTGGGAGGAGAGGTCGGCCCCTTTGCCAGGACACACAGTGGAGAGACGGGCGGAGTCCTTGGCGCCAGGTAAGCGTTCGGCGCAATTACGTCCCGTGATGGTGTCGGTAGGGGTGGGTGGGCCTGACCGTGAGGAAGGGGTGGGGGGTAGGCTGCGCAAGGGTTCCTACGTAGTGGACATAGGGGTAGGAACGGAGGCCCCGGACGAAGGGGCAGTGGAGGGCGCAGGTAAGGCGTCCTTAAGCTTGGGGGACAGCGGGGCTGACAAGAAGGCGACGGTAGAGACTCCGATGGGGGAGGGAGAGACCAAATTGGAAAGTAAGGAGTTGAAAATTAAACGGTTGCCATACATGGGAGTCACAAAGCCATTGGGCGCGCATTTGATGTTGTCTACCAAGGAACGCATATGGAAGGGGGAATATGTCAAGATACTCAAACTCCTCCACAGAGAGGTTCGGTCGAAGGAAGGGTCTAAAGAGGAAGAATTTGAGCTGGCAAAACGGCCGAAGGTGCCGTTGACAATTGAGAATTGGACGGCAGCGTTCCTTATATATGCCAGTGTGTATTGCGAAAAATACCCTGAACGGTCGGTGGCCATGTTCAAATACATGGACGTGATTAGGAAAGCACAGATTACTGGGGGTGGGTACGCCTGGGCTCAATATGATGAGGAGTTCCGGGCACGCATGGCTTGGGACACGGAGGCAAAGTGGGGGGAGCAAGACACGGATTTGTGGCAACACACTATGGGTTTAGCCGGGTCTGGGAAAACCATTTTTACGGCCAGCGGGCTGCCTCTCATATACCGGCCCTTTCGGGGCGGCCTCACCCGAGGGCGGTGGGGGAGTAGGGAGAGGACAGCCAGGGACCAAAGGGGCGTGTTGGGATTACAACAAGGGTTTGTGCACCAGAGAGTACTGCCGTTTCAGGCATGATTGCTCAGGGTGCGGGGGAAGACATGCATTGGTCAATTGCTGGGGTGGGGACCAGGGTCAGCAGCCAGGGTCACAGCAGTGGCAGGCAGGGGGGTTTAAGTCAGGGGGGCAGCAGCAGCAGTTCGTGGGGGGGCGAGGTGCTAAGGGACCTGGGCCGAAAGGCTCGTACTCCGGTTAAAGTAGGAAATTTGCTGGCAGCCTTGCATGGGTATCCAGACTTGGTGGCTGCTACATGTTTGAGATTGGGGTTTTTGGAGGGTTTCAGGCTGGGGTACGACGGGCCGAGGGCAAGACGATGGGCAGACAATTTGAAATCGGCAAAAGAGCACTCTAAGGTAGTGCAAGAGAAACTAGATAAGGAAGTGCGTGAGGGCCGCATGGCGGGACCCTTTGAGGATTGGCCTCTTAAGAACTTGATTGTGTCACCCATTGGAGTGGTGCCTAAAAAGGAGCAAGGACAGTTTAGCCTAATACAGCATTTGTCGTGGCCTGAAGGAGTTTCGGTGAATGATTTCATCGACGAGCGGGAGGCCACTGTATCATATTCATCTGTTGAGGTAGCCATGTCACTGGTAGTGACTGCGGGCGCAACGGCGATGATGGCAAAGTGCGACAAAGTCAGCTTTCCGGCTGCTTCCAGTCCACCCAGATGACTGGGACCTTTTGGGTATCCAGTTTGGCGGTCACTGGTACGTGGACAAAGCATTGCCGATGGGCTGCTCTATGTCATGCGCACTTTTTGAGTGTTTCAGCACGTTCCTACAATGGTTGTTTACGGAACGGACGGGTCACCAAGGAGTAACGCACTACCTGGATGACTTTTTCTTTGTGGGCACCTCAGGCTCCGCGGGCTGCCAGAAGGCACTGGACAGCTTCCAGGAGATCATGAGGATTTGGGCGTGCCGTTGGCACCGGAAAAGACTATGGGACCCTGTACGGCTCTGGCCTTTTTAGGTATTGAACTGGACTCTCAATTGATGGAGGCACGCCTTCCGGCAGACAAAAAGCAGCAGATGTTGGGACTGCTGGCAACAATGTTGGGAAAACTTAAGGTCACAGTGAAAGAGATTCAGGTGCTGTTGGGGCACCTCAATTTTGCATGTAGGGTGGTGAGAGTAGGGAGGACGTTTTGTAGACGACTGTGCAGGGCGCTGGCGGGACAGAGGCCCCCTCATCATCATGTGCGTCTGTCAGCAGGGGTGCGGGAGGACTTGAGAATGTGGCGGTTTTTCCTACAAAATTTCAATGGCATCCCCTTGAGGAGGGAGGGCGACGTGCTTTGGGATGTGCAAATATTTTCTGATGTGGCTGGGAGTTCAGGTTTTGGCTTGTATTGGCAAGGGAAGTGGTGTGCAGAGCAGTGGCCCCCGGAGTGGGCGGATGGGGGCAGGAGTATAGCCTTTTTGGAATTCTTTCCTTTGGTGGTGGCGATCACCTTATGGGGGGGAACAGCTGGCACACAAGAGGGTAACTTTCAGAGTCGATAACATGGCGGTAGTTCAAATTGTGAACCGCCAATACGCACGGGACGAACAGGTTCTGAAACTACTGAGGGTGTTTGTGTTAGGCTGCTTGCGGCATGATATCGCCTTCCGCGCGGTGCATGTGCCGGGTGTGGACAATGACATAGCGGATGCTTTGTCTCGTTCACAGTGGGGGAGATTCCGTGGGCTCGCCAGGGATGCGGACGGATTTCCGACCAGAATGCCGGTGCATTTGTGGTACGTAGGCAACACAGGATGTTGCAGTGGTTTTAGGTTCTCTGGCGCGATCTACCAAGGCAGCGTACAAGACAGCATGGGGGGAATTTTTTCGCTCCGGCGCGACGCGGAGGGATTCCCTTGAACTTAGACAGGAAGATGTACTTCAATTTATTTTGGATTTGATTGAGAGGGGTTTGTCCAGGGTTACGATAGCGGGTAAGCTGGCGGGTATTGCCTTCGTTGGGAAATTGTTGTGGGGTTATGCCCCCTCCGCCGGGGAGCTGGGGAAGCGCATGTTGGAAGGTTGGGCGCGTGAGTGTGGGCGCGCATCCAGGGTTCGTAAGCCTCTGTCCTGGGATTTGTTGGAAAGGGTGATTGGGATCTTGCCTGGGATATGTTACGAGGAAGTTGAAGCTTGCCTCTTCTCCACGCTGATGTCATGGATGTTTTTCGGGGCTTTTCGGGTGTCTGAGCTGTTAGGGAGTAAAGCGGGACAGGGGGTGCGTTGGAGTGAGGTTTCCTTTCGTCAGGATGGGGTCAGCATTTGGCTGAGGAAGTCTAAAACAGATTAAAGGGGAGGGGGTACGTGGGTTTCTTTAAAACTGGAGGGAGTCCAGCAGGCTTGCCCTTGCCGGTGGGGTTTGAGGTGGAGAGCTTTGTCTAGGGATAAAGTAGGTTTAGTTTTCAGGCACGAGGATGGAAGGGGGGGTAACGGCTGCGCAGCTTCTGGCGCTGCTGAGGAAGGCGCTGGGCAGGCTGGGAATTGACGGGAGGGGTTTTGGTACGCACTCATTTCGGATTGGGGCGGCATCTGAAGCGAACAATCTAGGTTGGGGGCGAGGGGACATCATGCGGTTGGGAAGGTGGTCCTCGGACTGTTATCAGCTGTATGTGCGCAGCGCAGACGGGGGGGGTGTAGCGCGGTTAGTCCTCTTTTCCTTTGGTTCATTCATGTTTCTCGTTGCAGGTTCGGTGATGGGTCCCCTCGCCAGGGAGATGTCCATTTGGATTGTGGGCCATTCCTTTGTAAAGTGGGCGCAAGTTCAGGCCCGTGCCAGCTTTTTTGGGGAAAGCTTGGGTTTCAATAAAGAGATGTTTACAGTTTGTTGGAGGGAAAGGGGTGGTATGCGATGGAAAGAGTTGCTGCAGGTGCTCAACGGGATCTTGGTGGCTGGTAGGTGCCCCGATGTATTGGTCCTTCATTTGGGGGAAAATGATATGGTGCGGGAAACGGGTCTGGCTTTGATGAGGTGTATGAAGCGGGATTTGGCGTTGATCAAGGGTCAGTGGGCCGGCTGTGCCATTATATGGACGGAGTTTGTTCCTAGGAGGGTTTGGAGGGGGGAGGTCAACCCGGGGGCAGTGGACAAGGCCAGGCGAAAGCTTAACACAGAGATGGTGCGCATTTGTCGTCAAATGGGAATTTTTAGGATTTCGCACAGGGACATCAGGTATGACACTCCGGATTTTTTCAGGGGCGATGGGGTCCATTTATCCCGGCTGGGCATGAACTTTTATTTATTGGAACTGAGGGAAGTTTTGGCCAGGTTGTTGGGGGTCCATAGGCGTTGAGGGGAATTTTTCCTAAGGGGCGGGGTGGGGGGGAGGGGGCAGGAAAATGGGGAGGCGGCGTTCCGCCTACCCTCCCGCCTTTTCCTGGGTGGCAGGGTTGGAAAAAGTTGGCCAGGATTGGCTGTAGTTTTTGGTTAAATGTTGGTAGTTGGGGAGCAGGAGCAGGAGCAGGGAAAGGGTAACCAGGTAGGCTAAGTTTAGATTAGAGGTTTCTTGGTTACAGTTGCAAAAAGGCAGGTAGGGATTTGGGTCATGGGAGGTTAGGATTGGTAAATGCTATATTGTGTAGGATTGTGTAATATTATTGTTATGGAATGTTATGTTGTATTTTGCGGGGTGGGGATTTGATGTGGGGATCGTAGGGGTGGGGGAAACAAGGGGTCAGGTAATTCATGTATAGTGAGGTTTTAGTTTTGGAAGGCAGTTGCCAAGGTATAAACTGTGATATGCACCTGTTTCAATAAAGCAGCCTTTTACACACACAAAAAATTGGTCTCGTGCTGGCTTGCCCCCCTTCCCTCCCAATGCTATAGTTTAACTGGCCACTGGGCATAGCTGCTTCTGCTCCCTTTGGCTTAAGCCCTATGCCTTACCACCTCTGACCACTAGATGACTCTGTTGCTCATCCCTGTAGCTAAAATCCTATACTGTATTATGTTTGATTACTGGGTGTCACTGCAGCCACACGCTCAGAACTTCAGCTACTGCCATACTGTGACCTGCCACTATAGGGGTCAAAGTGTCACTGCTGCCCAAAGGTCTGTCTGATTGGTCTAGACCACCAGCCAATGTCAGACTGCCATAGGTCGCTGGGAGTCATTATTGCACCAGTGTCTGCCTTACCATTATCAGAGCAGAGATAGATCTGTAACGTGTTATCCAAGATCCCACTGCACAAATTCAGCAGTTCCTCAACCAGTGCTCCACTTTTACCCCTAGGTGTCACTGATGTTGCACTATCTGTTTTCTTCCCGCCTCCCTGAGCGGCCCTTCCCACCAAGGCAGTGTGAGTTCTCGCATTACCAGAGAGCTAAACTAAATTGGCTGTGAAAAAATAGGATTAAGGTGTAATTTTAGATGTTACTTGAGTCTCGCTTTAATTTTTTTAGCTGCCAGGGAGCAAGGTGACAATCCCATTTTTATGTCTAGCTTAGCTGTCGTGGTAGGGTCATGGTTCCAAAAAATGTGCGTAATAAAAATACATGCCTGCGGGAGTCTTTGGCCAGCTCTCTTCATTCAGTGGTCTCTTCAAAGGTCATTCACATTTTGCTTCTGCCCACCACAGCATTCAGCTTGGGTCACTGGGTCAGACTAGTTCATCCATTGGCTGCCTTGCACTGAGTGTGACAGCATTTTGACGGATTACTAGTGCACTCCAGTGCCAGAGCTGGTGTGCCTTGCCGGCTGGGTCACTCATTTATTTCCATGTTCTAGCAAACGTTTGCATATTTTGTATGCTTGCAAAAACTATGTTTGCAACAAAAAAAAACAAGCTTGCTTGCTAGGGCCAGGCTTATTGGCTTTCCTTGCTTAATGCGGTCACCCAGCTACTGCAGCAGACATGTTGGTTCTGAATGTCCTTTGGCATTGGAGACAGTGGCGGCCGGCAAACATGAAGGGTGGTGAGGCAGGGGCCTGGGTGGGGGAGGGTAAGGTGGTGTTAAAGAAGAAGAAAATGCTTACCTCCTTATTGCATCTCTCCTCGTCGTCCCTCCGCTCAGGCAGGAACAGGAAGCACCCAGGCTACCCTAACCCAATCACAAGCGGCGATGCAGCGTTGTGATTGGTCTGAGCACCATGGTTTGGCGCTAAGACAGGCAGTGGGAGCCTGGGCATGTTCCCCACCCGCAAAGTGCGCATGACTGTTTGGCCGGTCCGACACGCCCAGCCAAACATTTATGCGCACTAACAGTGTACAAAGCAGTGGGGCGATGCTCCTCCGTCTAAACCGAAAAGCCGCCACTGATTGGAGACACTCAGCCAACAGAGCATTCACTGCTCTCATTACCCGAGTAGCTGCTAAATGGGTCCATGTCACCTGGGACAACTGTAGTGAGGCCTGGCTTAATAACCAACACAAAGCATTCTGGTATTTGTAGTTCAGTTTTTACCATTGTTAAGCATGGCTTTAAGACTCTCAGCCTGCAAAGTATTGTTGGTTAAAATGCAAGGATTAGCTGAAGGGGCCACACTTGGCATGGGTCCACCTGGCAGCTACATTGATCTATCATTGGTACGTTTATTTGTATGAACAGTACCGGTACATAGCATAGTGCAAAAGTAGACAATCTGAAGCATGGATACTAGAAGCTATTTTATGGGAAATTTGACTGTGAAGTCAAGTAGCTTGGGCGGGGGTGAATCCCATTACAAAGAGTTACTTCACTTAGGGTCAAAGTAGTGCCATAGTGCTTAATTACATATTACTGCCAAGAGGCTCTTACCATGTGTAAGGCCTTCTGCCAACAACACTTTGCATCATGGGACTTGTAGTTTGCCTGTTCCCATTCTAACTCCAGGTGTGGGTATCCCAGAAACTAAAGTGATGCAGGGTCTAAATCTAGGATCGGATGAAAATGTTGAATAAGGCATGCTGCCACTTGCAAGCTATCAACAGTTACAGTGCCAACTTAAAGGCGGCCAAAAACAGGCCCATCAAAAAAAGAAAAAAGTCCACGCAGGTACGTCTGACAATTTACCCTACCTGGCAGACGAAATCTGAGCTTTGTCTGCCAGGTAAGGCGCCAGCACTTCACACGCAGCCTTGACATCACCAGGCTAGAACCCAAGAAATTCAAGGAGACGTCCAGAGGGCAAAGTCTCCATTTTAGGGACCAAGGATATGAAACAGCAGCTTGGCACAGATCCTACCAGCACCCCCAGACTAGTCCAGGGGGAGCAACAGACCCTGATCTTTATGGAAGGCGCCTTGCCCGCGAGACTGGCACTGACATTTACAGCGTGGGCACCGCTTGAAGAGGGACCGCCCCTTTCTGTACCCCAGATTTATACCCCGTCGCCATGTACAGCACTCTGGTGCGTTAATGCTACATTTGTGCTTTACAGGTACCCTCACATACATAAACATACATATTTACATACATAGACATACACTACATACATACAAGTACTCATACCTGTATTACCTTGCTAAGATATCTTACATACATGTATGTATATAGATATATATATATATATATACACACACACACACATGCACAAACATTCCATACATCGAGTACCTGACATACCAATGCCAAGTGGAGGCCCACGGTGTTCGTTCAGCACTCAGAAAGCCTCTTCCGGTCCTGCGTGGACAGAGGGCGGGTGACATCTACTCCGTGTCTACTTTGTTCAACTGATTCTAGGTTCTGGGATCTGCCTTTTCACTTTTACCATCGCAAGTAGGGGTCTATAAGTCCCAGCATGCAACGCGTTAATCAACTGGAAATGGCAGGGCTGTCTGAAGAGGATGCTTGTGGCATGGAGCCAGTTTAGCAGCTCTGCCAGGGCACGTTTTTAACAAAGGCATTACATCTCACGGAGGGTGCCAGTTTCTGCAAGTCTGCACCAAGATGGTGTTTGCCTAAAATATGTCATTATCGACGTATTCATTCATTGTAATGCTCCAGCATCAGAAATTGGGTGAGATACCACAAATCTCCCTGAGTGACGTCCACCAGTCCATGGTTTGGGAAAAGCCAGTTAAAAAAATATTTAAAAATCTGAATTCTCAAAGGTTTGCTGAATGGGCTTTTGAGAGCGTACTCCAGAGTTTGCATGTCTGTACTGAGAAGCAGCAGGCGCCTAGGGCAGGTTTGAATTGGGTTGGTGGTGTTCAGACGTAAAACCAGATTTAATCTAAGCCTGTGATGCTGCTGCACACTGCAGTACAATGGGGCTGGCGCAATGCTATTCACAACCACAACACAACCCTGGTGTGCTGAATGTAGCACCATGGTACTGTTAAGTGGTGCTACTGGCTCTAGCTGTTTTCTCACGTCCAGTGCTGCTCTGGCAGTAGTGCACAATTCTAGTGCAAGCTCTGTTCTGGACTGCAGCACATCCCTGGTGAGCACTAGAACTTCAAAATGCAGTGCATAACCTGGGTGAGTTATGGCACTCCTGACTACTGTAGAATCCTAGACACACACAGTGCCAGCTTTAGGGCGGTGTGGACTGTGCCACCGCACCGGGCGCCAAGCTACGGGGGAGGGGGAGGGCGCACCATTCTGAAATAGGAGTTAAAACTAAAGCACCAGCTGCAGACATCTTTATGTCCCTGGCAATTTTCAGGACATAATAAAAATGTCGAGCTAACTCTGGTGATTAATGCACCTGCTGGAGAAATCTGAGTTTTGGCAGTTTTGACTCAAAGTAGCCCAAAGGGTTTCATGCAGAGCACAGAATTGTATTTTATGTTGATAACTCAATGAGTTACTGCTTTTTTCATATGCATCCTTTAGTCACCTGTAGTACATAAGTTACAAACCTTCTAATATAGCACAGTGAGCTATGAACTGGCACCACTGATCCGCATGCAAACTGCAAGGCATAGGTTTAGAGCTTTATGTTCTTCACCCACCTTTTGTTATTCTAAGTTTGGTATAAACGGTTTGTTTGGGTAGAAACCCATTCTGATTAGTAAAGCCAATGCCAACCGCTGGGCTATGTTTGAAATCCTGAGTTTGTGCTTCTCTAGACCTTGCTCTCTTAAAATATGCTGCCTACCAGTATGGATAACATGTGACTCCTACATCTTGTCGGACACATTGTGTGATGTAACATGCATTATACATTGATATGCAGACTTGCATTATTGTCTCTGTGTAATGTTTATGATGTAAAGTGCTCTGACCCCCTACATTGGTATTAGTAGTGCCTTGAAAGAAATTAAATACATGTGAGAGAGGAGCTATGGAGAGATAATGGGGACCCTTGGAGGGTGGTAGTGAGGGAATCCTTGAAGAAGGGGGCATTGGGTAGCACCAACAAAGACTGTTGCACCGGGCACCACCAGCGCTAAAGCCAGTCGCAGTGTTGAGCGCTGCTCCACGCAGAGGCACAATACAAGTCTACAGGGCTGCACCCGGCGGTGTCATGATCCCAGTGCCCACTGCTGCATAAGTGTGCCACGGTCTTAAAAAGCAGCGAAGGCGGAGCACAAGCACATCCTTGGCAGCTCTGCCCTGGCACAACGTATGGCAGCCTGAGCCACGCCGCAGCTCTTGGCACAGATACAGCATCGCCTTCACCAGCAGCATACACAGGGCGCTACTTTAAATAACTGCCCTGCATAGACATTCAAAGCAATGCTCATTGATATGCCCGCAGGTTTGCTTATGGGCCATGCCCACGGCTGAGTCATGGGTTTGTGCTCTTGCTTACTTATTCTCAGTGTAGGCAGAGTAGCCATAGTGAAACCAAAGCATTTGACAATAGGTTGGCCCACCAATAGTCTGGGAGAGCTCTGATAGCTCTCCTGGTCTTTCCGGAATTCTACTAAATTCTCCCATAAGCCACTCATCCTTTCCCTACTGAGACGCCACGTTTGTGCCCTCTGAGATGGATGCCATCCTTTGTTATTTACCAAGTCTGTGCCATTACAGAAGGCAACCAACATATGCAAACTAGTCCAGTGCTGACTCAAAGGGTCTGCCCTGCCCAAAAGCTTAGCCAAGCGCACACTGCAAAAATTGGAAAGGAGTCACAGACAGGTTTCGGTCTCAGTGGGCTTCATCAGGCTGGACAATGTGCATACGAATCTTGACAGATGGTGAAGACCTTTGACTGCACACATCAGGAACTACTAACCTCTGTAACAGACATGTGACAATATATATATATATACAAACTCAGGATTTCAAACATAGCCCAGCGGTTGGCATTGGCTTTACTAATCAGAGTGGGTTTCTACCCAAACAAACCGTTTTTATCAAACTTAGAATAACAAAAGGTGGGTGAAGAACATAAAGCTCTAAACCTATGCCTTGCAGTTTGCATGCGAATCAGTGGTGCCAGTTCATAGCTCACTGTGCTATATTAGAAGGTTTGTAACTTATGTACTACAGGTGACTAAAGGATGCGAATGAAAAAAGCAGTAACTCATTGAGCTATCAACATAAAATACAATTCTGTGCTCTGCATGAAACCCTCTAGGCTACTTTGTGTCAAAACTGCCAAAACTCTGATCTCTCCAGCAGGCGCATTAATCACCAGAGTTAGCTTGACATTTTTTCGTATGCACATTGTCCAGCCTGATGAAGCCCACCGAGACCTATATATATATAAAAAGTAGCATATTATCCACACTATTAGCGATCTAACTCAAGAAACTAAATCAAACAGCTGTCTGTCACAGGATCTTGCACGAAGCTACCTAAAGTCAAACAGACTTTAATGCAGAACTTGCACATTCTAAATCTCTATAATATGATTTAGCATAAGTGAGCTGTACTTTGCACTTCCAGGCCCCAAGAGTAACTAGGCACACCCACTGCACGAATGCTGGATGTGTCAAGACATCACGAAGTAAAATTCAAAGCCTAACTTCCACAAGAGGGAGTTCCAACACAAGTTATCATCCATTTGCCACTTTAACATTCTGCACCCCTCATTTAACTAAAGTATGGTATTTATATGGGTTGGACTGAACTGGCAGAGTTTCACTTCAAGGAGTTCAGCGAAGTTACATAAAACCTCTGCGAGTTTCTGCAGAGTTCCGTGAGCGGGTGGAATTTGGCACGTCGCGCTGCTCACACTGATTTTTATCACCGGGAACTTCGCAGGCGGGAACACGGACTCGGGCACGCCACAGGCTATGGCGGTCGTGCCGGTCCCCCGTAAGGCAGACGAGGGGGTGGGGCGCAGCGCACAGGAAGTGACGCGTGCAGCCTCCGCCCTCAGCCTGCGCTGATTGGATGGTATGGCATGACCCGGAAGCGCAAGTAAGTGCTTCCGGGTCAATCTGGGCAAGATGCGGCCGGGAAGCCGGTTTCAACTGGCTCCTCGGCCATGTCATAAATAAAAGGGGCTGTGGAGCGGCGGATCGGCCTCTTTTCTCGCCGCTCCACAGCCCGACCAGGACGGAGACCTTTTAACAAGGAGCTTTTTCCCCACCCACCATCCCCTGAGGAAGAGGTTTTTGATGTGTTAAAAAAGTTGTTTTTGTAGCCTTTGTAGGAAATGTTATGAATATTGTAATAATGTAGTCTGTAGTGTACTAACCGAATTTTCTTTTAGGGCGGCGTCTTGTCGTATTTTATGTAAAGTTAAGAAGTATCCTTGGTCAGGCGGTAAGGTCATGATTGGTGGGCATCTTTTACGGTCCTTAGCAGGCATCACCATTGTCAAATGGGGACGACTGAGGGGGGGGACAGATGGTCTCATGGAACTCCAGGGGCAGTTACCACCGGTAGGCTGGAAAGGTGCAGGGGGGAGGGGAAGTTCCGCTTCTGGTAGGCTTTTGGGCCAACCCCCGCACACGCGCAAGGGCGCAAGAAAACTGGGCATAACTGCACAGCCCCTTATGGAGATAATGTTGAGGGCGTAGGGGGTGCCCGGGGTGAGATAACCTTCTGGCGAATAGGGCCTCCTGCGCAAGTCACTCCAGTAGGAGGGTGGGACCTAGCATGATGTTGATCTTGGACCAGTCATTGACCTTGCCGTAGGCTCAAACAGGGATACGCAGGAAGATAATGTTGCTGATCACTTAGCTTCTGACAGGAATGGCTATATATTAGAAACATGTGAAGGATAGCCAAATGACATACTGTACATATCATTGTAATCAACCAGACTTTCTGCGTAATTTGTTAAATGGTGTAAATATAAAATTAATGTTTGTTATTGTTATGAATAAAATATGGCCGGGGTTCTACGACCCTTTAATCCAAGCCTTGGTGTGTTGTCTCCATTGTTGCCTTGGGGGAAAACGGAGGAGGATCTGTATCTGCCTTAGGGGCTCAAAGGATGAGGTAAAAGGGGGGTTGTCTGTCTGGAGGAGGGGGACTCGGCAGTACCTGGCCATATTGTTCTGCGCTGTAAAATTAGCGAGAACGGCACCATGCGGTGTGCCAGAGGGTGCTGCTTCTTTCTGACTGATTGAGAAGGATTTTCTATTCGAGCGGCAGCTTTCTCTTAAACAAATGGTTGCGAACTGCCGCAATGGCACGCATAAAGAAATCTCGCTGGGAGGCACTAGCACCTAAAAATCGCACTAGGGGGTGCAAATTCTCCCTCCCCAACTTAACATTGACAAGCTGCGCACGAGAAAATTCTCCACCATGCGGTGATTGGCAGAGTTTTGCTGGAATGCAGAGCACAGAGTGGGCAAAACTCTGCAAATTCCACTGGCGGAGCGGAATTATTCGGCCACCGCTAGTATTTATAGGGAGAAACAATGAGACATTGCAGATCTAATGAGATAGCATAAAAACTGAACTGGGAAGTTTTCAAATCTGCACCCTGGAATACATTCTATTGTAAAAGATCCATCCCTGGGGCCCATTCCCTTTCTTCAGTACAAACTCACACTCCACTCATACTCCATTCCAAAGCCAGAAGACAAGCATGATCCATCTGAAGCATGATTGTGCAAATCCGATTCTTGGGTCGGTCACTGACATATGGTGTGGTCTCTGACAATTTATGACAGAGTACACAAATATTCATCCAGCAAGGGAGCAGTCAAAAGAAAAAAATACCCTCCCCTTTGAACCATATCCCAAATGACACCGAGCGAGTGAACTGAGCAACCTTCAAGTTTCCCTTCGGGTCGTCCCTCTACCGAGGGTATTCCAAAATGTTCTTAAAATCTTCTATCCATCCTTTTGTCCTTTCCCCATCTTTCTCTCATTCTTCTTTGTGCTCATTTTTCCACTCATGCATACATATATTAATCTATTTATCCTTGCTTCCATTGCTCCATCGGTCTTTCGTTTTCATCCGTCCATCATTCCTTCCATCATCCTTATTTCTATCTTTCCTTCTTTTCCCCATTCATCTGTCCATTCACCTATCCTTCCTTTCATCCGACCATTCACGCACCCTTCCATCTTTCAGTCTATCCATCCATCTTTTTTCTTCCTTTCGGAATTCTTTCTGCCCCTTTTTCCATGCGCCCATATATACATCTATACACCCTTCTATCCCAATTTCTGCCTCTTCCTTCCTCTCACTATTCATTCATCTACCATTCTTCCCTCCATCATCCATCCACAGCTCATCCTTCATTTTTTTCAGCCATCCATCATTCTATCCTTCTCTATCCATTCATCTACCTTTGCATGCATCCACCCTTCTTTCCATACATATGTCCTTCTATCTATCCATCCATGCATTCGTTCTCCATCTAGATCTCTCTCCATCCACTGATACATCCCTCATTCCCAATCTCTCGTTTCCTTTCACCGCACACCTCCTTCACACTAGCTTCTCTCAGCGGAATTATCAACGTACTCTTTGGAGAACAACGTCTCCTCTGACAAAAGGAAAGAAGCTATAAAGAAGTATGTGAATGTTTCATATTATGCAGTGGTGGCTGCTACGGGGTAGAAGTGGTGAGGCGGGGATTTAAAAAAAAAATTCACTTACCTGCCGGTTGCCGCCTCTCCTCTGTCCTTCTGTCAACGACACACGGAAGCAGGAAGGACAAAGGCTCCCAGACTTTCCTAGCCAATCACATCGCTGCTGTCACTAGAATGGCAGCAGCGGTGTGATTGGTCTGAGCGCCTTTGTTCGGCGCTAAGACAGGGAGTGGGAGCCTATGCATGTTCGCCATGCTAAGAGCGCATGACTGTTTGGCCGGCCCAAGACAGCAGGCCAACCCATCATGTGCACTTAGAAAGTGCCCACCCTGCTGGCTGGCACCCCAGCCCCGCCCCGCCCCTAAAACAAAACTGGCTCAGTACGGGAAAAATAATTTCTTGTGGGGCGACGCTCCTCCGCCATAGCTGATATTATGCATAACTGCCCAGTGGATCCCCGCTCATGGTGCTAAAGTGGAGGGTGAGGGGGGGGATGTTCATGAAAGTCAGTGCTTTAAATGGACAGGTACTATCTGGAACTGAGTACCTGCACTTCTTTAATTTTAAAAAGACAGTACCTACACTTCAAAGCACAGGTCCAATACTTTCAGTGAGAAAGTATTGGCACTTTTCAGGGAAGAGAGTGGCCGTCTATATTTCCATTTAAAGCGCTGATGACGCCCCTGTTAATCCACCCAACATTAAAGCGCACGGTCACACCGAGGAGTGTGTTGCCGCTATTTGGTTGGTGTTCATTGTTACCCCACTCAGTACTCATTTAATGCTCCTGGGGAGTTTGAAAGGCCAGGCGGAGCCGCCTCAGTTCAAACATGTGACCCGCACAGACAGCATAAGGCTTCCCTAGTTCATTTCCACGATTTCCAGAGAAAAAGAAGGGTTTCTATCAGCTGAGGGAATTACGGAGACCTTGAGAAATGTTTACTATCAAGAAAAAAAAGCATTACATTAATCTCTTATCTTCCTAACCGCCCATTCTTCATCTGTGACTTAATTACATTAGGAAAATACAAATTAAAATCAGGGCATCGTATTTCAAACTGACTTGTAAAGCCGACGGGAGAGTTTTATGGCTACGCACCAAGGAAGAGACAGGCGAGCGGCTAAGCAGGCCCCGCTGTGCCAAGAGAGGTGACACGTGTGTGGGGGGAGGCGCTCCTGCTGTAATGTCATCACACTGATTCGCACCTTGCATCCTTGTGATCTTGGCATTCAATGCTCAGCCATTAAAAGAAGTGTCCCCATACCATCTAATTTACAGTTTGGGACATCGGGGAAGAGTGTACCAGCGAAGCAGTGATCACCTTGAGGTAATCTGGCAGGGTATACTTCTGACAGAGGATACATTTAACAAAAGATCTAATTGATATGTGACTGTAGACAAAAATGTTGACAAACATTTCAAGATATTGGTAAATACAAGGTGTATCTGAAGTACATTTGCCCAGTACCTAAGGGAGACATACATCGGGTGCCCTCAGTACTTGTACCTATTATGACTGACCTGGATGAATTAGTTTTATAAATTTCTTCTCATGAGTGGATGTGTGCATGAGGTGGTTAAGATTTAACAAAGGGTAAAAACCATGCACAATGAATATTAAAAGCGTGCATAGGTAATGAGTAACTTTTTAGGAAATATCCCTGGCATGAAACCATCTTATTTTATTTTACCACAGGTTGTTATACCGAAGATCATAGCGCCGGTTGGATGTTCACATCTTGTACAAAGAATGTTTGCTGGACAGTAGCGGACCTGACATAGGGATCCCAATCATCCAAGAAGTGGTTAACATTTCTGGGCAGAAACGAGTCGACTCATTTTAAGACTGCTAAGGGTCTTATTAATCTACCAGAAAACTGTTTATTTTTTAATCTTGTGAAACAGAGATCAGAATCAAATATATTGTATTAATCTTCAACTATATAATTTTAAACCAACTGTCCCTTTGGGGTTGCATGATTTTCAACTTCGAACAGAACCTTCTAAACTGGTAAAAGCTTACTGTTGACCTCCAGCCATGGACCGAAGCATATTCGATGATGAAGCATGCCACATACCATGGGTGAGAGTCTTGTGTCCTTAAAAGAAAGTGACCTAGCAGCCCAATGAGGCTTACAGTAAATGGGTCTAAAAACTATCTTAATGGGATTTGATGAAAACAGGTCTTGTTACAAGGACTAGGGCGCCTTAGGTGCATATTTCCAAAAACATCATGAGAGACTCTGAGAAGATCATGCGAAAGACTGAAAACATCATAGGCAAGATCACGAAAACATCATGACAGACTCTGAAAAGATCATACAACTGACTGAAAATATCATGTGCCAATCATTACGACGGACAGTGAGAAAATCATATGAAAGACTGAAAACATTGTATGTCACATACCAGATTATGACAAGATCATAGAACAGACTGGACACATCATACCTCACTCTCCAAAAACATCATGACAGCCAGTGAAAACATCACACGACAGAAAGAAAACATTATGTTTCATATTACAAAAACATCATGAGAGACTCTGAGACTATCATATGACAGACTGAAAAAACATCAGGATGCCAAAAAGATCATGAGCAACTCAGAATCCCATACGAAAGACTGAAAACACCATCCGACAGACTCCATAAACATTTCATGTCAGACTCCAAAACATCAGAAGCAGACTCCGAAGACGCCATATTACAGACTCGGAAAACATGGTCTGACAGACTGTGAAAACATTATATGACAGGCTGAAAATATTGCATGACAGACAGAACATACTGTGATAGGCCTAGAAAATAAATGACGTATTCTGAAAACAACACACAACAGATGGAAAATGGCATATGTCAGACTAAGATCCTCCCAACACACTCTGAGGATCATTAACAGACTGGAAACATCACTGGCCAAGTTCCAAAAACATGGTATGACAGACTAAATACATCAAATGATAGGGTGACCAGACATCCCGGATTATCCGGATAGTCCCAGTTTTTGGAGGATTGCCCTGACGTCCCAACACTTTTTACAGAAATAAATACATGACCTGGTTTTGCGAGAGGGTCAGGGGAGCACGCACATTTATCACTGTGCTGTGAAAGCCCATGTTCACACCGGCCCTCTCATCACACCAGGGACAGAGTTTTATTTAAAAGAGTCTTCTACTGTGCTGACTGACCTCATTCACACAGCACAGCAGGATTTAATGAGGGGTGAATCAACCACACAGAGGTATGTGTGTGTGTGTATATATATCTGTAGCATGAAAATTAAAGACTCCCTCAGACATTCTGGAGTGTGTGCCATATATGTCTCTCTCTATATTATTTTTTCACTCAAAAAACAAAGGCTAAAGCGACGTGATAGGTGCATATGTCAGTGACAACATTAATGTTATGAACTCAAAAAAACACAGAAATTCACCAGTCATAGTTAGCAGAGCTAACTATAACTTGCACCCCCAACATGCACTGCTTATAGCCTCACATATTACATCACTGACATGTTCTACGACATCACTGATGACATCTCAAATGACATCATTGATGACATCTCAAATGACCTCATCCAATGAGTGTGTTAGTTTGTTTTAAAGTTTACATAGTGGCATCTAACTACCATATTACTTTTCTGCATAATTTTGTACTGCCTGTGTCCAACTAATGTGCATAAGTATTTACAAATTGCATGTGCTCCTAATGCATCGTAGGTGTGTGGAGGTATTGAACACGTTATAAATCTTTGCATTGAAGAGTAACATGTGCAGATGACAGGTGAAGACTTGTGTCCAGTGTGTTCACACAAGTTATCTGCTTCTTCAGAAGAAGTTTCCAACAAGGCAAAGATTCTCCAATACAGCCACTCACAAACCAACTCACTCAACGAAACACCTACTCAAACAGTCACTCACTCACCCATACAGCCTCTACACACCCACTTACCCACACATAAAGCCACTCACACCGTCACTCACCCACCCACACAGCCACTGACACACCAACTCACTCACCAACATATCCACTCACACAGCATCTTACTCACCCACACAGCTACTCACACACCCAATTATACATCCATACAGACACTCACGCACCCATACGCACAAGGATACATACAATCTCACAGCCACTCACATGATATATATTAAAAGTAGTATCACTCATTAGTAGTACACCTAGTATACTACTTTAACTTTTGTAGTACCTCAGTATATATGTTTAACAATCAAACTCTTACAAAGTACTTACACTCACTGGATGGTGTCATCAGTGATGTCATAAGTGATGTCACTGACCATGTAATGAGTGATGGAATATGTGAGGTCATAAGCAGTGATTGCGGGGCGTAAGTTATAGTTAGCTCAGGTAACTATAACTGCTGAATTTCACTGTTTTTTGTACGAGTGAAATCTGAGCCTAACTATAACATCCCTGTCCCCCTTGTTTTTTTCAGTGAAAATATATATATATACATAATAGTCACTGACATAGAAATAGGAATAAATGTTGGCACTGGTCAGTGCATTGTCACTGTATATAGACACTGCATTGACAAGTGCCAACATTTAGTCCTATTTCTATGTCAGTGGCTGTCCCAGTCGGTGTTTTGTTCTTAAAGTCTAGTCACCCTATCATATGACAGAGTCCAAAAACATTGTAAGACAGATGCTGAGAAGATCAGACGTAGTGAAAACATCATACAACACACTGAGAACAGTACAAACACGCTCTGAGAACATATTATCTAGTAATGAGAATTCAGACTTAACCCTTCTTGCCCTCACTAATACTACAGCACTCTGTGGGTGTGAAACGACAGTAGTTCAAACAAGCTGCATAATAATTCCCTTACACTCACATGACAGAACTGATACGGGTCATGTCAATTAGCTAGCGCTGTACTGTCATTCACCCATCAACAACACGACCAGCATGGAACGACTGGAGAGAACCAACACATACCGCTGGCCAATGACGGGCTCTAATTTAGTCCAACTAACTATGTACTGTGTCCGCCTGTCGCCACTCACAAGCAGTGCTTAAAATGGGCGGGCACTCACAGGTATAGAGTACCTGCACTTCTCAGCACAAGTGCAATACTTCTAATGGGACAGTACAGGCACTTCTCGGTAGCACCCAGGCACTATGGGATAGTAAGTGCTTGCACTTCTATTTTTCCATTTAATGCACAGCTCCCAAGGACATTCATATTCGGAAAGACTGTACAAAGCCCATCCCTGTAGAGTCCCCACCATCTCTACCCATCAAACACATGCCTGCTCAGATCCATAAACAAACTAAAATCTCAGAATGGGCCCCCAGTGCAGTAACCAGCTTAGTAGGCCCTGATCAGAAGAAATGCAGCAGAGAGGCCTGCAGACCTGCTCAACGCTTTGCTGAAAACCATACACCGTGGGTCTATCCCTCACACTTCTTCATCCATCACACTGCTCAGCGTCGGGTCTCTTAACAACATAACCAAACTGCGGCATCACATGACAAGCTTTAGAACACGCTATGACAGACTTGGAAACATCATCTGATAGACTACCATGCCGCATAGGACAGCCACAGACCGCCTCGGAACTCCCTCTTACAATACAGACACTGACATTATGGACCCACTAAAAGTATCAGCACGACAGACTCTCGCGAGATCTCATTTAAAGTTGCCTCGCGTGCAGCAGGCGGCAGGGCGCAGAGGGGTGGAAGGCATCTCTTGTGAATTGTTCTGCAGATCTTTCCATTTGCATAGGTGAGTGAATACAAGCACCTCACCGTGAGAAGGCGGAGTCCTGCTGCTTGAGGGCGAGAGCTGCTACACATCACACTCCTCCTAAGCTGCTCCGTCCGCCTTCCTTATCGCCTAGATTTAGAAGGAAGACTGTGCTCCCGCGAGCCAGCCTCCGGACTGAATGCTCGTGCAGGAGAGGTGCTGGGTGTGCAGCCCCGAACCAAGTGCTCGCCTCCCCAGCCCCTTGGGAGCCCTGGCACAGGGCCCACTTGCCGCGAGGGGGGCCTTCATGTCAGGCAGCCTACACACGCACCGACATGCATGATCCAGCAGCTGTGTGCATGAGAGGATGGTCGGGCTGTGTCATGTCTCAACCTGGTACACGGGGGTGGGGATGCCGGGCAGGTGATGGGGTTTCATCAAGGAGGCCTCGAGCAAGTCCTGGTATGCCCCTTGCGTGCCTTGTGATCTTAGGCGCATGTTGTTCCGAAGCATCAGTGTCTCTCCCGTGGTGTACCTTTGTGCTCTTCCCAGGGGAACGATCTATTCCGGAGGAGGAAGCGAGGACTCGCTAAAAGGTCACGGGGTCAGTCACAAAAAAAGAGAAGTTTACACGAGGCACTTTGGAATCATCCTGAGACCCATCACACTGCTGAGCCCTGCGTCTCTTAATACTTTAACCAAACTCCAACATCACATGACAAGTGTTGGAACACTATGACAGATTGGAAACATCAGCTGATAGACTGTCTACACAAGGCGGTCCCTATTGACGCCATGCGGCATAGGACAATCCTGTCCTAACGGCCAGAGCTGCCGACTTTGGAGCTGGGGAACCAGGTTCAAGTCTCGGCGTGGGCTCAATATCGTGTGATTCTGGGCAAATCACTTAATCTCCCTGTAACTACCAAAAAATGAATGTCATGTAACTGGTGCTCATGTATAGCGCTCCAATACCTTCGGGTCGAGTTTGCGCTATATAAAACTGAAGAAAAAAAATCCGAGCCTAATCGCAGGAGCCTTGAGGTCAGGCAGCTGTTCCTACAGCCGACCGATTGGGCTGTGGTAAACTCGGTAAAACGTCGGCTCTTCACGGGAGACATTGCTGCACTTGTGTGTTGCTCTCCCATGGCCTCGGTCAATGCCACGCACTTACTTGGTACCTTGCGTCTCAATTGCACTGGCGTGTGCTTCCGCCAGGGCCTAAAACTAGTGCATTACTCCCACCGCCCACTAGGTGTCACTGCCGCACTCAATCAATCAGGGTTTTTTTAAAGCGCGCTACTCACCCGTGAAGGTCTCAAGGCGGTGAGGGGGCGAGGGGGCTGCAGCTCCGGATCAGTCGAAGAGCCAGGTCTTGAGGCTCTTCCTGAAGGTGTGCAGAGTGGGGAAGCGTCTGTTGTTGACTGGGAGCTTGTTCTATGCCTTTGCTGCGACGTAGAAGGCTCTTCCACCTGCTCTGGTTCTGCGGATGCGTGGGGTCTCTGCCAGGGCGAGGTCGGCGGACCGGAGGTTCCTTAGGGGTACGTGGAAGGAGACTCTTTCGTTGAGGGAGCAAGACCACTGACTCATTGTCCGTGAAATTGCTCTCCCACCCTCGCAGCTCCACCATTAAGTGAGGCCTGCCCCTGCCCCTGCACTCTTGAGTGTTGGTGATCGAGGCCCTCCTCCACCCGCAGGTTTCCCTGCGCCTCATCCCTGGTGGTCCAGTGGACCTCTGTCTCCTTCCTCTCACTCTGCTCTTTCACTCGTTTTCACTCGTTTTTCTACCCTTTTATCTTTCACCTTTCTGCACTTTTCTGCATCTCTGCTCTTTTGTGCCTTATTTCTGCTCATTTTCCCTTTCTCTCGCTCTGCTCTTTCACTCGCTTTTTCTACCCTTTTATCTTTCACCTTTCTGCACTTTTCTGCATCTCTGCTCTTTTGTGCCTTATTTCTGCTTATTTTCCCTTTTTTCTTTATCCCTTATTTTCCCTCCCCGCTCCCGCCTCCCAGCTGTCCAGCCCTCCCCGACCCCTACTTAATGGCGGCCACTGCGCGGCCGCGCCGCTGATGCACCTAAGGCGCATCAAAGGCAAGCCTGTCTGCGACCCGTCAGCGACCAGCGCCAGGAACCCTTTTTTCTTTATCCCTTATTTCCCCTCCCCGCTCCCGCCTCCCAGCTGTCCAGCCCTCCCCGACCCCTACTTAATGGCGGCCACTGCGCGGCCGCGCCGCTGATGCACCGAAGGCGCGTCAAAGGCAAGCCTGTCTGCGCCCGTCAGCGACCAGCGCCAGGAACCCTGGACCTCCGCCCCGCCAACGCTACGACCCAGCAGCACTCCACGCACTCAACCCAGGCCGCAACAACAACTGCAAGCTAGCATCACCAGCCGACACCCACGGACCCTTCAGCTGTCACCGCTACCGGCACACCTGCACCACCGCCAAGAACACGGATCCAGCACAACCCGCCCACAAGAACAGAACTGAACCGAAGACCCTGCAATGCATCCTCCTCAACGTCCGATCCCTCCACAAACACGCCACAGAAATCTGGGACCTCCTCGACAGCACCACCCCGGACGTAGGCGTTCTTCACCGAAACCTGGACCAACACCACCTCGGGACCGGACATCGCCATCGCCATCCCCCAAGGATACAAGATCTCCAGGAAGGACCGACCCACCCGCCCAGGAGGCGGAATCGCCATCGTCCACAAATCCAGCCTCCGCCTGAGCACACTCCCCGACGAGCCCACAGAACTGATGGAACACCTTCACTTCAAGATACTGGCCAGCCCCACCGCCACCCTCCGAGGAACCCTCATCTACCGACCCCTGACCCCGCGGACCCTTTGCCAACTCCATCACAGACATTATCTCCCCGCAGGCCATCGCATCCACCAACTACACCCTGCTGGGAGACCTCAACTTCCACCTCGACAACCAACTGGACCCCAACACCACATCCCTCCTGGACAACCTCCACAGCATTGGACTCCGCCAGATCGTGACCGAGCCCACGCACTCAGCAGGACACACCCTCGACCCCTCTTCACTACAGGAAACTCCATCACCTTCAGCCACACCACCGAACTCCCATGGACCGACCATCGTTGCGTCCACTTCACCTTCAGAACACCCACCATCCACAGACACCAGCACCTGCTTCCACGAAGAAACTGGACCAAAATCACCGACGACCAGCTCACCTCCTCACTCAACAACTCCATCCCAACCATCGCGGAAAACGACGACCCCAACACCGCAGCCCGAACCCTGCATAGATGGATCTCGGACAGCACCAACACCATAGCCCCCTCAAGAAAAACAACAATACCCGCGCCAAGAAAGCCAGATGGTTTACCACCGAACTTCGAGAGTCCAGACGCACATGCCGCCGCCTCGAAAAGGCCTGGAGGAACACCAAATCCACAGAAGCCCACAACAACTTCAGAGCCGCCACCAACGCCCACCATCAACTCATCAGAGAAACGAGGAAAAAAGCGATTGAAGACACAACAGCAAGGAACTCTTCAGCATCATCAAGGAGTTCGCCCAACCCACCAGCGAGTCTACCGACATCCCTCCCTCACAAGACCTCTGCGACAAACTCAGCACCTTTTTCCACCACAAAATCAAGAGCATCTACGACAACTTCGACGAAGACAACCAACACACTGAACCCTCACCAACCACCCCCGACACCCGGAAACCAGCGATTGACGACTGGACAGCCCTCACCACCGAAGACACACTGAAGACAATGAAGTCAATCCACTCAGGGGCCCCCACGGACCCCTGCCCCCACCACATCTTCAACAGAGCCGCCGACACCATCGCACCCATGCTCCGCCACACCATCAACCACTCCCTGGCGACCGCCTCGCTCCCCTACGACTGGAAACACGCCGAGGTCAACCCCTCCTAAAGAAACCCTCAGCGGACCCCATCGACCTCAAAAACTACAGACCCATCTCCCTGCTCCCGTTCCCAGCGAAAGTCATTGAGAAAGCCATCAACAGCCAACTCGCCACATTCATTGAAGAACACAACATCCTCGACTCCTCCCAATTCGGCTTCAGAAAAAAACCACAGTACGGAAACCGCCCTCCTCGCCGCAACAGACGACATCCGTACCCTACTGGACAAAGGAGAAACAGTAGCCCTCATCCTCCTCGACCTATCAGCGGCGTTCGACACAGTCTCCCACCGCACCCTAATACGCAGACTCTACAACGCAGGAATCCAAGACAAGGCCCTCGACTGGATCCGCTCCTTCCTCTCCGGCAGGACGCAGCGGGTCAGACTCCTCCCTTTCCTCTCAGACCCCACACCTACCACCTGCGGAGTCCCCCAGGGCTCCTCCCTCAGCCCGACGCTTTTCAACGTCCACATGGCTCCACTTGCCCCCATCGTCAGAACCTACGGACTCAACATCGTGTCATACGCAGACGACACCCAGCTCATCCTCTCCCTATCCAACGAGCCCATCACCGCCAGACGCAACTTTCGAGAAGGCATGGAAGCCGTCGCCAAATGGATGAAAAACAGCTGCCTACAACTAAACACCAACAAAACAGAAGTACTCATCATGGGCCCAAACCCCGACGCCTGGAGCTACACCTGGTGGCCCCCGCCCTCGGAAACCCGCCAACCCCCACAGACCACGCACGCAACCTGGGAATCATCCTGGACTCCGAGCTCAAAATGGACCGCCAGATCAACTCTGTCTCGCCTTCCTGCTTCCACACCCTCCGCCTCCTTCGTAAGACCTTCAAATGGATCCCCTCGAACACCGAAAGACCGTCACTCACGCCTGGTCACCAGCAGACTCGACTACGGCAACGCACTCTACGCCGGAATAAACAAAAACCTCACCCGCAAGCTACAGAACATCCAGAACGCCGCCGCAAGACTGGTCCTCAACCTGCCAAAACACTGCCACATCTCCCAGCACCTGCGCACACTCCACTGGCTCCCCGTCGAGGCGAGAATCACCTTCAAGATGCTCACCCACGCACACAAGGCACTCCAGGGCACCGGACCAGCATACCTGAACAGCCGACTCAAATTCCACGCACCCCAAAGGACCCTACGATCAGCCCAGCTCTCCTACGCCGTGGTCCCCCGCACCAGAAAGACCAGATCGGGAGGCCGCTCCTTCTCCTTCCTCGCGGCCAAAGCATGGAACGCCCTTCCGCTCCACCTCAGACAGACATCGCTCCCCATCTTCGCAAGAAACCTCAAAACCTGAAAAAGAACAAGGAAGGCAAGATGGCTGCCGACTGACATCAGTGAGAGTGGCTCCAGATCCTCTCTCCCGGAGACTCATTGAAGTTAACAATGTGGTGATCCATAGCTAAAGGCTGCTATGCGAATCCAGGTTCACCTGACGGAGTACGTGGCAAAGCTGAAGCAGGCGATTTCCCGAGGCTCTCCGTGCAAGTTTGGCGATCAGCTCGCACTCGTGGTTGTGGTGCCCTGGGCGATTCTACGGGCGTCCGGTAATCGACGGAAAAACAGCGCAGTGATGGGGCCGAAAAGTCAGCGTGCCGCTAAGGACACCGCGCTGAAAGAAACGCAAAGGAGAATCCGAGTCTCCCTGGCCCGGCAAGGCATGGTGGGCTGTCACGGCGTGTGCTGAATCCAGCGAAGAAAGACGGCGATCTCGTCAACAAAGGAACGAGCGGGACCGCTGAGGGACGCGGTAAATCAAGGATTGTGGGGCCGGCGCTGACGGGGGAGAGCTCCATGCGCCAACCGACCCTGGTCGAAACTTTTGCGGCGGTAGCAGCCGTGGATAAAGTTGCTCAGGAGAAAGCTGCTGCCGGGGGCCAGAGATCAGTGAGTGCGGGAACAGCGAAGCCGGATCGGACCCACACGCAATAATAACAACAACAACAGCAACACCGAGGCAATCAGATCACGGACTGACGGAGTGTCAGACATTGGTGGCGGCAGAAGTGGATGAACTTGACCTGCAAGCTGGAACAGGAGCACCGGAGAACCTTGATTGCCCTGAGGTGAACCTCACGAAGGAGAAAGGAGAAGGTGATCTGCAAATGTCTGCCCATTTCGGTGAACTGCTGGGAGTATCAGATGTAACTCACTTGCAAGGGATAAGGAAAATACAGACAACGTCCTTCTCAGATGCAGAGATGGGCGCGGCGAAAGTGAGTACCGCTGGCCAGGTCATAAATCCTGTGCAACTAAAACCATTATTAGGCTCCCTGAAGCGGATAAGTTCTTTTCATTAAACGATGACACTGATTGGTCACTCAGTAGGGGAGAGAACTCCGAGGAGGGCACAGAGTCAGATTCGGGTGATTCGCCTACATTCAATGGGGATACTCGTTCTAAAACCCGCAGGCTCAAACGTAGATCTAAAAGAGGCACTCTTTCGAGTGAGACAGAGACAGCACGTAAATTAGTTTGGGACTATTCAGCTACAAGCCAGACCTATCTAGATGAGGCTAGGGGAGCGCACTGGGGGCTCTGGTGGTTTGGTCAGGGATACATCTTCAACTACATCTATGCCTTCGTTAGAACTTGTATATGCTACTCTGAAGCAGATGCAAAGTGAAGCTAGAGCAGAGAGCCAGCGGGCCCAGGCGTCCACAAAAAATTACAAGGGTGTCTACGGAGAATGAATAAGCTACAATCAGAGATGGTGGAAAGAGTTGTTCACGTTGAGCAAAGAACAGAAGCTCTTGAGGAGGATGTTGGAAGACTGCAAAACCTTAAAGGTGCGCAAGATAAGATATCAGAAGACATGATGTGGAAGATGGAGGATTTCGAAAATCGGCAGCGCCGCAATAATGTGAGGTTGCTGGGTATAGCGGAAAAAGGTGAAGGGGAGAACATTATGTCTTTTGTAGTGGCTCTCTTAAAGGGTGCATTCCCGGATTTAGCACAGTGGAACTGGGAGGCAGAAATTCAGAGAGCACACCGTTTTCCCTTCACCCAGAAGAAGAACAAGGGCGCAGGTCAAGAAGAGCGACCAAGAGCTATCTTGATTTATGTGGGCAACTTTCTCCTTAGACAGGCGCTCATAGACATGGCAAAGCCAGACTCCAAGAGGACTTATGATGGACATACATTTTTCACTAGGCCAGATTTCTGCCATATCACAGTTGAGAGGAGGTGGCGACTCCGACAACTAATAGCACCCTTTCATGAGGCTGGCTTTGAAGCTTATTTGCTGTTTCCTTCGCGACTTAAGGTCATAAAGAATGGGCGGGTCAGAATGTTTTTTTCTGAAATTAAGGCACAAGAATATCTGGGGGAGGTAAAGGAGGCCAAAGAGAAGGTTTGAGTGGGTTAAGTTAATGCTTCCCAACTCAGCATTGGTGCATATTCCTTCCCAGCGCTTATCGTGTTGTTCCTTTTCCTTTTGCTTTAACGTATGTCTTTGGCTATTAGCGGTTACCACAGCATATTAAGTAGGATTATTTTGAAAAATGGGCTGATGGTAGGGGGGATCAGGGACCACTCGAGGTGTCACACTTGGTCGCCACACATAGGTCCGCCGGACCTATTTGCCTGTGTGGGAGTGTGGGGGGGTGGGGGGTGGTGGGGGGCCTCAGTGGGATGGGGAAGTGGGTGGTGGGAGGAGGGGGGAAGGCGAGGGTAAAACTAATGCACAGTTTGATATGAAACAAAAAAATGGGGACAGACTCAACAGACAATATTGCACAAGGAAAGTTTTAAAGATGTTAGAAGCTGAACTTAAACTGAATTTAAGTAAACAAAATAACACTTGATGAATCTGCGTGTCGCATCTTTGAATATATGTGGCTTAAACGATCTGACTAAGAGACAGAGAGTCGCTATAACTTTGAGGGCACTCCACATTGATATACTTTGTCTTCAGGAAACTCATATTGAAGGTAGTCGCGGCAAGGTCTTAGAACAGCTAGGTTTTGAGTTAGTAGTTAATACTAATCAAGGCACCAAAACAAGAGGGGTGGCTATTATGTCCCGGCGGCTAGGTGTTATATTTCGAAGGAAAGCGGCGGATAAATGGGGCCGGTGGGCTTTGGCTGAAGGTTGGATAAATGGGGTTGCTTTCACAATCTGCTCGGTCTATGGCTCAACGGGAGATGACCCAGAATTATTTGAATTCTTGGATGTGGAGCTAGCCTCCTGGCCCGCCCCGGTGATAATGTGTGGTGACTATAATATTAATGGTATGGGTGGTCTTTGGGGGAAAAAGGGGGAGGTTATACGGGTAGAAAGAAGAGGGTATATAAGGCGCTTACTAATTTGGTGCAGAATAATGCACTTCGGGATGTATGGGTATCCCTCTACCCTAAAGATTCAGGTAGTACATATTTTTCGGCGCCTCATCAGGTATTGGTGAGATTGGATTATTTTTTGTAACATATTCTTTAATATCTAAGTGTAAAATCGAGAAATACCCCGATTGCTTTCGGATCATAATCCGTTAGTGCTCACTGTTAATCTAGGGGAAACCCAAGCAAATGAGGCCGTGGACATTCGAGAGAGGCTTATTAAAGGATCCGGAATATATAAGGCATATAACTGAATGGATTCAGATATTTTGGGAAATTAATAGAGCAAGTGCTAGCACTGGGATTGTATGGGACACTTTCAAGGCTGGAGTTCGGGGAAACAATGAGCTATAGCCTATTTAGACGTAAGAAGGAAAATCAGAGGGAGAAGGCGTTGATCAACAGATTGAAAGAATTAGAGGAGGATCTGGCAGTAGGGGTTAGTAGGAAAGACTCTTTGGATGGGATTTTATTAAACTTAGCGGTGACGAAAGCTGAATTGGGAGATCTAGTTACGGTTAAAGCGGCAGAAAGGTTTTTAACTAGAAGAGAGCATTGTTATGAGTATAACGAAAGAATAGGACATACTCTGGCAGTGCGGCTGAGGCAAAAGAGTCTAGCGGCTGAGATTAGAGGGGTTTTAGATACCACTGGGAGATTAGTAGAAGACCCGCAGGAGATTCGGGAGGTTTTTCGCCTCTATTACGAAAAACTCTATTCCGAAGATAAGAGTAAACAAATGGCTCACAAGCAGGCGCATAGCAAGAATTATTTGAGTACAGCCGGCTTGCAAGGGGCAGATGTTAGCGACGGAGAAGTACTGGCGAGAACACTAACCTTAGATGAGATTTTGGAGGCACTTCAAAATCTTCCTTCAGGGAAAGCAGCAGGACCCGATCAGATTCCAGTTGAGTTTTACAAAGTATTTGCTGAAACAATCGGGCTGGATTTACTGGAAACAATGTGTCAGGCTCAGCTGGGGAGCTCAATTCCTGATTCATGGGGAGGGGCAGATATCATCGTATTCTTAAAAAGGGAAGCCCCCGGAAGAACCTGGCTCTTACCGGCCAATTACACTTATGAATAGTGATGTTAAAGTGTATTCTAAGGTATTGGCAACCCGGTTGAATAAAATAATTGGGAACTTAGTTCATCCGAACCAGCATGGCTTTATACCCGGCCGAGGGACTACGGAACATATTCGTAAGGTTATTACGCTGTTTGATGTAGCTGAGATCTCAGGAGACCCTATGGCACTGATTTTACTTGATGCCGAAAAAGCATTTGATAGGGTCTCCTGGGATTACCTCTGGGAGGTACTGAATATGTTTGGTTTGGGTTTCGACTTTATTAAGGCAGTGCAGGCCATGTATAAAGCTCCAATGGCTCGATTGAGAGTTAATGGGGAATATACACTACCTATGAGTATTAACCGCGGTACACGGCAAGGGTGTCCATGCTCACCCCTCCTGTTTGCTTTATATATTGACCCCCTGATTAGGAAATTGGAAACTAATAATAGTATTAGACCAATTAGATTTAACGAGTTAGATGCTAAGATAATGGCATATGCAGATGATGTTGCCGTGGTAACCCCAGATCCAGCTGCTGCTTTAATTGGTTTAGAGCGGGAAGCAGAAGCTTTTGGTTTAATATCTGGGTACAAGCTAAACCGGGCTAAGACCCAAATTGTTCTAAACAAGGAGGCCCAATTTGATGATTCACGGGTGGTGGACTCAGCAATATACTTGGGTATCAATATAATGCCTGATTTGGGGAAAATAGTTGGGGAAAATATTGGCCCAATTATTAACAAGGCTAAGAAAGACTTTGACCGGATAAACAATCTGCATATGTCGATCATGGGACGCTGCAACGTGGTTAAGATGGTGTTCCTGCCTAAAATACTGTATGTGTTTAGAGCTATACCTTTAGAATTTGAGAAACATTGGTTCGGGCTCCTGGAACATATGGTGAATAGATTTATTTGGACGCACGGCAAAACCAGAAGAGCTTTGAGATTTATGACCTTGCCGCGAGACAGGGGGGCTGGGCAGTCCCTGACTTCAGATTGTATTATTGGGCGGTGGCTTTACAAAATATGATTAGTTTGCTGGGTGGTTGCAAGGCTGATTGTTGGACTAAAACAGAGCTCTCTGATCCGTACCAATACTTACTAGGAAAAAAAGCTAAGAATTGTTTTATGAAATTTAACGAACCTAGCTATTTTAAAAAGACAAGGTTTAAGACGCTAAATGCTGCATTTAAAATCTGGACGGCACTTAAGAAGAGCCTGGGCCTTGGCCGAATCCACTTCTACACTCAGCTATACAAGAACCCTTCCTTCCCGGGGATTTTTGCAGACACAATTATGAGGGAATGGGATAAGTGTGGAATACGGACGATTGGGGATCTTTTGGTGCAAGATGGGTTAAAAACATTTAATGAACTACAAAGTGTATATGGTTTAAGTAGGAGGAGTTTTTTAAGTATTTGCAATTAGCTAGCTTTGTAAAAGGGAAAAAAGGGGGACCATATCATTTTGGAAGAATCAGAATTTTGGATAATATTCGATCAGGGGAGAATTGCACTATTAGGGGGATATATATGGAATTAAATCTGCTTAAATCAGATGATCTAGATAAGCATGGGGGAAAGTGGGCTGAGAAGTTTGATATTGACCCTGATGACTTTCTCGATTCCCTAGAGCTAGGTAACACCATTTTGTGCTCAGCGGGACTCCAGGCACAGCACTATAAAACTCTCTTCTCTCTGTATATTACACCAGCTAGAATTGCGCAGTGGGGGGACAAGAGGGGATTAGATGTTCCCGGTGCGGAAGCTTAGCAGCAGATGCAATACATATGTTTGCGACCTGTCCGCAACTGGAAACTCTGATTAAAGAGATAGAAAAATTTATTAATCAAACTTTGAAATTAAGAGGGTCCCTATTACCTGTTTTAATGGTCTTAGGGGTGAGAAAATCTGGTTTCCAAGACCCAATGAGGTATTTTTGGTTCGTCGCCATGGCTGTATTACGTATATGTATTTCCTCAGCATGGTTGGATCGGGCTGCTCCTACTTTTCAGCAATGGTTAGCCAAATTATTGTTTATTTATAATCTTGAGAAAGGAATATATGAGAGGAGGGGAAAAAGAGGTAGGAAGCTTGGTAGGACAATATGGGCCCCTATTTATAACTGGAAAAATGAAATGAGTAATTAATGATGTTCCAGTTTCCAGAATGAGCCGTATATTACTATACTATGGCTATTATAATGAATTTTTGTTGTATTAATTAATTGGGCTGTCCCCTATGTATCATAACGTGTAATGTATTGTGACTATGTGCATTTAAAAATTTAATAAAAATATTTAAAAAAAAAAAAAAAAAGAAACCTCAAAACCTGGCTCTTCGACAGACCCCCTCCTTGATGAAATGGAACCTGCACCACCCCCCCCCCCCCCACCCCTAGCGCCTTGAGTCCCTTACGGGTGAGTAGTCGCGCTTTAACAAAACCCTGATTGAGGTATTTGGGTCCGATGTGGAGGGATTTGTAGGCATGGGTGAGTAGCTTGAAGGCTACTCTCTTCTCGATGGGGAGCCAGTGGAGGTCTCGTAGGTGCTGGGAAATGTGCTCATGTCGTGGGGTTCCGAGGACGAGTCTGGCTGTAGTGTTCTGGATGGTTTGGAGCTTGTGTAGCAGGGCACTGCTCGCCCCAGGAGCTATACTAACGCTACATTGTGGCTGGCCCCTGGCTGTCACTGTTGCACTGCCCACTCAGGGCCCCTGCAAATTCAGCCTGTGATTGGGTGTCATTGCTATGCTGCCCACTTAGGGACCCTACTAATGCTGCATTCTGACCGGCCACTGGGCGGCAGTGCTGCACGGCGCATTCTAGGACCCCAATGCTCTAACCAGACACCAGCAAACGCAGTATTGTGACTGGCCACTAGGTATTACTGATGCACTGCCAACTCGAGGATCCACACCAGTGCTGCACTGGCTGTCACTACTATACTGCTCACCCAGGGATTCGGCTAATGCTGCCTTTCAAATGTCCACTAGGTGTCACTGCTGACTCAGGACCCCCTACAAATGCCGCTTGTGGCTGTCTGCTAGCTACCACTACTGCACTGTTGACCCACGTCCCCTACACATGCAGTACTGTGACTTGCCACTAGGTGTCGCTGCTGCATTGCACGGTCTATGACCGCAGTGCTGCATTTCGACTGGGCACTGGGTGACACTGCTCACTCTAGAACCCTACAAGTGCCACACATGCCACTGGGTGGCGCTGTTGCACTGCTCACCACAGGACTCCTACCGAAGCCGGTCTCATTGGTGCACTAGACTGGCAGCTGGGTGCCATAGGTGCTGGGGTGGGGGGGGGGAGGGAGGAGGGGCGATCTGCACCTTCCCCTACGTGATGGAAAAACTGTGACGCACATTAACCCCAGCCAATCCCAAAGCCGGGACTTCCACAAGGCGTGGTAAGGTAGCCGCTTCATGGCATCCCCATGGACAAATTACAAGAAAAGTACCGAAAAATGTATTTTTTTTGTTAAGGAGTAGGGGGAATTGAATGGTATGACAGTGACCCCGTGAGTCCGCCCCAACCACCACCCCCTCTCCCCCCACCTTGGGGATATGATGACACACAGCTCAGTACCCTAATAGGGTACGGTAGTTACCCTGTGAGTCAGTGCCCTGCAGTGTATGGTGATAGCACCAAGCCTCGCAGCGGTACAGTGACACATATGGAAATGCCCTTTGGTGGTACGGTGTCACATTGATCAGTACTTGTGGTGGTAGGGGGTGAACCTGTAGGTAAGTGCCATTTAGAGGTTTAGTGACCCTGGAGTGCCCTACAGTGATATGGTGATCCTAAGTGTACTCTCTTTTCCTAGTTGGAGCACAATTTAAACAGTGATGCCTCTTCCTGTAGTATATTGGAATTTATTTTTATCTGGAATCTCTCGTGTGTTGATTCTAGTGGAATTAATATTTACATTTCCTAAATTAAATGTTCATTTTAATATTTTTAATTTAAACTCTTCAGTTCTGCCAATCTCGTAAATCTTGCTCACTATATAAACGCTCTCCAATTACATTCATAAAAATGGTCTAAAAATGTCAGCCATTTCTCACATTAACTGTATGGAAAATATATTGTCCGGTAGAAGGAACCCAAACCCCCTCCGTTTCAATCTTTCCACAGCGAAATACAACTTTGATGAAATGTGTAGTTTGAGTAAATGAATACTGGCATACATGCAAAGGAAAATTAGAAGGAACTAGTTTAATAACTTATGAAAGGTAACGCAAAGCACTGAAAAATAAAAAAAATGTAAAAATATCAACGAGAAACATAATTAGCAGTTCCACTAGAATGAAAGAGACAATGGTAGAACCTAACATATTATATAATGCGAGACATATTAATAACACTATGCTTCAGTACTGTGGTAGAATCTAACATATTCAGATTTACAAATTAATAACCCTATGCTTCAGTACTGTGGTGGAACCTAACCTATTATAATGCGTGGCATCAGATTTACATATTAATAACCCCATGCTTCAGTACTGTGGTGGAACCTAACCTATTCTAATGCAAGGCCTCAGATTTACATATTAATATCCCTATGCTTCAGTACTGTGGTGGAACGTAACATATTGAGAAGCATCAGATTTACATATTAATATCCCTATGCTTCAATACTGTGGTAGAATCTAACATATTATAATACGAAGCATCAGATTTACATATTAATAACCCCATGCTTCAGTACTATGGTGGAACCTACCATATTATATATATATTGCTAAGCATCAGATTTACATATTAATAACCCCACGCTTCAGTACTGTGGTAGAATCTAACATATTATAATACGAAGCATCAGATTTACATATTAATAACCCTATGCTTCAGTACTATGGTGGAACCTACCATATTATATATATATATATTGCGAAGCATCAGATTTACATAATAATAACCCCATGCTTTAGTACTGTGGTGGAACCTAACATATTCTAATGCGAGGCATCAGATTTACATATTAATAACCCCATGCTTCAGTAATGTGGTGGAACCTACCATATTATATATATATTGCGAAGCATCAGATTTACATAATAATAACCCTATGCTTCAGTACTGTGGTGGAACCTAACATATTCTAATGCGAGGCGTCAGATTTACATATTAATTACCCTATGCTTCAGAAAATGTGGTAGAATTTAACACATTCTAATGTGAGGCATCAGATTTACATATTAATAACCCTATGCTTCAGTATTGTGGTGGAACCTAACATATTCTAATGCGAGGCATCAGATTTACATATTAATTACCCTATGCTTCAGTACTGTGGTGGAACCTAACACATTCTAATGCGAGGCATCAGATTTACATATTAATTACCCTATGCTTCAGTACTGTGGTGGAACCTAACATATTCTAATGCGAGGCATCAGATTTACATATTAATTACCCTATGCTTCAGTACTGTGGTGGAACCTAACATATTCTAATGCGAGGCATCAGATTTACATATTAATTACCCTATGCTTCAGAAAATGTGGTAGAATTTAACACATTCTAATGCGAGGTATCAGATTTACATATTAATAACCCTATGCTTCAGTACCGTGGTGGAACCTAACATATTCTAATGCGAGGCATCAGATTTACATATTAATTACCCTATGCTTCAGAAAATGTGGTAGAATTTAACACATTCTAATGCGAGGCATCAGATTTACATATTAATAACCCTATGCTTCAGTACTGTGGTGGAACCTAACATATTCTAATGCGAGGCATCAGATTTACATATTAATTACCCTATGCTTCAGTACTGTGGTGGAACCTAACACATTATAATGCGAGGCATCAGATTTACATATTAATAACCCTATGCTTCAGTACTGTGGTAGAATCTAACATAATGCGAAACATCAGATTTACATAGTGATAACCCTATGCTTCAGTTCAGTGGTGGCCCTAACATTCGGCGCCATGTGGTGCCATAGTGACCCTGGCACCCGGCGGTACGGCGGCTAACCGAGGAGTGCCAGAGAGGGCGTGCGCGCTTCGATTTATCCACACATTCCCCACACTGGATCCCATTACACAGTGTAACTGGGCCAACAGAAACCAGACAAACCGGTCCTCGCGGCAGATCCGTGAATGTAATAACACGTAACGTGGCACGCTCCGCTGAGCAGGGACTGTGGGCGCTGTTACACGGGAGAAGTGGGACCCGCTCTGACGTCACGAGCAGACAGAGCAGCACGCAAAGAGGCGCGCGGGTGGAGAGCGTGCCGCCGCCTCCTGCCCTGGCAGAGGAGGCCTGTCAGATGCCAGAGCGCTCAGACCAACCATCTTAGCCTTTAGGGTCAGACTAATCGCTCTTTTGAGCTATGCTTCAATAGTACTAAACGAAAAGAAATGTAATAAGATATGCACAATGCTCGTCCAAAATGTCCGCTCTCTTTTCAATTCAGGAAGTTCTACTCCACGTGCCATGATCAGACTCGAATTAAGCCTTTCATCACTCAAAGCGGTTCACTGGATCCAGAAAGTCAATCATTCGATACTTTATTCGGTTATATAAAAAAAAACACAAAAGTACATCACATTGATAAAATCAAAGATAAAAGGAACATTTCATCATAAATACATGTCTTCAATATTTAAATACTATTAAAAGATTCGATTTAAAAAAGACCTTTGCATAATTTCAGCTGCTCAAACGTTTTTTCCCACGATCTTAGAGCACCCGCCCAAAAACTTGCCACATTAAAACTCCAATTCCCGTGATTGAATTTGAAACCAACCTCAGCAACTTCCGAGGAATCCGTGAATATTCTTCCGACCGCGGAGACCTAGCAATATGGCCGATGCCCGGTGGAGCTACCTAGGTAGCTATAGAGGAGATTGGCTGTGGATCTCCCCCTCAGCCGTCACCTACTCAGCCGGACATTGGGCAGACTTTCTTTCGTCTCCCCGCCGTGTCTCCTTCCTCCCCCGCCTTCTGACGAATCAGCCGGCTTGTTTGACTTTCACTTTGTCTTTTTGGTTCCCCTGAATTACTTTCCCCCTTTCCGGTCTTTCCTGACCCGATCTTCATTCCAACCCCATGTTACTTTTCCCCTCTTCCTTCTATACCCTATTGGATGTGTGTATATGTTTAAGCTATGCTCTAGTAACTCATGTTACTGTGTAACACTGTTCCTTTCATATGTTATACTAGGCTCCTGTAACTGACGTAATTTTGTAACTCGCTAATCCTCATGTAAAGCGCTCCGATACCTCCGGGTCTAGCCAGCGCTATATAAAACTCTGCAAATAAATAAATAAAGCAAATATTGGGGGACTGTAACAATTGTAGGGGGATTAGGACTGGTTTTACCTGCCAAAATCCATTCCCTCTCCAGAAGATCAACGACTACTACGATCGTGCCTCGGTAAAATCGGATTTCCTGCAAGGGTTGATAAACCAAGAGCCGACGCAGATTTCTGTGACCAGCTCCTGTCTCTATCGCGAGGAAATCAATACTTTTCTCCAGGATCCTGCCCTACCAACGGTACAGGATGTCATTATCAACCTGTAAGAGTTATTAGAGAAAGACCTCAGGAGTCCTTTCGTCTAAGGGATTTATTAAAAGCTTCACAAAACAAACACTCAGAGCTTCTTATGGAATCTTTGTTACAGCCAAAGCAGCAGTACATTGATTCTAATTAAGAGGCACCAACAAAAGAAAAAAGCTTAAGATTCCATCTACGGTACATCCATCTGAAAGAGTTAGAAGGCCTTTGGGATTCTACATCCAGCACCCCAAATTGTAGATTTTGTAATTACAGCTAGGAATCTTTGAACCATATTATCTGTCTTTGTCCCCTGTTGAGTGACACTCACAGCCAGTATTTACTTCCCTCCTTCAGGAAGCTATCAATGCACACTGTGAAGGAGGGAACTCAAACTGGTTTTATGACTCAATCAACCAATTTTATAGAGAAACTAAAACAAGTTATGGACATAAAATATGTGAGACTCAAATTAAAAGATATTCAATACTGAGCCGGTAATGGGAGTTGAACATATTTAAAGTACTCTATTAAACTCACTTTAGTGGCAGGAGAAAGATAGACTTATTTTTATGAATTTGAACAGTTTATTCTAGCTTGTTTTATGACACACTTAAATGCCTTTAGAGGGAAATGTTTTGGACTTAATGTATGCAACTCTCAAATTAAAACATACTAAATTGAGAGCCTGTAAGGGAAGTTAAACCTATTTTATGTATTTTACTAATGCACTTTAGTGGAGAAAGACAGTCCTATCTTATGAATATTATTGCAAGTCTCAAATTAAAAGATTTTAATAATAGGCCTGTGAGGGAAGTTGAACATATTTTGTGTACTCTACTGAAAGCCTCTTAGTAGATGGCGACAAACAGACTTATTTTTATTTTATTAATACTGTTTGTTTTAGCATCTTTTTAGTTTGTACTACCTAGGATGTTGATTTTAACAACATAAATTATGTATTTTATTAGTCTGAATTATGTTCAGGTATTCTGTACAGAATTGTATATTCTACACAATAAACAAATGTACTTACTTACTCACAAATGTGAGAAGCTCATTATGATACAGTAGTTTTTGGGACAGTAATACGGCAGCAGGAAAATACTAGAGGTGAGCGAGCCAATGAAAGCTCGAAGCCTGGTTCTGGCTCAGCTCGAGGTCGTCCTGGAACTTCAAGCCCAAACCGAGCTGAGCTATCACGGTTGGGACGTGGCCTAGCGCCTCCAACTGCCGACCATGTATCATTGCAAACTGGCCTTGAATCCCAACCTCAGCTCAGCACCCTGTGTATACCAGAAAGTTTCACTGTGGCAAAAAATTAAAAAGCGTTTCGCAGTCTGTGTCTCGTGGGAAGACTTCTTATGTCCTTGGGCAAGGTTTGCACTATGTAAAACTGCTCAAAATATAATATGGATTCTGTCTCTCACCTAAACTTTAATCTCATCCTCCAAGAATTAAGGACTCAGCATTAACCTTTAGTGCCAGGAAGAAATACTAATCTAATAAATGAATTACAGTGTGAAACTGGGAAATCTGAGCGAAATCAGAGCTTCTCAGCTTGACCGAATTGTGTGATGCTAGAAAAATCACCATTTTTTCACCAGCCTCCTTTCTGTTTAATATCACATATGAGAGCATCTTCAAATACATTAGTTCAGGCTGGGCACTCTACAAAAACCTCTCTCTTGTTTGATTTAATAATTTAAAAGTTTATAATGTTGCTGCAGCTCTAATAAGAATCAAGTCCACTTATAGGGTACAAAGAACAAATGATTTGCCTGTTCACTATTAGCACTTTCATCAGGGTGCGGGCAGGAATGTTTCTCAGTTCATGTTTAAAAATTCACTTTTGATAAAAACTTCTCAAATAATCTGATGTACTAATGGGAAACACTTTCCTGTGTTAGCGAAAACCACTTTCTTGAATTTTGGAGAAACCTTTTTCTATTCTAAAATGACGTTGCATGATTTACATGGCAGCTATTTTCAGGGCTTGACTCATGCATGTGCTCTTAGGAAACTGCTGAAAGCCTCCATATTTTAATAGGGACCTCTTCCTGTGGATGCTTGCATGCTACTGTTTGCAGCGCCGACATGGCCTCGGGTGATTCGAGCGCTATATTAAATATAATTAACATAACATAGAGTCCACACTTGGCTCGGCTCTGGCTCGGTTCTCCCTGTCACTTTGTTGTCCCGCCCACCTCTAGGAAGTGCCAACACCAGGAGAGTTACACATTTCCAAGGGGAGGCACTCCTCGACTTCACAGCTCACAATCTGGAGTGATGTGCTCAAACCACATGTGTTCACCCATTCGGAGTTGCAAAACTTGGCATTATGCAATGTTTTCTCACGCATCTTTTGTTCATCTGGCAAACAAATGTGCAAGAACAGCCAGGCATTGCAGTAATGTCCTCAACACAACACTTGAGATTTGGACAGAACAACAGGCGTGTAACGTGACCCTAACAATGTAAAGAGGAAACGTGGACTGGATCAGCTACTCGTGCATGGACCTGGGAAACAGAACTGCAATTGATGTATTACGTTGTGCTATGTTGGGCACATCTTGTATAGCGTCACATCTCACAGCAGAGCTTCTTGGTGCTGTTGACTATCTCGGGCTAGCAAAGTGGCAACTAGGAGGCTGGGTAGGTCTGTGAGGGAGAAAGTGGTGGGTGGTTGCGACCAGCCCGAACAGTCGCCTCAGGGAAGTCAGGGAATATGTGTTTTGACGTTGAGCATTTGCACTAGTGCTTTGGTGCTCCTTGCTGATGTTAGCTGTGTTGGTTAGGAAAGTGAAGTCTGTTGGTTGCAGCGGGCCTCAGTCCTTGTGTAAGTGTGCTCAGTGGGTCATGAATTCAGTCCTTGTGTAAGTGTGCTCAGTCAGTCATGTAAGTCCTTGTGTAAATGAGCTCAGTGGGTCATTTATTCAGTCCTTGTGTAAATGAGCTCAGTGGGTCATTTATTCAGTCTTTGTGCAAGTGTGCTCAGGGGGTCATATATTCAGTACTTGTGTAAGTGTGCTCAGTGGGTCATGTATTCAGTCGTTGTGTAAGTGCGCTCAGGGGGTCATGTATTCAGTCCTTGTGTAAGTGTGCTCAGTTGGTCATGTATTCAGTCCTTGTCTAAATGAGCTCAGTGGGTCATGTATTCAGTCCTTGTGTAAATGAGCTCAGTGGGTCATGGATTCAGTCTTTGTGTAAGTGTGCTCAGTGGGTCATGTATTCAGTCCTTGTGTAAGTGTGCTCATTCGGTCATATATTCAGTCCTTGTGTAAGTGTGCTCAGGGGTGGGTCATATATTCAGTCCTTGTGTAAGTGTGCTCAGTGGGTCATGTATTATTTCCTTGTGTATGTAATAATACATTTCTAAACCTGGATCCTCCACTTTTACACGCTTTCCCGGAGCTCCAGCCGGAAGAGTCACTGTCCCTCATTCAAAGCATTAAGTCGGGCTCTCCGTCCGACCCCTGCCCAGCTAATATCTTGACCTTATTAGCCCCCACTATTAACCCTACAGTACGTACATCAGCTCTCCAACGCCTCCCTCTCCTCAGGCATTATGCCAAAAGTATGGAAACACGCAACGATCCTTCCATTGTTAAAAAAAGCTAATGCCAACCGGACGGATCCGGCCAACTATAGGCCGATCTCTATGCTTCCGGCCCTCTCTAAGGTTCTGGAGAAGCATGTAAACAAGGCCCTACAAAGACATATTGAAGACGGTAAGCTTCTCCATGAATCCCAGTCTGGCTTAAGAGCCAATTTCAGTACCGAGTCAGCTTTGCTGGAGGTGACCGAGTTCATCAGGGGCAGTTTGGACCAGGGTGGCAAGGCCGTTCTTATACTGCTCGACCTGTCGGCGGCCTTTGATATGGTCCCACACGATAGGCTCTTAAATAGGCTTAGAGACATCGGCCTACGTGGGACCGCCTTGACATGGGTGTCCTCCTTCTTGGGTAATAGATCTCAGGATATCTGGCTCCCTCCGTTTTCATCTCCGGTGCCGGCCTCTGACGTGGGCGTCCGTCAGGGCTCCATTCTTAGCCCTACCGTCTTTAATATCTATCTATCTCCTCTTGCAGCCATGGTAGAGGAAGAAGGCGCCAAGATTGTTTCCTATGCTGACGACACGCAGCTGATTTTCACATGTGATAAAGGCCTAAACTTTGATGGGGCAAGGATCAGGGCCTGTCTCACGAAGGTGTTCAACTGGTTGAAGATTAATCAGCTTAAGTGTAATCCGGATAAAACGGAAGTGGTTTTCTTTGGAAACCCAGAAACCCCGGAATGGAGCTCATGGTGGCCCGAAGATCTTCCACCTCCACCCGAAAAAAAGGAGAAAGCCAAAAATGTAGGAATTATGATTGATAAATCACTCTCCATGCATTCTCAGATTCAGAATCTCACTGGCACTTGTTTTGGCATACTTCGAATGCTAAAAAAAATTCCTGCCATTACTTCCCCTGGAGAGCAGAAAAATAGTGGTGCAGGCGATGGTGACCTCAAGGCTTGACTACGTCAACTGCCTGTACCTCGGTCTTCCAAAATTTTTGATGCAGCGACTGCAAGTGGTTCAGAACGCGGCAGCCAGAGCCATTGTTAAACCCAAACCTAGATCTAATATGATGCCGATTCTTGCATTCCTACACTTGCTCCGCATACAAGAACGGATAGATTTTAAAGCCCTGACCATCTTTTTCAAAGCATTTCACAAAGTAGGAGCGGGCTACCTCACTAAACGGGTTAATCATTACACTACCTCTAGACCTCTGCGCTCTTCAAATGCTAACTTGGCCTGCGTTCCCAGGATACATCTGGCATGCACGGGAGGCAGATCCTTTGGCTTCTTGGGTGCGAAGCTGTGGAACAGCCTCCCGGAGGCCCTGAGGTTAAACACCAACCTTCTGTCTTTTAGGAAGAACCTAAAAACTTGGCTTTTTTTTTTTTTTATAAATTTCTTTATTAACCTTTTCTATTGTGTCAGCACATATACAGTTTATAACCTCAAAAAAACACACCAGGGTCGTACAGCCCTGCTTATTCATTGATAGTGACTGATTGGGTATCACAACATTACATATATACATACTGTTAATTTTTACTTCAGTTCTCAGTTTACCCCTACCCCATTCGTCTCTTGAAATTCTTAGGGTTGAGCTATCCCTTGTGAATCCTGTACCTCGAGACCATAGTACTGTATCCAGGGCGTCCATATTTTCCAAAACTTCTTGGGACATCCCCGTGCCACATAGGTGGTCTTCTCACCAGTCATGTACATGTCCATCCCCTTTTTCCATTCGTCTACAGTGGGTACCTGTGCCTTCCCCCAGCTACGTGCTAAATCTCTTTTTGCGACTATCAGGCCTAGATTGGTGAGCAACAATTGTGGTTTCAAGAGGTCCACTTCTGTGCTTATGCCTAGTAATACAAAGTTGGGGTCTCTGGGTATCTGTTTACCTGTTACTGCCTCCAGTTCTTTGAGTATATTGACCCAATAGGCCTGTATTCTATTGCACTCCCATACCGTGTGGAAATAATTACCGGTTTCCTCGTTGCATCTGAGGCACTTAGGTGTGTCGGCCCTACCCATCTTGTGTAGTCTTGCCCTGTCGTAATAGGTCCTATGTAGGAATTTAAATTGAATCAGTCTGAGTCGTGTCTTGATGGCTACTTCTCGCGGGTGTATTAACGCCATTTCCCAGTCTAGGTCTTCTAAGACTCCCAGCTCCCGTTCCCACTGTACTCTTAGTTTCTGGAGCGTGTCAGGTTTGTTATTTATTATGGTACGATATGTCCAAGAGACTGCTTTTTCCACTATTTCTCCCATGAGGAGTCGCCCCTCCAGCGGTGAGTATTCAGGTAGTGTATCTGTGTCTATGTGTTGCGCCTCCCATGCATGCGCCAGCCTCAGGTATTTATAGTATTGCGTCTGTTGTAAATCGTATGCTTTCTGTAAAGCGGGAAACGTGGCTAATTTCTTATGGTCTAAAATGTCTTTAATTTGGGAGATGCCCAGCATGTCCCATTTTTTAAAACCGTTTAATTTTGCAAATTCTTTGAGTCTCTCTCCTACCCATAGTGGGGTTTCTCTGGTGATTTTATTGTTCCAGTTGATGTATTTTTCTGCCTTTTTCCAGGCAGTTAACACCACCTGGGTGGGTGCGAGTAGTCGTGTCGCTCCCTTTCCCCCGTAAAGGTAGTGTGTGTGTGGATGTAGTTCAAATTGTCTACGTTCCAGCGCATATGTGGGATGATCTCCCGGCATATGCTCCCAATCGTTGACCACTATAAGGTGAGTAGCGTAGTAGTAGGCTCTTATATCAGGAAGTGATATGCCGCCATTATATTGGTTGCGTTGCAGCGTGGCCAGCGCCACTCTAGGATGCTTTCCCTCCCAGAGGAACGTGCGCAACGTGCCATCTATCCTACTAAAGACTTCATCTGGGATGGGAAAATATGTATTTTGGAGGATGTAGAGGAGTTTTGGCAATGTTATCATCTTGTATAGCGCGGCCTTACCCATTAATGTCAGTGGTAGAGTGCTCCATCTTTCTGCGTCCGCTTTAAATTCTCTAAGAATTCTATACAGATTCCGACTAAGTGCCTCTCGGCGGTCTGTCGTGATGTAAATGCCTAAATATTGTATGCCAGTATTGTTTACATGGAGGCGTCCCATGCATTCAGGTGGTTCCCACCCCGGACTTGCATTATACAGACAGGATTTCTCCCAGTTTATTTTATATCCCGCGTGTTTACCGTAACACTCGAAGCTTTCAAATATTCTCGGAAGCGTCTGCCCAGGGTTTGTGACATAGAGAAGGATGTCGTCCGCATATAATGATATGCGTTCATCTTGAATCTCAGTGTCATTGAGTCTAAAACCCGTCATATATGGACTGATCCGGACAGCGCACGCCAGGGGCTCCAACACAAGGGCAAAGAGGAGGGGGGATAGAGGGCATCCTTGCCTCGTCCCGCGCTCTATCGGAAAGTCTCCGGAGAGTGCTCCATTTACCCGTACCCGTGCTATTGGCTGTTCATATAAAATGGCAATCCATCGTCTGAAGACCGGACCAAAGCCAAACTTCTCCAACGTTGCCATTAAAAATTGCCAGTGTACAGTATCAAATGCTTTTTCTGCGTCTAGTGATAATATGAAATGTGGGTCTGTTCTGGTTTTGACTACTTCTAGCCAGTTATGTATACGTCTTAAGTTTAATCTGGTGGACCTCTTTGGCATAAACCCTGATTGGTCATGGTGAATGAGACTGGATATTACCGTTGTAAGCCTATCGGCAAGTACGCGTGCTAGTATTTTCGTTTCTATGTTAAGGAGCGAAATGGGCCTGTATGAGGCACATTTTTGTGGTGGTTTATCTTTCTTGGGAATCACTACTATCGTGGCTGTTCGGAGATCTTTTGGAAGTCGTCCCACATTTCGTGCTTCCAGGAACAGGTTTAGGAGATGGGAACTAAACAGCGTCGCATTCTGTTTAAAAAGTTCCGGGGGCAGTCCGTTGGGACCCGGGGCCTTCCCAGTTTTCAGTTGGCCGATGGCCCTTCTGACTTCGTCTATTGTTATTTCCTCCTCTAGTACTTGCGCTTCCTCCTGGTCTAAACTGGGAATCTCGATTGTCTCTAAATATTCTGTTATCTGCACCTTCCCTGCCAGGGGACGCCCGGCATAAAAGTCTTTATAGTAATGTGCGAAAGCTGTTGCTATCTCTGTAGGAGTCACGTGTATTTGACCCTCCTCTGTTTCTATTTTTGTTACCCATCTGGCCTCTGTTTCTTTCTTACTGAGCCATGCCAATAACCTATTCGTCTTGTCTCCTGCGTCGTATAGTCGCCGGTACATAGCCTGTATGGCCTGCTGCGCATCGTTCCTGGCCAGCGCTGAGTACTCATGTCTGAGGGTTTGCATCTGCCGGAGCAGGGAGGGATCGTCTTGTGTTAGGATTTTTGTTTCAAGGTGCAGGAGCCTAGCTTCGAGTTTGGTAATTTCTTCTATACTTTTCCGTTTTTTTGGGCTATAATGTTCTGTGCCCTATCTCTCAGAACCGCCTTGTAGGCCTCCCACAGTATTATGGCAGAGTCCACAGAACCGGTATTTTCTTTAAAATAGAGCTCTGTATCTATTCTAATTTCTTGGGCAACTGTTGGATCTTTCAGCTCCCATGCATTAAGCCTCCATCCCTTCTTGTGTTGGTATCCCTCTTTGCCTACTGTTAGCCAGAGGGGAGAGTGATCCGAGAGTCCCCTAGCCAAATACTCTATCTTCTGGATGGTCGTGATTTCTCCTGCTGGGGCCAGGATGTAGTCTATTCTGGAGAATGTTCTATGTGCCCCGGAGTAAAATGAATATGCCTTAACGCTCGGATGTTGTTTACGCCATAGATCTGTAAGCGCTAGTGTGTCTGTGAATCGCTTGAGTTGCGTCTCACTGGGGCTTCCAGTGAAAGCCGTCGTACGATCGGATCTTGGGTCCATCACATCGTTGAAATCGCCTCCTATGAGGTGTGTGTTGGAACCTGTTTCCAATAGTATGTTTGCTAGTTTCTCCTGTGTTTGTTTCTGTAGTCTTGGAGGTGCATATATGCTTACAAGGGTCACATCCCTTCTGTTCCATACCCCTTTCACTGCAACATATGTCCCGTTGGGGTCTGTCCAGATTCGCTCCGTTATGAACGGAGGGGATTTTTTAATGAGAATTGCGACCCCCTTGCTCCCGTTGAGAAGCCTGCATGTGCTAGCGTCCTATATGCTCCTCTTCCTAAGAACCCACATTTCGTTCCTTTCAGGTGTGTTTCCTGCAACATCACTATGTCGGGCTTCAGCCTCTTAATATACGCGGCCACCAGGCCCCTCTTTATTTTGTCTCCTAGCCCATTTACGTTCCAAGAGAGAACTGAATATGTGTCATTATGTTGTGTTGTCATATCGTGAGTGTAGGTGTTGCGTGTCCATGTTGTGGTGTCCCCCTCTCGGCCCCTTCTGTTTTACTGCACCCCAGTTTTCCCTGTGGCCTATTCCTGTAATGTTGCTGACTAAATGAACCCAACCCCTCAACTCCCTCTCTTCCCCACCCCCAAAACTAAGCACAACTGTGTGCTACTCATGCCCCCCCACCCCTGTTTCGACCCCCTCCCCACTTGCTCCCGCACATCACGCCCCTTCCCAACGACGTCAACGTGACAACTTAGCGTATGTGTCAAACGAGAAGTCTGTCGATCCCACCCCCTCCCCTTTTCCCGTAACTTAAATCTTAAACAATAAAAACAATCAGTTCACTGTCTACTTCCCTTGCACCCAGAAGGCGTTCAAAGTCTACCAAACCTCGGGAAGCTCACAGCGTCTCTTGGAGGGCGTCTGGCCCCTGATCATCATTCCTCCTCAGAGCCGTGGGGGATTTCTGCCCCTGCGAGTTCTCACACGGAGGGTTCGAGCCCGAAGCCTCCAGATGTTGGATCTGTTCCAAAAGTGGGTGTGCGGCAGTCTCTGACCTGGCTCGATTCAGTTCTGCGTGGTCCGAGTCTTCATTACCAGTTGATCTCTGTGAGGTTTTGGACATACATTCCAGGGCAGTATCATCGTCCGAGTCTGAGATGTTACTTTTCTGGTCTCTGGACCTCAGGGTTCTCCCCGGTGTAGTCTTAACAAGAGCCCGGGCTCTGGATACTCGCCTCTGTCGCTTTCCCTTGAGCAGTTCCCAGTTATGGCTTGGCCGTTTGTCCGCCGACGTGTGGGCCGCTGACGTCGACGCTCTTCTCAACTGTGGTCGCTCTTCAATCCACGTCCATGCCTCCTCCGGTGTCTGGAAGAAATGAGAGTTGTTGCGGAAGATAACTTTGAGCTTAGCTGGGAACAGGAGCATATACTGAATTCCAAGGGCACGGAGTTTCACCTTGACCGGATCAAAGGTGCGTCGCTGTTTTTGCACATCCCTAGAGTAGTCGGGGAAGACCATCACTCTCGTATTCTCAAATTTGACCTCGCCCTTCTTTCGGATTTCTTGAAGTATTAAGAAAAACTTGGCTTTTTAATCAATAATCTGGGTCTTTCTCACTCTTTATCCTACTTCTGTCAAGGCGCCAGGACACTCTAGTTTGAGTAGCTGTGCGCTCTAACAAATACCACATTTCATTTCATAAGTGTGCTCAGGGGGTCATGTATTCAGTCCTTGTAGAAGTGCGCTCAGTGGCTCGTGCATTCAGTCCTTGTGTACGTGCGCTCAGTGGATAATGTATTCAGTCGTTGTGTAAGTGCGCACAGTGCGTCATGTATTCAGTCCTTCTGTAAATACGCTCAGTGGGTCATGTATTCAGTCCTTGTGTAAGTGCACTCAGGGGGTCATGTATTCAGTCCTTGTGTAAGTGCACTCAGGGGGTCATGTATTCAGTCCTTGTGTACGTGTGCTTAGTCGGTCATGTATTCAGTCCTTGTGTAAGTATGCTCAGACGGTCACAAAGTCTGTTCTTGTGTAAATGTAGTCAATGGGTCACATACTCAGTCCTCTTAATGAGGCGTTCTACGCACCTGTGTAAGAGTGTTCCCGTGCATCATCTACCCATCCATGGTAGAATCCATAGGGCAAGAAATCCACCAACTTATAAGTGTGTTCAACGGGGCCTTGTGCTCAGTCAGTGTGGACACTCCTCTTGGAGAACCTATAGGGTAACACATTACCCTACAGCTGTGTAAGTTTGCTTACTGTGGTATATACTCAGGTACTGTGTAAGTGTGATCACTGAATTAGGTACTCAGTCCTTGTGTCAGTGTGTTAAACAAGGCCATGTAATCAGTCAGTGTGGATTCTCCTCTGCAAGAACACATAGGGGGACACGTTCCCTTACACCTGTGTATGTGTGCTCACTGGATTATATACTCAGTCTTTGTGTAAGCGTGCTAAGTGAGTTAGGTACTCGGTCCTTGTGTGTGTTCAACAAGTCATGTGCTCAGTCCTTACAGATTCACCTACAGTAGAACCCATAGGCTGAGACACTCAACTACCAGTGTGGAACAGTGGTTCTTGTATTATTGTGGCTTCACTGTTGCAGTGTGATCTGGTTGTGGTGTGTGTTTGTGTATGTGCCTGGTCACACAGGGCTAGCAAACTGATATGACGATGCCTGTCTACTTCACAGATTGAACAGGAGCACAGGACAAAGCTTTACTCAAAAGCACAGTCAAAAACAAGGCTCAACCTGTCAGCCATAGCAGACCATGTATGACCCATAGCAGACCATGTATGACCCATAGCAAGCCGTAGTTTGTCCTGAATAGGACAACACATTTTCCCCATCGTAAAGACACACACATGTGCAGTCTGGTCAATATGAGAGTCTTGCCACGTAACTGGAGCAAATGGCCAGCCCATTCATACCGCCACAGTATGTACACATCACAGGGACACAGCATCATAAATACGAGTAATCCCACTTGGTGAGGTACGTCCCCTTGCAAAATTCCAAATGTCATCCAATCCCATAACAATTTATGAATTTCTTTAAATCATCACACATCCACCCTTATCTACTGAGTCTTTAGGGCGACTCAAGGATTATATCTCTGTGCGTTTCGGGAGGTTACCCTTCTTCAGAGAAAATAATGGATTTCCTCCAAAAAAACTAAAATTCAATCAGTAGTCCACTGCCAAAAATATAAATACTTGCATGTTAAACATACTGCCATTATACCTCCACGGTAATCACCTAGGGCCTTGTGAATTGCTATTTATTTGTTGCAGTCATACCACATCTGGTGAATACCAATACCCCGGAGTGTGATATTTGCCTGGTGCTAAATAATACCACACCATTCTGAGTTCTGTACTAGGCCTTGGCGGAGTTTCCCAAGCGGCGGAGTGCTGTTACGTCGTGTCATTCAAGCTGATTTTTAGTGCCAGGTGTTTGTCCCGCGCTGTAAAATCAGCACGAACGGCACCACGCGCAGCGCAAGAGGGTGCTGCTTCTTTCTGCCACTCAATTAGAAGTTCTACTCAAGCAATAGCTTGCTCAAATCGAATGGAATTTTCCTCAACGCGAGCGATCGCGACCATCTGCGACCGCCCACATTGAGAAATCTCGCTGGCAACTGGTCGTGCTTTGGATTTTCCTCGCTCGCACTCCCCAACTTAACGTTGGCGAGCGAGGAAAAAACTCCGCTCCACATAGTTTTTTGGAGCTCCGTGTGCTCCGCGGAGTGCGGAAAACTCAGCAGACTCCACGAATGGAGCAGAGTTCACCGCCCGTGTTAGGCACGGGGAGATTAAGAGATTTGCCCAGAATCACAGTTTGTTGCGCATCCTTGCCGAGACTCAAACCCAGTTCCCCAGATTTGAGGTCGACCACCCTGGCCTTTGCCACATACTCTTCCAGGATGAGAGGATTCGCTCAGACCCCATTCTCCTCTTTCAATCACTTCTCCTCTGTGTCCCTCAATTTCTCACTTTTACCCCGTTTTTCCACCGGCGCACCCCGTCCTTGATCATCCCTTGCTCCATTTGCACCGAGTCTCTTCCCTGCCCTTATCCAGTCCTTCCTCTTTCCACTCAGGGTTCCCCCACAGAGAGGGTGCTAATACATAGATCTCTCCCTCACAATCCCTGGGTGCCAATACATAGATCTCTCTCTCACAGTCCCCAGGTGCCAATACATAGATCTCTCTCTCACAGTCCCCCTCCTTTATTTGTACCCTGTCTTCGCACAGCATGTTCTCAAGCAGCACAACCTGTTCCTTGCAGATCAGGCTAAACAAAGTGCTCTTTGTGGTGTATGTGGCCTCCCTCCCCCTTCTATATGTTTGTCAAACTTCACACTTCCTTGTTTCAAGCTTCCGTGTGATGCACAACCCGGAGCTCCGCCTGACCCTGGTGTTAGGCTCCAGGATGCACAGCCTGAGACACAAGGGCCTGGTGTCCAAAATACACCTGCCCTTGTGCACACAACGCGTAGCACCACCTGCCCCTTGTGTCGGGCATCCAGGCGCACTCATCTCAATCTGATACGGTATCAGGTATCCTTGTTTTGCACACACCTCCACCTGGTCTTTGTGTCACAACTAACAGCAACACCAGTCCTAGGTGCACACAGCACACAGCCTTTTCTGTCGGGCTGCTTGAGCACACAGTTCATAGCTCAATTTGACCCTTGTGGCTAGGGCACAAGTCTTAAAAAATAATTTAGGGGAATAACCAAGTTAGGCAGTATGCAAGTGACATCATGGTGCGTGACATCACAGCACATGACATCACAGCGCATGACATTGCACATGGCATCACCTCACAGGACATGACATCACAAGAAGTGACATCAGATTTTAAGACCTCACACATGTTTAACTGGTCTATCATGAGTACATTTAACTGCATTACGAGATTTAACAAATTAGATTTTGCGTCGGCGTTCAGCCCAAAAAGTGGTGCAACCCCAACACAAAATCTGGGCCTCAACTAAAACATTACATTTTTTTTTTCTTAACTCTGCCACAAAGAAATTGGCAACCAGGAGAAACATGGCAGTAGATCTGTTCTGCTTAATTGGTTGCAAAGTCTGCATTTTAAAATATCTTATGGGGTTAAGGCACCTGCTGCAGAGATCTTTGTGTGGCCAGTAAATCTCAGGGAATAATATTAACGGACCGTTAAAATAACTCTGGAGGTTAAAGCTTTTGCTGGAAAGATCTGTGTTTTGTCTAGTCCCAGATTTGAATCAAAGTAGCATAGAGGGTTAATACGTCTCCTACAAGCACATCCGGTACATGCAGATGACAGATTTTTATTTTATGTAGATAGCTTAGTGGTTTACTGCTTTTAACACAGAGTTCCTTTTGTTACTTGCAGTTCATAAACTGTAACCCTTCTAATATAGCACAGTGAGCGATGACGGACATGTGACGCCTTCACCTTGTAACCCTCACTGCCTTATGCAACACATCTTGTACATTGATTTACACTTACATGATTTATTGTCAAATTATAATGTGTATGTTCCGTAAAGCGCTCTAACATCCTGCCCTGGGATGAGTAGCACTAGAAAAGAAATAAAACTGTGGTATTTATATTGTTGTTTGTGTAAATACTGGACCGGACCAGCAGTCTGACATTCTTACAGTCTATATCTTATATCCAGGGACTGAACAAAGTCAAGCGCATGCCTCTCATAAACACAAGCTGTGTGCTTTTGTTTTCCCTCTGGTGGGTTTGCGTTTAAGTGTGAGGGTCCAGACCACACCCAGCAGGATCATATTGGAACAAAAGGAGGCCTGAGGGCCCCTCATCATCAGCCTTTATCTTTGGCTCAGCTGGAGGTGAAAATAAAAAAGCGCCCTCCCTGCCTGCACTGTGCTGCTGGCAATGGAAAGCACCAATATGGAGACGCTGCTAAACTTGTCCAGTGTCTGACAATTATATCAGGACTAGTTCAGGATATTTCAGTGGGGCCCACCTTCTTGTCAGGGTGGACGCCGTCTACCCGCGTGTATCCCGGACTAGTGCCCTGCTTGTGGCAGGCCCAGGTGTATACTGCTCCACGTGCCCCTGTATAAAGAATCCACGGTGAGCACAACTTCATCCGGCTTTTGTGTCTCGCCTCTGAGTGTAGACAGTTTACAGCTACAACCGCCTGGGTGACAGACCATAGCACCACCTACCTGTTTTTTTGGCAACCCACCCGGATCACCCAACGGACAGCTCACCTCTAGTGGGTGTACGACGCTCACACCTCCACCTGGCCCTTGAGTGTGGTCTTCTGGGGGTTTACATCTTCATCTGTCCTGGGTGCACACAGCTACACCTGCTCCTCTTATCACCTCAGTGATTAATTTGAGCTGGTGGTTTCCGGTGCTCAGCACCGGCTCTTAGTCATCAACACCAGCGCTTTTCATGTGCATCAGTTTAGGACACATTCATTTATGTTCGGCACGGGAAGATTAAGTGATTTGCCCAGAATCACAGGATGTTGAGCTGATGCCGAGGCTTGAATTTGTTTCCCCAGCTCCGAAGTCAGCAGCTCTGGCCATTAATCCACATCCTCTGCCCACTTTCATGGCTAGTAGTTGGTTCTGTTTCAGGCGGCGCTAGCAGGAGAAATGGGCTGGTGCAAGCTACCTCCAGACGAGAGCCCCCGCACTTATATATATATATTTTTTTTTTTACAAATTAACCACTGATACAGCTCCATCTGTCCTTGATGTACACAACTCCACCTCACCTTAGTATGAGGCCTCTCTGGGCACACTGCTTACAGCTGTACTCGCCCTCTGTGGTGTACAGCACACAGCTCCACTTTGCCTGTACGACAGTTCTCCTGGGTGCACCCCACTCACAGCTCCACTGTGTGCACACTGTTTGCAACTCCTCCTGCCACCCGAGTGAGGACACCTGTATGCACACAACTCACAACCGGAGGGGCCTTTTGTGTCAGATGTCTGGAGAGCAAACATCTCACAGCTCCACCTTTCCCTTGTGCCACACCTCCTGGGTGCAAAACTCACAGCCCCACCTGCCTCCTCAGTGCCAGACCTCATGGGTGCGCACATCTGACCGTCTCACCTGCCCCCTCTTCCCTCTGTGCCCCACCTACTGGGTGCACATCTCACAGTCCCACCTGTCTCGTCTTCCCTCTGTGCGCCACCTCCTGGGTGCACATCTCACAGTCCCACCTGTCTCGTCTTCCCTCTGTGCGCCACCTACTGGGTGCACATCTCACAGTCCCACCTGTCTCGTCTTCCCTCTGTGCGCCACCTCCTGGGTGCACATCTCACAGTCCCACCTGTCTCGTCTTCCCTCTGTGCGCCACCTCCTGGGTGCACATCTCACAGTCCCACCTGTCTCGTCTTCCCTCTGTGCGCCACCTCCTGGGTGCACACCTCACAGTCCCACCTGTCTCGTCTTCCCTCTGTGCGCCACCTCCTGGGTGCACATCTCACAGTCCCACCTGTCTCGTCTTCCCTCTGTGCGCCACCTCCTGGGTGCACATCTCACAGTCCCACCTGTCTCGTCTTCCCTCTGTGCGCCACCTCCTGGGTGCACACCTCACAGTCCCACCTGTCTCGTCTTCCCTCTGTGCGCCACCTCCTGGGTGCACACCTCACAGTCCCACCTGTCTCGTCTTCCCTCTGTGCGCCACCTCCTGGGTGCACATCTCACAGTCCCACCTGTCTCGTCTTCCCTCTGTGCGCCACCTCCTGGGTGAAACCATTACACATCAATGGGGTGACCCAGTAACCCGTAGGACCTGGGTAGCAAGTGGTACAAAGCACAGTGGTCACAACGGGAACAATTTAAATGCAATACTATTATGTACCCGATATCAATGATAACATAACACATATAGGAGTCAAATATCGAAAATTGATTTATATTGTTTGTATAGTCACATTCATGAAACACATTAAGTCGTGTAACACAGCTGCTCCACAGTGAGTAAAAAGTAAAGTTGAATCGAGTGCTCGTGGGTAGATCAGAAAGGAGTAGATCATGCAAGTGAGATTATATACAGCGCATATATACAATTCAAATGTAGCCGCCTGGAGACAATTATCGCCATTTAGTTTTCCACCGTTAATAGATACAACATATACATTGTCTGTTATCTAGAAGTGGAAAATAGACACAGTCCAGGTTGATAAAGAGAAATTGTCGACGTTTCGATCCCTAAAATGCAAAGAGGCCAATTAAACCTTGCAGTGGGGTCTTCATCAGGACAGGAGGGGAGCAACCTGTATCCCACCCTAACTTAGTGTGCGGGAGAACTCGAACAAAAGGAAGAGGACCTCTTCATGGTCCCAAGGAACATGACATGAAAGTGCAACAAGATCTAATTCTCCTAAGTTTGGTGTGGAAATAGATTTCGGGGCAATCAGGTGATAAATCAACAAGTTCTATGTCTTGCTTAGTTAAGGCGATGACGTTAAGCAGTAATCCGAATGAATCAGGAATTTGGGTCTTTACTTTTAGCAGTCGGCGGCCGGAGCGTTTCGCATCAACGCGATCGCACTGAAGATTGCTTGGATATGGACATCAGTCCGCGTGCACGCGGTCACAGTCTCGCCTGCCCTGGCTTCCCTCTGTGCCAGACCTCCTGGGTGCACATCTCACACTCCCACCTGCCCAGGCTTCCCTCTGTGACCCACCTCCTGGGTGCACATCTCACAGCCTCACCTGTCTCTTGTGCTCGACCTCCTGGGTGCACATCTCACATCTCACATCCCCACCTGCCCCCTCTTCCCTCTGTGCCAGACCTCCTGGGTGCACATCTCACAGTCTAGCCCGCCCTGGCTTCCCTCTGTGCCAGACCTCCTGGGTGCACATCTCACACTCCCACCTGCCCTGGCTTCCCTCAGTGACCCACCTCCTGGGTGCGCACATCTCACAGCCCCACCTGCCCCGTCTTCTCTCTGTGCCCCAGCTCCTGGGTGCACATCTCACAGCCCCACCTGTCCTTTGTGCCATTCTTCCTGGGTGCACATCTCACAGTCCCACCTGCCCCCTCTTCCCTCTGTGCCCCACCTCCTGGGTGCACATCTCACAGCCCCACCTGTCCTTTGTGCTAGACCTCCTGGGTGAGCTCATCTCACAGCCCCACCTGCCCCCTCTTCCCTCTGTGCCCCACCTCCTGGGTGCACATCTCACAGCCCCACCTGCCCCTTGTGCCCCACCTCCTGGGTGCGCACATCTCACAGTCCCACCAGCCCCGTCTTCCCTCTGTGCCCCACTTCCTGGGTGCGCACATCTCACAGCCCCACCTGTCCTTTGTGCTAGACCTCCTGGGTGCACATCTCACAGTCCCACCTGCCCCTTCTTCCCTCTGTGCCGTGCCTCCAGGGTGCACGTCTCACACCTGCCCCTTGTGTGCCACCTCCTGGGTGTGCATATCTCACAGTCTCACCTGCCCCGGCTTCCCTCTGTGCCCACCTCTTGGGTGAGCTCATCTCACAGCCCCACCTGCCCCTTGTGCCCACCTCTTGGGTGAGCTCATCTCACAGCCCCACCTGCCCCTTGTGCCCCACCTCCTGGGTGCACATCTCACAGTCTCACCTGCCCCGGCTTCCCTCTGTGCCCCACCTCCTGGGTGCGCACATCTCACAGTCCCACCTGCCCCCTCTTCCCTCTGTGCCAGACGTCCTGGGTGCACATCTAACAGCCCCACCTGCCCCGTCATTCCTTTGTGCCACACCTCCTGGGTACAAATCTAACCATCCCACCTACCCCCACATTTCCTTCTGTGCCCCACCTCCTGTGTGCACATCTCACAGCCCCACCTTTCCCTTGTGCCAGACCTCCTGAGTGCACACTGCTCGCAGCTTCTAAGCAGTACTACGCCTGAGGGCGAGCGCTGCGCTCTACGAGTACATTACAATTCAAATACAAACACCTGGCCCGTGTGCCGGGCCTCCTGAAGGCACGCAGCCCGCACACGCACCTGTCCCTGGCCTCAGACACACCTGGCTGCTGTGACAGCCCCCTTAGTGCTCAAAGCCCACATGCGGACCTGGCTCTGCAGGTAAACAATGGAATCAGCCATCGCTTTTGATCAATTCCGATACCAATAACACTTGGAAACTCCATGGCCTAAGAGGGACTATAGGTGAGTCCCACAGGATTGAAAACCAGTGCCCAAGATCACACAGTACGCCACTGGACGATCAAGAATTGGAAAGCTAATGTACACTTATTAACATGGTTTGAAGAAAAAGTTCACTATCATATCATCCCATGGTTATAGAATTGAAGGTACAGGACCCATCACTGATGGCCTCCATGGATTGGAGCAGAGGGAGGAAGCACGTCCAATCACCAGCACTGCAAGTTCTCGCCCCAACATCAAAAAGTCTTTACAGGAGGGTGGGATCAGAGAGAAATTTAAAAAGAAAGGGACACCAGAGCAGCTCACCGTCCCTGTTTCCAACACTATGCATCAGTCACCTAATATTGTCATCGAGAGGAATTCAGTCCTATGCAGAGGGGGCGAAACCCGGCAAAATCCTACAGTCTTCCAGCTATTGGGACAATTCCTCATTAACAGCTTTTGCAAGAATTTTAGAAGGAAAAACAGAAGCAGGGAAACAGGATGGTGGTTACTTTAAAGACCTGCATCTACTTTTTTCAACCACAGCCCGCTTCCATCCAGAAATAATATAATATTTCTGTGAGACTTTAAGTATTTTATTTATTTGAGAGTTTTATATAGTACCAGCTAGACCCAAAGGTATCAGAGCGATTTACAAGGCATAGCATTGATAGAAGGATCCACACTTGACAAAGTAGAACAAGAGGGGATAACAAGCATTGGTAATGCATCGGTTTCGCCTAGGTGATGAATAAAAAGCTGTTTTTAGCAATCATCGTCCGGAGAAGGAAAGAGCTCCCTGACAAATAACATTGGAGTGGAGAGGATGTGGCGCAGTGGCCATAGCTGCTGACTCCAGAGATGGGATCCTGGTTCGAGTCTCAGCAGCGCAACATCCTGTGACTCTATGCAAATCACTTAATCTCTTGGGTGATAAATTGTTATATAAATATGCTGCAAGAGAAAATAAGCAAAAAGAGGCAAAACTTTATGAAAAAAATGTTCCACCAAAGTGGATGTTAACAGCATTTCGGCTACGGGAAACTGATAAGAAAAGCAGGCGAGGAGCAAGCATTGGTAAATGCAGGAAAATATGCACCAGCCAATAGAAATGGAGGAAAAGTAAGTAGCATGCACAGGAATGAAAGAGAAGCCAGGAAAGAGAGGAGGTGGGATGCAAGTCCCTCTTAAGTTCATATAAAAAACAATAGATTTCTCATGCACAGCGCAAGCGCTGTGCAGGCGAAACCTAAAAAACGTATCTCAAAGAGTAATAGATAATCCAGCATTGTCAGTCTGAGGTATAGATGCTGAAATGGGTCAGGCGACCATATTGGATGGTCGTGTTGGTGTAACAAACTCATATGTGGACAGATCTTTTCAGACTTTAGGAGCGAGGTAGAAGGTGTGACCACCAGATCTGGTTCCGTGTCTGCAGCAAGTTTGTGCGAGTAGGAGTCCAGCTGAGCAGAGGCGTCCCGTAGGTTTGTGGAACTTTATGTGGTTGTTGAGGTGCATAGGGTCAATGTTGTGTAAGGCTTTGTGTGTGCACATGAGGAGTTTGAAAAGCTCTTTTTGTAGATCGAGAGCCAGTGGAGCTCTTTGAGGTGCACGGCGATGGGATCACATGGTGGGAGTTTGAGGGTGCACTAGGCTACTAACAAGCCTCCATTTATATTGCTGCAAACCTTTTTGTATGTGCAAATCAGCAATATTTTAAGGCCACTGAAAACTTCACTCACAAGCTGTGTCCACAATCAATAATCACTGTGTCAGGTAATAATATCTGGAACTCATTCTGTTCCCTTTAAAGTGCAGAGATCTGTAGGTGAACCTGATTTGGTAGAATTGACCATCAAGGCCGTAAAGGCAGCAGCTAAGACACTAAGAGGCAGATGAGGAAGAAAGGTGGTTTAACAATGGCTCTGAATAAAACAGCACGTGCAGACATAAAGGAAGCTTTGATTTTTATTAATTTCAGAATGAAAAAATTGAGCAGCTTCTGAGCAAAAGTAAATGATCCCGAGTAGCAGCAGAGCAGCTTTGAGGGAATTATTGTTTTACTGGGCTTTACACTTCCCTTGCTGCCTTAGGTGCATTAGAGCTTATGTTAGCATAGTAATTATCTCTAGCCGATTTAATACACTTTTGCATTTCATAAGCCTTTCCAATATGCATCTCTGTCAGCACCAGGATAATTAGTTCTCCAGAAAGTTTTTTATTTTTTTTTGCAGTAGATACTCACTGAACCACTTTGCTCCTTGGCTCGATAGCTTAGTGGTCTTTTTTTCTCATTATTGGTGCTTTCTGATCCAATGCGAAAGTCATCGAGCTCTTGCCATCTCTCATCCGGAGCATCCAGCTGCTATTATCCAGGGCTGGGTATCTTCTGACTTTCTTAAACTAAACTCCCACAAGACTGAATTCCTACTCTGCTCCCTCATTCTCAACATCCTTGCGTCCGACGGGTTCTCTCTTCTCTCCCCTACCAGCAGTTTCCTCAGAGTCAGACAAATCTAGTTCGCACCATTCTCTAGTTTCCAAGGTGTAACTTTAATTTTCCAAGCCAAAACGTACAAATGAGGTCTTTCTTAAAGCCACCTCTTCGAAAGCGAAACCTAGTATTTCTGACTCCGACTTCCCCGCTGGAATTCGGGTCAGGGATGTGCATACTCTAGACTGTGACAACTCCTGCTTGACAACTGTAGTAGCTGCTGTCTCCGAAGAGTGGCGGGGCAGGGAGGGAAGTGGGCGGGAGAAAGGGGACGGAAAAAGCAAATAAACCACAAAAAAAAACAGACCTTGCTGCATCGCCGGATCGCCACATCGCGCTCTTCTAAGCAACACTCCACTGCAGGCACAGTCTCCAGACTCCACTGTGGCCAATCCTGATGCTGCTCTCATGCTGCTGGTGGCAACATTAAAGAAGTGTAAGGATTGGCCTGAGAGCTGTGAATTTACGCTCCCCGTTAGACTGGGAGCCTGTGCCTGCTATCTCCAACCCGGCAACACAGCTCGGATTGGAGAGAGCTTCAGTGCACATTTCGGTTTGGCCGTCCTGAGACGGCGGCCAAACCCACATGCACACTGATACCAGTGCGAAAGACTTCCTCTCATGCCTGCCCCCCACTGTGATAGCCCCACCCCCAAAACTCGGCCGCTAGAAGAAAAAAAATAAAACAATAATAAACCTGGTTTATTATTATGTTTAAGGCTGCTGGCGGGGGGGGGGGGCGCAGTCCTTCGCCATAGTGGAGGAGCCACCGCTGCTTGACAATAGTTTCAAGACACCTTGCTCTCTCTCTCCCTTTCAGGACTATTTTCAACCCTCTCCTCTATCCACAGAGGACCACATCACTGAAACTTCACAAAACCTACCATGACTCTTAAGCACGGATCACATCATCTTCAAGATCTCTTGTGCCGTATTCAAGGCCAACACCCGTGCTACCTGGCGGCTAAACTCGCCATCTCCGGGGATCCTCTTAAAATCTGTAGATTTCGGGGGCGTGGTTACGACGCGCTGCAAGATGGCCGCCTGTTGAAGGGGCTCTGCAGGCCAGGCTCGAACATCCTGCAATTACCATCGTCCGAGCCTACTCTGATTAGCTTAAATCGCCGGCATCGCTGGCGCAACAGACCGTGAGGGTGTGGAGAAAGTTACCGCCTTCCCGGACGCTGGCAAACCATCCTACTGCCGCAGCGGAGCTGAGACCGGGGAGACTCCGAAAATGGCCGCCGTCTGCCTTGTGGCTGCTGCGTAGTCTGGACTGCCGTGGCCCTTTGGTGAGCCCTGACGTGGAGGACTGCCTTCGCGGCGCCGCTGGAGGCCTTGCCTGCTGGTGCCCGGAGCTGCTAACCGGGGACTCGCTGAGACGCCCGGAGGCTGGGGGTGAGCTGGCGGTCCGGGCCTGATGCGTGAGGCCTACCTGGGGCCTACCTGAGACCGAGCCGCCGCTGAAGTGGCTGGGACCGCCGCCGACCCTGTGGCTGCTGCGTGGCTCCAGAGGCTGGGGGCCTGGGGCGGGCTCAGCTGAAGGGTCTGCCTACGGGGGACCACGGGCTGACGACGGATCAGCGGAGCTGCCTGTGAGGGAGGCGCCGTGCCGCCTGACGACTGGGGACGTGAAGGAAACCTGAGCCTGCTGTTTTAAGCGTGCGGTGGGGCCTGCTGGCGACTGGTGCTGCTCCGCCTTGCCCGGTGCCTCGTTGGGCGGGGGCGAACCAGAGGACCGCCACACTCCTGAGGTAGGTGGGGAGACCCGTGTTCCGTGCTAGGTTGGGGGCCAGACCTGCGTTGCTGGGCCTGCTCTCTGGCGGGCATCGTTTGCCTTCTGGGCGGCGGGGTTGAGGCGCAGACTGGTCGTCGCCGTAGTGGGCTGGGATTCCTGCCGGCCTCCTACTTCGGGCGGTAAGCGGGTGAGTCCGCGGCGGGAGTTGCGGTGAGACGACAGCGGCCCGTTAGTGGCACCGGGCCTCCGGTGTCTCGGACACTTGGGAGGGATCGGGAGCTGCGCGGTTCGGCTGCGACTCTTCCCGCCTCACTCCGTGGCCTGCGAGCCCTGCTGTTGCCCTCCTGGAAGCCGCTGGCGGCGCTGGAGCGTCGACAAATCGAACTGTTAGAGAGTCCCGCACTAGAGGAGGATACGCGAAAATTGCTCCACCCCCGGTGGTCTCACTCTCCTGTGGTTGAGACAGGGCCTCTGGGTCGAAGGCTGCCTACCGTGGCTGGTGGACATCGCGGTGTACCCAACCTGCGCCCTCCTACCTGGGGCCTGTGTGTGTGCTTGCGTGAGGGGGCGCCTGTGAGCCGCGATTAGTCACCACTCGTATTAACTGCTGCAGATTGATCGCTACTGCCTAGTGCCTGCTAAACCACCGGGGGACGTGTCCGGGGCGCAGGGGGTCCCTGGGAGCTGCCGGCCACGCCCTTTGTACCATCTCTGGGCACATCTATTATCAGCGTACGGATCTCGGCCTGCCCAACGCTTCTCCGTCTACTGCTTGGCCGCCGTTATGGGCAAAACGGATCCCAAACAACCAAAAATCCCCTTTGAAACTAAGCGTCAGACGCGCGCTGCCGATCCCCCGCTGGAACATGGTGCGGCCCCGGACCTGCAGGACGACGCGGATTCCTCGGCGGAAGACTTGCGTTCAATACTGCTTGAAATGCGCTCCAGCTTAAAAACTATTGATGGGAAGATTGACTCTCTGACATCCAGCTTGGATGCAGTCAAAAAAACAGTTGACACTCATGAAACCCGACTAGACCTCCTTGAGAATAAACTTTCAGATACACAGGAGTCGCAATCGGAGTCCAAATCGCAGATCTTAAATATGGAGAGAGTCCTGGAAGTCATTAGAGCCAAAAACGAGGACTTGGAGGCTCGTTCCCGCCGGAACAACCTTAGACTCATTGGCTTGCCGGAATCGACGGCCATCTCAACAAGCATTGGCATAGCCAATAGGTCTCGCCTTTGGGGCCTTATAAGTGTTTAGCCAGAGCTATTGACTTTGCCAATGTCTTCAAGCTGTGCTGTAGAGAAGTGTGGCTGCTGTGCAGCATGCTGAAAAGTTATAATAAAAAAGTGTCAGAAGCATTTTTGTTACTTTATATATGACCAAGAAAGCATTATGTAAAACTGAACGACCATATTAAAAAAAGTATTTACAATAAAAAATGTCCTTAGTTTTCTTTTGTTCTTGCAATGCTGGCAACTTGTTTCTGCCTATTGCAATGGTTGGTTGTTAAAGCTTTTTTTTTGAGGGGGCATAAACAATCGGAGGGTGAAGGTTGGGAATTAGTACCTGTATTATAACACTAGCAGCGGCCAGACGCTAGGGGAGAATCAACAGATGCCAGATTCCGAGAGCAGGCTGAGGTGGTGCTGAGTGATGCTGAGGTGGTAGTGGTGGTGGTGGAGACTGTTGCGGAGACGATGCTGAGGTGATGCTGAATGATACACAGGTCTTGCTGAGTGATACTGCTGTGGTGCTGAGTGATGCTGTGGTGGTGCTGAGTGATATTGTCTTGGTGCTGAGTGATGCTGTGGTGGCCCTGAGTGATGCTGTGGTGATGCTGTGGTGGTTCTGAGTGATGCTGTGGTGATGCTGAGTGATGCTGTGGTGGCGCGGAGTGATGCTGTGGTGGCGCGGAGTGATGCTGTGGTGGCGCGGAGTGATGCTGTGGTGGCGCTGAGCGATGCTGTGGTGGCGCTGAGCGATGCTGTGGTGGCGCTGAGCGATGCTGTGGTGGCGCTGAGCGATGCTGTGGTGGCGCTGAGCGATGCTGTGGTGGCGCTGAGCGATGCTGTGGTGGCGCTGAGCGATGCTGTGGTGGTGCTGAGCGATGCTGTGGTGGTGCTGAGCGATGCTGTGGTGGTGCTGAGTCATCCTGTGGTGGTGGTGAGTCATCCTGTGGTGGTGCTGAGTCATCCTGTGGTGGTGCCGAGTCATCCTGTGGTGGTGCCGAGTCATCCTGTAGTGGTGCTGAGTGATGCAGTGGTGGTGCTGAGTGATGCAGTGTTGGCCCTGAGTGATGATGTGGTGTCGCTGAGTGAAGCTATGGTGGTGCTGAGTGATGCTGTGGTGGCGCGGAGTGATGTTGTGGTGCTGCTGAGTAATGCTGTGGTGGCGCTGAGTGATGCTGTTGTGGCGCTAAGTGATGCTGTGGTTGTGCTGAGTAATGCTGTGGTTGCACTGAGTGATGCTGTGGTTGCACTGAGTGATGCTGTGGTTGCACTGAGTGATGCTGAGGTTGCACTGAGTGATGCTGTGGTTGCACTGAGTGATGCTGTGGTTCCACTGAGTGATGCTGTGGTTCCACTGAGTGATGCTGTGATGGCGTTGAGTGATGCTGTGATGGCGTTGAGAGATGTTGTGTTGGTGCTGAGTGATGCTGTGGTGTTGCCGAGTGAGAGATACAGTGAAGATATAGTGCCCAATTAGAGAGGGTGGTGAGAGAGAAAGAGAGAGAAAGGGTGTACATAGAATAAAGAGTGGAGCGGGATAGAGAGAGAGAAAGAAGGGGAGAGAGAGTGAATGAAGGAGTTTGAAAGAGAAACAGATAAAGGGGTGAGAGAATGAAAGGCTAAAAAGATAGAGAGGAGAGTTAATTAAGTAGAGAGAGAATTAGAGAGGGGAGAGAGAGAGAAGGAGAGAGACAATAAGAGTGGGGGTGTGGAGTTTAAATAGAGTGAAGAAGTGACGCGGAAAAAGTAACCTTAAATATAGCTTTGTGCAAATAAATATTTTTTAAAAAACAGAGTGAGACAAAAATACTGGTAATTAGGCTGTGACTCCCAATATAAAACAAATAGCGATATAAGGTGAAATCAACCCACCGAAGCAATATTTCTAACTAGACAAAAAAAAGCTTGCATTTCAATGCTAATCGCTGTTGTTTTTCATGTGACTGTAGTCCAGGGCCGTCAGTTGGTAATGTGAGCTGCTGCTGCGATTGAAACATCAGAGTCCAGATAGAAATTGATCCATGACGAGGAAATGAGGAAGAGATAGGAAACGCAGATGGCAGCTGCGAATGCACGCCTTCGTGAACGCGAGCTGGTGGCCAGCCGAAAGCCAGTGGGTTTGCACTTCCAAAACCCACTTACTAAAACTCTCAGCCAGACCAGCGCAAGCGCAGGCCGAGACCTAAAAATGGAACCCTCCATCACCAATCTCTTGCAAGAACTGTTTGGATCGGTCCTTTCACCCATTATGACCGTCGAGCGCGCTCATCGATCGCTGGGGCCACGACCGGTGCCTAGGGCCCCACCACGTCCAATCATTGCGCGCTTAATCAACTACGCGGACAGAGACGCAATACTCAAGGAGGCTAGAGCGAGGAGTCCCATCACTTATCAGGGTAATACCTTATCCTTCTTCCCAGACTACACCCCCACTGTGCAGGCAGCGCACAGAGAATTCCTTCCGGCGAAGCGTGCCCTGCAGTCCTCCTCGATTCCATATGCGATGCTATATCCGGCTAAATTGAAGATTACGCATGATGGACAGGCTCACTACTTCACGGATGCTAAATCAGCACTGAAGTTCGCAAAACACATCTGTCCACGTAAACCTCAGCACACTTTTCCGCGAAACAAGGACATATCGCAATCTCTAAGTGATAATGATTAATCTTGCATGTTTCAACTATGCTGAACACACTGCAACGAATACCATCTCTCTGCTGTTTTATGTTGACTACTCGAAATATGTCTATTATCTCTGTTTCTATGCATTAGCAGTCAATTGATACAGCGTGCTTAGCATTTTGTCTGTGATCTCATTATTGACTAAGCGGACTTTCTTCTCACACCCCAGCTGAGTAGGTTTGTTTCCCTTGTTGAGGTCACTCTTAGCCTGGCCACCCTGCCAACTGGCGGGGGTTTGCCGTTGTTCCTAGTCCCCACAGGGAGATCTCCCATGAGTTTGTATTTGAAACGGGTTTTTGAGGGGCTTCAAGGGTGGGGGGAGGGCACATATTCTCGACCTAATTGGGAGGTTGTAGTGGGCGGGGGTGGGGGAACGGGAGTTCACAGACTAAGAGATGGCAGTCATCGGTTTATGTTATTCTTACAGGGCAAGAAGAGCACTTGGAGTTGGTATGATATCAACATTTCTAGGAGATGCAATATATCATCCCTAATTTGTTATTTATTGTGTATTGCGTTAACGTCTATGTACACCACTCCCTATGTCGGTAACTAATTTCTTAACCTGGAACATACGCGGGCTCAACGACTTCAAAAAGGCACGGCTAGTACACTCCTACTTACGCAGACACCATGTCGACATTTGCTTCCTACAAGAGACATCTTCGCTGCAGTAGCGACCCCAAGCTGCAGCACAGGTACTGGGGGGAAATCCACTCTGCTACATTTTCAAATTATGCTAGGGGGGTCTCTATTCTAATCAGGAGAGGACTGGGCTGGACCACCTTCGATGCCACCATAGATGCAGGGGGGCGGTATGTGCTGGTTACTGGTAGTCTCCAGTCCACGCAGCTTACTCTGGCGGCCATATATGGACCTAATTCGGACGACCCACAGTTTTTTCTAGAACTCTGGGCGAACATTGTGGTCATGGGATGTGATACGGTGATATGGGGGGGGGAGACTACAATGCGGTACTTGACAATGCCCTGGATAGAGAGGGTGTTGCTCGCAACCCACACCTTAAGACCACACAGTTACTGAACACTATAATTCAGGAACACGGGCTGCTAGATGCTTGGCGTACCATTAATCCACTCCTAAGGGAGGGCACTTGTATAACCTCACACCACCACGCCTGGTCCCGTTTGGACTATTGGTTACTCACAGCGAATGTGTTGTCATGGATGCTGGAGGTCCGACATATGCCACGCACTCTCTCTGACCACGCACCAGTAATGTTACAGTGGCGTATTCCCCGCATACTGCCTCGTGCCTTTAACTGGCATCTTCCCCCACATGCTCTCTTAGACTCTGCGTTTAGAGAAGAAATTGCCCAAGAAATTCAACACTACTTTAATACTAACGAAGGCTCTGTAGATTCTGCCTCAACCTTGTGGGAGGCATTTAAGGTTGTTATACGAGGTGCATGCATATCTAAGGGCGCGGGCGTCCTTGGCTCCATACGCACCACTCTGACAAAAATCGAGCAAAATATTAAGGACCTCGAAACTCAATTCTATGCCACTAATGACATGACAATTTTAGCTTCAATTCGCAGCGCCATATCCGAATTTGAGGTAGAGGCCGGAAGAGAAACCAGATTTCTGAGCAAGGAGGCGAGAGCCAGAGGGTACGGGGAGGGCGATAGGCCAGGCAAAACCCTCGCTAATCTGTTGAAACATCACACTGCACCTACTTACATTTATGAATTAGCGGACGCAGATACCCCGCCTGTCCGTGGTCAAACCGAAACACATGCCCACCTCACTAATTATTACTCAACGCTCTATACAGCTACGCAGAGTTCAAGCCCTGCCGATTTAATAGAATATTTGGACTCCCTGGAGCTATTATGGTTAAGTCCCGATCATAGGGAATATCTTGATATCCCCTTTACCGTAGAAGATATAACACTAGTTATTCAAGGCCTCCCCTCCGGCAAAGCTCCGGGGCTAGATGAACTAACCACGCTTTTTTACAAAACTTATGCGGAGGCTCTTGCCCCCCGTCTTCTTGATGTATACCAGGAATCATTAGAGGCAGAAGTTCTTCCCCCATCGATGCGTGAGGCCGTTATTATAAACTTACTGAAGCCAGACAAACCACCAACGAGTAGTGACTCGTACAGACCCCTATCACTGATTAATGTAGACACTAAGATTCTGGCGAAACTCATTGCTAACCGGCTGCAACCCCTAATGTCCCTTATCGCCAGGCCGGACCAATCTGGATTTATTCCAGGAAGGTCAACTGCACACAATCTGAGAAAAAAAATTTCAGTTCTCCATCAAATCGACCCCAAGCTCCCCACTGTTGCTGTTTTTTTAGATGCTACTAAAGCATTTGATTTCTTAGAATGGCCATATCTCTTCACCATACTGCCCAGACTAGGATTTAGCCCCAATTTTATTAAATTAATCCGGCTGCTTTACACGAAGCCTACCGCTCGCCTACTTGTGAATGGGCTCATATCAGACGCCTTCCCAATAGCTCGCGGTACGCGACAGGGCTGTCCTCTCTCTCCCTCCTATTTGCTATTGCAATGGAACCACTGGCAGCCAGGATACGTCAGCATCATCAAACGCGAGGTTTGGTCTTCACCGATCGTACTCTCACCATATCTATGTATGCTGACAACATTACACTATACGTCAGACGACCTGATGAAAATCTCAATCCGCTGCTGAGGGAGCTGCTCCGCTTTGGAGGCCTATCTGGAATTACTGTCAACTGGAGGAAATCTTCCATCCTGCCATTGACTGACGCACCATTAGATCAAACCCTAGACTTTCCACTGATGTGGGCGGAGGAATCGGTAAAGTATTTGGGTATATGGCTTAGTAGGGATATGCAACTTATCTGGAACCTCAACTTCGGGAAACTGCACAACTGGTTCACTGATCGAATCAAGTTTTGGTCTGCCCTGCCCCTGTCACTGGCCGGCAGAATAGCCATCCTAAAGATGATCATCCTCCCCAAATTCTTGTATTTATTTGTGAATATTCACCTGCCCCTTACGCAGGCCTTCTTCAAACAATTACGCTCTGCGGCGATCTCCATGGTTTGGGCCGGCGGCCAACCCAGGGTGAGCTGGGACCTTTTGACGCAACCACTGACCAGGGGTGGGTTGGGTGCCCCGGATTTCGAATTGTACGCCCCAAGCGCGCATCACTGGATTTACCATGTTCCTTTTCAACCCCATGTGGCGACTGAGCGAGATATCGCTGATCCGATTCCATTACATGTGGCCGTATACCACCCCTACCGCAGGACTCCTAGCGAAATAAACACTGTTGAAACGGTAAGATGGGCCTGGGAGGGCTTGAGAAGGCGAGCCAAGGTGCCCCTACTCCATGCACCCACCGTGCCGATTGCACTGCACCCGCACTTTCCCTTCTTGCAGGACAAGGGCACAATAGCTAGGGCTCGGAATATGGGTCTCAAAACAATGGGAGACCTTTATCCAAATGATACCTTCCTAGACAAAACAACTGAGCAGGGGGAGGGGTCTACACCATTCTTGGAGCGATTGTTATTTCATCAGCTCAAAACCTCCTGCAAGTCCTTACATCCCGCTTTTCCAGCTCCCCCCCTCCCCCCACATTGCACTCATTAGAGAATCTGCTTACTTCACCATCCTCAAAGAAACTGGTCACCAGACTCTACACTTACACGCAATCAGACACGCCATGGGCAGATCCAGGACCGCTCACACAGTGGCGATTAGACCTCCCAGATCAGTTATCAGACGACCAGTGGGCTTTCTGCTGCGCGCAGATGAGACACCTTTCCCCAAATTACAAACTGAGGCTAATCCACTTTAAGTTTCTCCACCGCTATTACCGTACTCCCCTACAATTATTTAAATTGAAACTGAGAGCCACCTCCAGTTGCTGGAAGTGCCGGCGGGAGGGAGCTGCCTTTCTGCATGTAGCATGGGAATGCCCCGTTATATCCCAGTACTGGGGGGAGGTGTCTGACACGATTCAGGCTGTTACCGGCCAGCCACTCGAATGCTCCCCAGTGGTTATGCTACTGGGCTATGTGGCGCAGACCAGACCTGAATACCGCCGCTTAACTGCAATGCTGTTGGTACTTGCCCGGCGCCGCCTGGCTATACACTGGGGGTCCCCGAGGGGTCCGAAGGTGAAGACTTGGATACAGGATGTGGCGTATTGCCAGGAGCAGTTGGCCAACTACTGGGATCTCATGCCCACTGCATCCCGCCCCAAGGACATCTGGGCACCGTTTGCAAACTGGCTTCGCCTCACAGGCGGCTCTCCTGGCGGAGACGCTTCCACCCCCACAGTGGTCAGTCCCCCCGCTCCCAGTTCACAGGTGTAACGATGCGTTAGCATTGCATTGACATGGTCCCACGACATGTATTTCAGTACTAGTCCACACTACCGCACTGCCCCAATTATGTTACTGTACACTGTTCGCTCATATGCTTCACCAGCCAGCGGCCTCTGATTCCAAATATAGCTGAAACGTTTGTCTTAACTGTAAAACCTGTATTGTAAACAAGTGTTATGTTCTCAGACATACAGACACTGTACAAGTGGTTCTTCTGATTGCCTCAATTATGATGTATTGACTGTCTCTTGAAATTACAAATAAAGCTTTAAAAAAAAAATAATCTGTAGATTGCACTTCCTTGGTCTCAAAAGACCCTTTTACCGCATCACATCTGCTTCTCTGCTGCCTCTCCAAGACTAGTGAACTCTCTGCTTCTGGAGGCCTGTCCAGCACCTTACCGTCGTCCCCTCAGACAGCTTCTAAAAACACAATCTATCCAGCGACCTTCTGCCTCCTGAAAACTAGCTATTAGAATCTTTATTTTCACTACACCATCTTTTCTATCATAGTTTGTAGTTCCTTTACTCTCTTTTAAAAGTATTATTCCTGCATCCTTTTGGTATATAGCTGCCCTACAAATAAAACAAATAAATAATTAAGGGACGCCTCTACCAAGAACGCTCAACCAGAAAAGATGCCCTTACCTCCGACCTCAGCCACAAACCTGAACTAACTGATAATGAAACAAATCCACACACCACCAGCTGCAAGCAACAATCACCAGGCGCCTACTCCAAGCAACCGAAGTATCCATCATAAGGTATGTAACCCCAAAGCAGACTCAATTAGAGCACATTGACAATCAACTCTCTGTGAGTGCTTCTACTGGAACACATCGACACACCATGGGCTGCAAAAATCGACCAAAGTCACTCGTCACCAAAACACATGCATGCACCAGGATCGAACACTTGCCACTAGAGCAGTAGCTACACACGCATTCTGCCATTCACCGTTCATTAATTCACATACAGTCAACATGAGCGACAATCGCTTAATTTCATTAACTCAATGTTAATCGGAAGCACACACAATCGAAATACATGCACACACACCACCCAAGTGCTAACTCAAGGCACCTACCACAGCAGCACATCCATACACCATGAACATCAAAAGACATTCACGCATCACTGACCGCAAACATTCACCACAAGCACATGCTATCAATCACTCTTCAAAGCAAATACCCAATATCAACCACCCTTTTCCAGATCACATCCATACACCACAAAAACAACACCAGTTATGAGCAACAGTCACCAATCACACTCCACCAAGCACGATCTACCAAATACCTGCCATCAATCCCTCCACAGTCAAACACACTCCACTGAAAGCATTCATATACCACCGGCTCCAAGGAGGTTCATGAAGCTCCTTCATGAAGCATCTGCTTCCAAAAGCCATTCACCTAATCACCTACCATAAGAACACATCTGCATAACACCGGTCACAAACATCAGCCATTGAACCACATCCATGATCAGAACACGCCCACATCAAATGGACCGAGTACCCAAACAAAGTAACTTTTCCTGAACAATCCATGCAACACTCACTTCAGCTACCACTCACCCTCTCCAAGTCCCAACTCAAACCCCAAAGCATACCGAAGCCCCCTTTCGACCAGTCCCCTAAATAACCAGCCCAAGCTTCTCGGCACTCCTTCCACACCCAAGCAGACCACACATCTAAGCACCCAGTTCAAGTACACCCCTCTCGAGCACCCGGCCCCACGCACCCACCAGCAAAACACATCCGCCTCTGAAACGCATCAAAACCCGCAGCTTGAATTGGTTCTCTGTCTGCTCCGTCCTGTAGAACCTGGCAGTTTATTTCTCTGCTTGGGGCCTCGCCAAGTGTAAAAATTAAAAGATTGAAACCATATCCTCCGTGCAAACAGTTTTCCACTCCCCGCCTTTTCAAAATCCACATCCCCTGCAAGATCAATTCCTGGTGTGCTGGAGTACTTTGTACCCAGGAGTACGGCTCGCGCACGAGCACGCGGCCGCTACATCACTTCCTGTTTCACTTGGCTCATCTTGTACCTACAGCCTTGACAGAAGGAAGACCCCACAGTTTTTTCCAACTACCCTGCAAGTTCACTCACGGCTCCAAACCCACAGGCGTCATTGCGATTACACAAATCAGAAGCAGGCGCACAAGAAATTACGTCATGGGGCACATTTGCACATCATTTGAATAAACAGTTGACACTTGTAAAGATGAAAAATAAAACACTCATTGCATGTACATTCATGTCTACGTGTAAATTCTGTGCCATGTTACATTTGTGATCGATGTATGCAACCAGTTTGAAGTCAGTGCGTTATAAAGTGACTTTATCTGTAACCGTTTTAATGCAATAGGCAAAAATGTAGCTAACAATTCTCGCTTCAGCCAAACAAAATAAAGCTATTGCATTCACCTGACCATCAAGTTAAGATAAGGAAAAATGCAAAAACTGAGCTGTGTTCTTTCTATTTACTATTTCCGGCTCAATGTAGGATAATCGAAAATTTTTGCAGGCTCCCATCTACTGCTACAAAGGCAGCAAGAGCAACACCGAACCGGCTGCCCGTCAACCTACCAGAGGGAGCACACCAGTCAACTTGGGAATCGTCAGCCCAGGGTTCAATGAAAACCACACCTCCCCCCTCTTCAGCCAGGGCTTTAAATGGGCCGGTGCTCACCAGTACAGAGTACAGGCACTTCTGAATGTTCACCCCTTGAGTCCCGGTCCTTCTTCTTGGCCAAGGAGAGTACTGGTACTCATACCGGAAGCAAAGCAAGCTCGGTGGAATATAAAGGTGCTGCAGAACAGCTGCCGACAAGCATGTCCGTCTCAGACGCAGAATCTGCTGCTAACGCTGACTCGCGGGAAGTGATGGTGACATGGTGCTGCAGCAGGGCGCGCCGGGACATCTCTGTCGGCAGGCTGAGGTGTAAGGGGGTGAAAAAGTGACAGTGAGGCAAAGCAGAGCGGACATCAGCGAAGATAAGCACTTGTAAAAACAAATGCACTGACTTATATATAAGCGTGTGCAAGTGCCAGTATATTCCTGTGAGTGAGTGCATGTGTAGGTGCTGTTATTTCCAGTCAGCTTCGCTGGTATATAGCTACCAGCCCCACCGGCCTGTCCTGTCTCTGAATCCTACTCACCAGGGTTAACTGGTAGCGGTTCAGGGCCTCCCGATCTCACCAGCGGGGATCTGCCTTTTTTTGTGGGGAAGAACCACTGCCTCAAAAACGAATGTACCTTGGCTCTAAGAGGCCGTCCCTTTTGCAAAGGTTATAACAGGCTTTTTCTGCTGGTAGGGTTTAAAGTGGTTAAACATTTCTAAAACATGTTAGCGTTTGTACAAGCCATACACTAAGGCCGCTCTGCAGGCATGCATTTAAAACTGCCCATTTTGTTGAACCCACCCTCCTGCTCATTGGAATCTAGTGCTTGTATTAAAAGACATCTATTGGTGTATAGTTTGAGGCTGCGATGCTAATGGTTTTGTAAATGTATTTACGTTTCATCTTATTGAAAACAAAATGGCCCAGGTAATTCATGGAGGAGCAAGTGCGGCATAGTAAGGGGTTGGAGTAAACCATTGATTGCAAGGAGCCTTGTTTAACTCTAGGGACAAGGCAGGTCGTATTACCTTACTGTTTCCTACGGTTCATTATCTCCAATGTATAGGCCATGGAGTGGAGTAAACTACGTAAAGACAGCCTGGTCGGTCTAATGTGGTTTTAAGTTTTGGGCACTGTAGTGATAATACATTAAACATTAGAAAACCACAGCTGTTAGTACGAGATCATGGTATATCATTTGTCAAGTTTTCTTTCTTATGTGCCCACACTATTCGTTACTGTGCATGGTATAGAACTGCAAAATGTATTTTATGCATCATGCATTGAGATAATCCGCACACACGAAAAATCTGAAAGCTAATATTAAATGTACCCTTTTGTACATATAAAGGACAAAAAGAATACTCCAGATACCAGAAACGCCTCTTTAAAATCTCGATCCCTTTAATTGTTCACCATTGCCCCACCTCTTAGCCCCGCCCCAAACCCATCCCTCGTCCAAAGCTCAATTTAGTGAGTACCTGTATTTATTTTTTTCCCGTTTAAAGCACTGCCTAGCATGATGTTGGGAGAGGCTGCTCTGATCTCAAATAAGAGGTGCATCTTGGACCAGAATGACCCTGGACAGAGATGAATATTTTGAGCCCAGGGCCTCCTTTGCATCATATGCATCAACTGGATCCAATCAACCAGCTGTGTCACACATTAAATAGGAAACAACTCTGGCTTGATATGTAACTGACTCAGTGATCTACTTCTCAAAGAACTGCAGAAGTTCATCAGCCCTCCCATGATTGGCTTAAACATGGATCCTATAGATCCTATACAAATTAGCAAAGATCTTCACACGAATCTGTCATCAAATGCTGCATCCCAATAATTGAATACATTGACAACTTCAAGTACAGTACCTTTGTATCTGCAAGAAACGTTGGTAGGTCGCCCCAAAATCTCATTACCTTGTTTTTTCAACGATTGATAACTAGAAAATTGAAATCAAAGTTATCTCAAGCCTTTGCACCAAGCGCTGTGATCTGATGGGGCATGACAAAATAAATAACACGTAGTCCGCTTATAACAAGAGCGGTAACGCGCTTGCCACGCATCTTCTGAGGAATACACAGTAGAGTGAATACAGAAAAGTGTAAAGGCAGGCATGCTTTACTCCCATAGCAGTAGAGACCTTGTCAGTAACACAGAGAGGCCAGAGTATTGCAAACAGCAGAGCTATGCCTCTCAAAGTCTTATCTGGGACCCCTTAGTTTACCCAGTTTGATAAACAGCTGTGGTCTACAGATAGTGCCCTTACGTTCGCTTTGGGTAAAAATGAGGGGAGTTCTTTGTGGGTGCAGGGCAGGCGGCTATCACTCATTCTATAAAGGCTCTGTGAGGTTTGTCCCACTGGTGAGAATCAGAGGAGCAGAATATCAGTTATTTCTAAACCTGCTCAGCAGAGGGCAGCAGAGAGCAAGGTGTAACTACTCACTGTATAAAATTCACATTAGGTCTAGCCCAGTGCAGAGCATCAGATAGCTGCAGATATTACTTATTCTTTAAGTTTACGCACTGGGCTGTCCATCAGAAGGCATCAGAGAGCAAAGGCTTATCATTCCCTCTATAAAGTTTACACTGGTGTTCACTAGGAGAGGGCACAACCAAGGACCTGCCTACATTAACCACCGCCTGAACTTCCACCAACGATCGAGAAGACTATGCTCCGCCTCCTTTTCACTTGCCCATACTCCCCGCATCTACCGAAGCAGACGTGGAGGACGCTCCTTCTCCCACATCGCAGCAAAGACCTGGAACAGCCTCCCCACACAACTCCGGACCATCACCTCACTTCCGGAATTCCGAATGGCCATCAAGACATGGCTGTTCGAATAAGCCTCCGGGGCCTGAAAGCGCCTGGATACCCTATTAGGTGATTAGCCGCGCTTTATCAAATCCTGATTGATTGATTGATTGGCAGTGGGTTGCCATTTACTAGATACAGTTTACACTCATTTTGCCTCTCTGGAGGACAGTGGAGAGCAGCAAATTAACACCATATATTAATCACACTAAGTTCATCCAGAGCACAGGACTAAGAGTCATTGCACACTATATAAAGTTACACTAAGTTGGCCACTAATGGAGGCGATAGTTATCGCACCCCAAAAAAAATGGACACCAAGGTATTCTATATTTATTGTGTGCGATACTCATCACATATCACAAGGTTTTGGGGAATTACATGTGGACTTTGGTGCTTGTCGCTCCAAATCTTCTGGTATTTACAGAGAATTTTCCCCATATAAATATCAGCAGGTTTGGCCTACCACACATATCTGAATTTATCAGCCCACTCGGAATGTGCACCTTGTTGTATAAAGTTAGCATTTGCCCCAGGAAAGAGTAGCAAATTATCACCTATTTTATGAGGTTCATGCTGGGTTTGCTCCAGTACAGCAGATCAGCCTATCTCACCCTCCCTAAAAGGTACAGGACAGACAGAAAGTACAGAAGGTAAAGAAGAGGACTTTTCTGATGATCTTCAGTTTAAGGAGATGTGACCACGTGACACTTAAGACTGGAACTGCAATGTCTTACTAAAGAAGGACAGATCCAGCACAGAGCCCTGGTCTTCTATGGAAGAGACTAAAGAGCCCCAATATACCTCTCAGAACTGTTCTCCGACAATCAACCAATCATTCTGTTACGCTCCAATCAACAGCAGGAGGCGGGCTGTGCCAAGGCTAGGAGGCTGTATCAAGGCTGACTGTGCCAAGGCTAGGAGGCTGTATCAAGGCTGGCTTTACCAAGTCTAGCTAGCAGAATCAATGCTGGCTGGGTGTATCAAAGCTGGTTGACTGTTTCTGGGATTGCTGGCTGTACCAAGGCTGGCTGCTGTATCAAAGCTGGTTGACTAATTCTGGGATTGCTGGGTGTATCAAGGCTGGCTGCTGTATCAAAGCTGGTTGACTGTTTCTGGGATTGCTGGGTGTATCAAGTCTGGCTGAATCAAGTCCGACTGTACCAAGGCTGGCTGCTCTATCAAAGCTGGTTGACTGTTTCTGGGATTGCTGGGTGTATCAAGTCTGGCTGAATCAAGTCCGACTGTACCAAGGCTGGCTGCTGTAGCAAAGCTGGTTGACTGTTTCTGGGATTGCTGGCTGTATCAAGGCTGGCTGCTGTAGCAAAGCTGGTTGACTGTTTGCGGGATTGCTGGCTGTATCAAGGCTGGCTGCTGTATTGTTGCTGGCTGGATGTACCAAGGCTAGCTGGCTGTATGAAGTCTGACTGTACCGAGTCCGGCTGGCTGCACAGAGACTGGCTTGGCTGCATCAAGGATCGCTGTTCCACACCTGGCTCCACTATGATTGGCTGGCTGTACCAAGGCTGACTGGTTTTACCAACCCTGCCTGGCTGTATCAAGGCTGAATGGCTGTATCAAGGCTGGCAGTGCCAAGTTTGCCTGACAGTACCAAGTCTGGATAGCTGTCTGCAGTACTTAATTTGAGTCGGTGGGGCCCACCAACACTTATCATTGGGGACCGGCACTTATTTGTCCTCATCAGACATTTTCCGAGAGCAAAGGAGGGAAAAACGTAGAAAGAAGAAGGAAGAGAAAGAGGGAAAAACACCACAAAAGGAGAAGGGGGGAACCTGCTACAGTGTGATAAAGGGGAAGATGCCTTCTGATAGTGGATTAAAGAGGCCTGAGGTGGACTGAAGACTGCTCAGCCTTGGTATTCGGCACGCTGACTCTTAATAGCACCGTCCGGGGTCTTCTGAGCCAGCTTTTGGCATCAGCACTCACTTGTTTACAAATCTGTACCAAGGATGGCTGCACCCAGGCTGTTTGGCTATTTTAAACCTTGTGCTTGGTGATGTGGAGAACTACATACATGACACTGCGAGTAATCTACACTGTAAGTAAAACTATAGCCACCAAATAGTTCTTGAGGAGAAGTGCCTGAAAGCTCACTTTTAGGGCGATGTATAACATATAGTATTATAGATGGGTAACAGTGAATTACGGGGATGTTTTCATTAAGGGGTTCTGAGTGACATCAAATAGAAAATAAGAGTGAAGCTCGAGTTGTCTATGATGTCACTCAGCACCCCTTGGCGAAAAACATCCCTTCAATTCACTTTTCACTCATCTATAATTTTATGTTATGTCTAGCCCCCACAAGGGCCTGCCCCCGCTTTCAGCTGCTACGCAGGGGTAAAGGGGTAATGGGGGAGTCATACATAACACGGACCCTCCTCCCTGCCCCACATTAAAAAAAAGAAGCCTTACCTGCAATCCATAAGCAACCCCCACCACACCTGATCTGCCTTCCTCCCCCTCCTGCAGCTGTGCTTTCTGCTTTCATTCAAAGCAGGCAAGCAGAGCAGCGCTGACAGGCTCTCAGAGAGCCCGTCACCTGGCTGGGAGGCCTTTATGATGTAGCAACAGTGGGTAACAAGTTTTGTTATCAACAGCACTGAGTTACCAGATTTGGAACCTCCCTTCATTTGGTAAATGAAGGGAGGCTTCTTCTGGAAGCCATGCATAATAAACAAATTCTTTAGAACTTTCATCTCTTTTGTGCCTAAAGGTTAAAGTATAATATTGTTTGGCATCCAAAGGGCTTGAATTAGCTGAAAATGGGCAATACATTTAAAGCTGGCCAGAAAAAGAAGGGCCCCAAAAATCCTTAAAATGTTTCTGGGCACATTGGACTTTAACAAGAGAAACAGCATCTGATGCAAAAAAAAAACCAAGCATTTGCAATGCAATAGGTCTCTCATTTACGCGAGTTTAAGCTATTGGCATTGTAAATGACAATGCCTTTTATTTATGTTTTAAAAACGAAAAACAAAAATAAAAAGCATTGTTATTTTCAATGTCAATAGCTGAAACTCGCGTAAATGCGAGACCTATTGCATTGCAAATGCTTGTTAGATTAGTGAGTAGAAACGCTCCCTTTCGACCCGCATGGCAAATTAATTAAATAAACAAGCGCGGCCGCTAACGTGAAAGCGGACCGCCCTGCAAATAAAAAAAAATTAGTGCTTACCGACTTATGAAGGAGACCGTGTAACACCACAAGTAAAAGATCCAGTCCTCATGGGAGGTAACAAATGGCGACAGGGCGGTAACAAGGAGGGACTAACAAGCCTCATTATCAATCGAAAGCCAGCATTTACTAAGGACAATGACACCAGCCAATCAAAAATATGGGCGGAGAGAAGGCGAGGCTTCCACAGCATACTCGACTACTGCATGCCTCGCAGAGCGAGCAGCGTATGCGCGCTGCAGCTAGGCTCGACCTAAAAATTGGCCTCAGGATAAAGGTCAAGTAAGAATGATATCTGTTTATCTGTCTACTCTCAACTGGTTTAAGCTGAAAGTTCTAGATTTTATTTTGCACTATACTGGAATGATAACTTGTAATTATCTAAAGTGATTTTGTTTACAATTTAATGTTTGCCCCTCCACCCCCGCTGAGCTCCTGACAATAGACTGCTTTGTAAATAATAAGAAAACAAACTGCGTAAAGAGAGCAGTGAGTTATGTGGGCCAGAAGCGCTACGAATATCAGGGGTGCCCGAAACAAAGGCTGCATAGTCTTGATTCCACCTCATGCCTCTTTCATCCATCACCAGACTCTCCCGCCTCTTTATCTCACTCTGGCAGGTTCCGTTTCATCCCTGACTTTCTCCTTGTGCAACTGTTTTTCCATCTTTTTCTTCCTCTCCTTATTTTTTGGTTTCCTCTCACTTGCTCGGGATGAAAGTCGAATGAGGAAAAATAAGAGCCAGTCCCCAAAAATGAGTTCCGGCCCCCCAAAAATAAGCATTTCTGGGCTTCACCTGCAACCACCGGTTCAAAGGAAGCACTGGCTGTGTAAAGTTTATGTTGGATGGGCCTTGGTAGACGTCAGGAGTAATCATCAGATTAAAAGTTACTGAATGAAGTTCAAGCAGAGTGTGGCCCAGTGGTGGGGCGCCAGGATGGTTTACCCCTAGCAGTATAAAGTTCACACTGGGTTTGCCACAGCAGAAGACACCTGCGAGAAGCAGATGATCATTTATGGTTCAATCCAACAGAGGGCAGCAGAGAGCAGATGGTCACAGTGCTTAGTTTGTAAAACAATAAGTGCCAGGGCCCTCGTCAGGAGGCCACTGCACCACACACTGCCCCTGCCATGCTGCCAATAGCAGTACCAACACAATTACTAATTATCACACTTACACGTGTGACAATTTAGACTATACCAGGCCCCCGAAGCTATACGAATGGCTTGGGGGCAGCAATAGTCATTTTTAATGTGTATTGAATTCATAAACAACTGTTGTTGTGCTCATCTTTAAATTACACAGACAGCGCCACCTTGTGGAAAACTTTCCAAGCCCTGGTGTTGATAATTAAGTGCCGGTGCCGAGCAACAGAAACCACCGGCTCAAATTAAGCACTGGCTGGTCACCACTTATAGGACCGCAGCATGCGTTACCGACCCCATCTGAATTCTAAGATCCATGCTAACTCTGTAGTCCTGCCGGTTTCACCCTGAGAAATCATCTTAAATAGAGAGGTAAGAGAAGGGTTAAGGACTACTTTACCCCAACCAACAGCGAGCAGCTGCCTAGCACACAACCCATGGATTGCACCAAGCCCTCTAGCCGGCCATGCAGCACTTAAGTGTGAAGGGGTATATTTTTGCACGAGTCCTTAGGATGAATAGAAGGCATTAAGTAAGGGCAGATCTTACTGGAAGAGAGTTTCTGTTAAGACTTTCCAGAAATCTCCCAATTAAAGGACGCTTGAAGAGGGGAGGGCGCTGCGGGCTTTCCATCTCAGCAGTAATAGCTGGTAAGTGCACCTCGATCGAACAAGGAAGGGCGCATGCTTGACGTGAGCATATGAAACAAGGGTGCACTGGTGCTGGCAAGCACAGAGCGAGACCCTTCAGATATGCACTGGAAGACAACTTGTCCTCTTTCACACCTCGGCGTCATCTTGGAACAGTTTCTACACAGACTCCGCGCAGCGGAAGTCTGGGCGAAGATAGGGTGACCAGACGTCCCGGATTTGCCCCGAAAGTCCAAGGTTTTCACCAGCTGTCCCGGCAGATTTCGGCAATTTTGGCTCATGTCCCGGTTTTTAGAGGGGCTCGACTGAAAACAGTGAGAGACACTTTTTTGGGTGTTCTAAAGCTATGCTAGTTAGCAGCTGTTATAAGTGAGCAATGTAATTAATAGGTATGATGTTGGTTGTAGAAATTACATTTTATTTATTTTCTTCATGCATCTTCTGTGATCCTATGTTGATGAGAGCTGTCATCCTGCGCCATTCTGTGGATGAAAAATTGTAGTCCTTCTATTTTTCCAAAATGTCCCGGTTTTTTGGTTCTCAAGATCTGGTCACCCTAAGTGAAGAGATCAAAGGTGCAGTAATGGGGGGGTGGGGTACTGTTTGGAGGCAGCAGGCGCAGTCAGCGTGGTAAGCCTGGTGTGAGGGGAGGCCTGGCGTAAGGAGCTGACGTAAGGGAACTGACGTAAGGGAGCTGGCGTGAGGGGCCAGGTGTGAGAGTCCTTATGTGAAGGACCCGTCATGAGGGCCCCCCTAGCCTAAGAGAGCTGGCTTAAGGCAACTGGTGTGAGGGGCCGGGCGTGAGGGTCCATGCCGAGAAGGTCCAGGCTTGAGGGTCCATGCCGTGAGCGTCCCTGCCGAGAGAGGCCGGGCGTGAGGGCTGCGCGAGCGCCCATATCGGAAGCGGCATTGCGTAACGAGACAGCCCTGACATAAGGGGCCTAGGGCCAGATGTACGAAGCATGCATTTTGGGACTCGCCAACTGCGTCGCTTTGCAGCTCGCAATTTGCGAGTCGCAAAATGCAATGTACAACAGTGTCTCAGACACTGTTTGCGATTCCCAATGGGGTCGCAAATTGCATACCTCATCAATATTCATGAGGCAAGCGCAATTGCGACCCCATTGGGAATGGCTAGCACTCACAGGGATGGTGGCCTGCTGGGGTCAGCAGACCACCATGTCTGTGAGTGCTTTTTCAATAAAGCAGTTTTAAAAAAAAAATGCATCCCGTTTTCCTTACAGGAAAACGGGATGCATTTAAAAGAGAAAAATGAAACTTTTCAGTTTCATTTTTTAAGGGCAGGCAGTGGTCCGTGGGACCACTGTCTGCTCTTAAAAAATATTTTCGCACCCATTCACAAAGGGGAAGGGGTCCCCTGGGGACCCCTTCCCGTTCGTGAATGGTTTACCACCCTCTTGAAAAGGGTGGTAAACTGCAAGTGTTTTGCGACCGCAAATGCAGTCGCAAGACAATGGTACATGCCATTTGCACTCGCTACTAGGAAGGGACGCCCTTGGCACGCCCCTTCCTAATAGAGAGTCGCAAACCATATTTTGCGAGTCGCTAATAGGTTAGTGACTCGCTAAATATGGTTTGGCCGAATTCCGGTATGTGACCGCAAACAACGGTCGTACATCTGCCCCTTAGTTAGGCGTGGACCTAACGTGAGTGCCTGTGTGTAAGAGGCCTGGAATAAGGTCCCAAGCTAAAAAGCTGGCATAAGGGGTCTGGTGTGAGGGGCCTAACGTAAAGGGCCTGGTGTGAGGGGCCTAAGATGAGAACCGTTATGTACTGGATATGGCAAGAGGAACCTGGAGTTAGAGAGCTGGCGTAAGAAGCGGAGGGGGGGGGGGGGGGGAGGGGGGAGGCTAACGTGAGAGCCCTGACATAAAGGGTCTAGTGTGAGGGGCCTAACGTAAAGGGCCCGGGGAGAGGGGTCCAGTGTGAGAACTGTGAAGTAAGGGACCTGGTGTAAGAGAACAGGTGTAGTGTGAGAGGGCCTAATGAGAGAGCCCTGACGTAAGAGACCTGTTGGGAAGGGCTGGCCACAGGCAGAACAGCAAAACAGTACTGCACGCTTAAGGAAGAAAGTGATATTTAGAGACATGCTCAGCCAGAGATGAACCGGAAGTGTCTCTCACATCTCTGCTAGTGATAAGAACGTACTGAAAAGACTGCTTTAAGTGGGAGGGGGTCCTGACAGTACGCAGACCAGGCAGTAATTAAAAACTGACTTTTAAAAGGGCCCCAATTAAGCCCATATTCTTCTCCATATCTTTATAGGCAAAAACACTGATCAATAGCTTAACAATGACGAAAGACACCATGAAGACACTCCACGTCAGTGATGCAGTCTCTCAAGAACGTAAAACGTAAACCGAGTATTTGCTCCTTAAGCCTATTTGCTTTTTCCACGTGTGGTGTTTCAGTTTTTTTTTTTTTTTTTAATGCAGGGTATGGTTTTAATATTGGGTATACTGAGAAATGAGTCGCCTCTAGGTACTTGGGTGAGTCCAGGGTGTGGGTGGGTGTACTTGTCGAGACAAAATTGAGAGCTCTGGAATTGAGGCCGAAGGCAGAGTGTGTTTCTCACAGTGCCTGTCAAGATGCTCATCCAGTTCCTGGCCTCTCTGTAGAGCATACAGAGCGGAAGTCACATGGGTGGCAACTGTAAATACCATGCTATGTGTGTGTGGAGGAGCTACACATGGGACTGAAATATTGGCAGCACCACAGGAAGAAAAAAGCTGTGTTTATAGGTAAGGAGAGACTGGGGGTGTAAGAGACAGAGGGTAGGGTGAAAGGGAGGTGACACAAAGAAGAAAGACGAGTGAAAAAACAGCATGAAGAGGCAGCCACAAGGTATGCAGCTGGAGGAATTCAGGGAGATGTGGGGAGGAAAAGAGCATATGTGTCTAATAGAGACTGCAGAGGAAAGTGGTGTGAAGGTGAGAAGAGGAATGACAGACACTCCAAAAACCACTACCCCTTTCAAAGTCATTAGTAATGCTCAATTCACAGTCTCATATTTTCAGAATTGAAACATTTCCAATTCTATTTCACAACAATATCATTACTATAACTCATTTGTATGATCTATAGCTAACAAACCTGGGCAAAACCAATAGATCTGGTTTCTTTTAGAATGATGGCTTTAGGCGTGTGCGTGATATGTCTGGCGGCAAAAACCAAAACTCAAAGAGGCATCTAAATACTTGTCAGAGAGCACACTGTGAGACGCACAGGAACCTAGTTCCCATGTTCTAAGCCAGACCTGTAATTACATAGGCCACGCCTCTTGGAAAGGATTCCTTCTTGCATTTCCCTGGCCACGCCTCTTTGAGACCCTCCCCTCCCTTTTATTTAACTTTATATAACATAATATAAAGTGTATTTGTAAAAGAAGAAATTCACTACGAAGGATATATTGGCACTGAAATAACAGATGTTTACTTTTACCAAACTCAAATGGTACTCATTTTATCAATCTCTGGAGGATTAAAGGCTGAGTGGATCCACCAGGATTTGAACCCCTTGACTGTGAAGTCAAACACAGATTCCTGTAGGGGATGCATTTATCCACTGAGCCAATAGGCCAGCGGCAGCTCCTCCGTAATGGCGGAGGAGCGTCGTCCCACTGGCTCAGAGCTAGCAGCTGAAAAATAAAATGATATCTTACTATTGTTTTATTTTTTAGCTGCTGGCTCTGAGCCAGCATGTGCAGAGAGGGCGGGGCCGGGCCTTAAGACAGGAGGGGGGGAGGGAGTAGGTCGTGCTCTTGTAAGTGAGCATGTCAGTTTGGCCAGACGTCTTAGGCCAGCCAAACTGACATGCACACTTTGCTTTCTCCAACCCGGCTGCATTGTACAGCCGGGCTGGAGAAACAGCACAGACTCCCTGTGCCTGAGTGAGTGAGCGTCTTGTCAGCCTGCTCAGGCTAATCCCTGCTTTGCTCTCATAGCATGAGAACAGCACGGGGATTGCACAGGGAGCCTGTGATGCTGCCCTAGGGGCTGCTGGGAGCAGCAGAGCAGAGGAGCGAGAGGCAAGGCGGGCGTCATCATGAGGTAATTTAAAAAATATATATATTAATCCCCTGTGTGCTCCCCCCACATTCCAGAACGCCCCCTCCACCTGCCCCCACACTTTTGAATGATATCGTCCGCCTCTACACCAGACACGACTTAAAGCACTGGTTCAACACTGGTTTGGTGCTGTTGGAGGGACGCAGAGTACAACAAATACTATGCAATGCAGGGCTCTATTATGGAAGACTTTATTTTTCTTTACTTTTATTTTACATCAAGTCTTATTTCTAACTTTTTATCACCCCTGTGTCAGGATTTATTGCTTCTTCAAGGTTGTTCTGAAAATGACTTCTCCTCTTCTTCTTTTTCTAGGTCCGAAACGTCACCAGTGTCTCACCCTGGATGGTCATCTTGGTGATGCCCTTTGGAAGACAAGAGCTGCCTCATGTAAATATATGCTCACACACTAATTCCCCCTCAACCTGAATGAATGAAACATTTATAGAGCGCACAGCTACCTTGAACTGAAGTGCCCCGGCGCTCCCGGGGGAAATAGTGAACCAGAGATCAGTCCTGATGAAGTAAGAGGGTGGAAGTTAAACCAGAACATTAAACAAATACGTTTTTAAACCTTTCCTGAGCTTCATCAGATTGGGTTGGGCTCATAAGGAGAAGGGTAGAGTGCTCCAAACTCTGGAGATAGTGGTAGATAAGAAACACCTCCCACACCTGGCTTTCCCATCCTTGGGAATGGCTAACAGGTGTTTTGATGCCGAGCTCAGCGAGCGGGAACGAAGATACCATGAGAACTCTGAGGACATACAAGTCTTGTGAGTGGAAGTGTAGATGGCTCTACGGCATAAACATAAGGACTTGCATATACATCTTTTGTCAATAGGCAGTCTGTTAAGATTGTGCAGGTGTGCTGGGATGGAAGTCCGTCTACTGAGGCCTAGAATGGTGGTGCTCCTGTGCTTTGTGCTACGTGCAATCTGTTAAACAGATATTTGGGAGGCCTAACAGCAGAGAGTTGCAATAGTCCAGTCTTAAAATTATATGTGCCTGAATTAGTATTTTCCTGGATGAGAAAGACAGGAATGGAAGAATCTTGCTAATGGTACTTAGAAAACGAAAACAGGTTGCTGAAAGAATCTTTGTATGTTCTTATAAAGAAAGTTTAGAATCAAAACTGCCACCTACGCTTTTTGTGTGTTTCAGAGGGTACGGGAGGGCTGCCCAAGTTTTCAGGCCACCAGTTGGTAGCCATAGTTTAGGGCTGCCAAAAACCACTACCTCTATTTTGTTTCCTTTTAGTATCCATGAGTTTAGTTCATCCAACGAGATACATCTTTGAGAAAGGAAAAGAACTTGAGCTGTTGCCTATGCATTCACATTCGGTCTCAGTAGAAGTTGAGTATCATCTGTGTTGTCAGAGTTTAAAGAGAAAAAATCATTGAGGTTTTGCAAGAGGGACCACATATAAATTGAATAAAGTGGGACTGAGCATAGATCCCTGAGGTATACCTGGAATGAGAAGTTTGACTTAAAATGACAGAGGGCAACCCTTTGGGTGCACTCCTTCAGAGAGGAATTGAACCAATGATAGACAGTGCTCAAAATGCAAGGGTAGAGTGGGAGGTGCTATCAAAAAGCTGTCAAAATATCTAATATCAGGGTTACTACACCCCTGTCATCCAAGATAAGCCCAATGTCATTTAAACTTTTAGTGACCAACGTTTCCATTATGAAGCCTGTTTGAACCGGGTGGAGGAGTTGATGTGTCTCCAGAAAACTCGTTAGCTGTTGATAAGTATTTCTGTAAGCTTGGCATAGAGTGTCAAAAGAGATATCATCTGTAAATTAGACAGACTGTTGAGTTACAGCATTTTTAAAAAAAAGAGGAGTAATTATGGTAAACAACTTCCACAGGTACATGACGAGCGTTGCAGACTGGAAGAAAGACAACGGTCTAAAACTTAACAGACAAAACAGAAGTGCTGATCTTTGGGCACATTGCCTCCCCGTGGAATGGCTCCTAGTGGTCTTCTGAACTAGGACAATCATCCACACCGACAGACCACACCTGCAACCGTGGCATCATTCTGGACAGCAAGCTCACCATGAAAAGCCAAATCAACGTAGTCTCTTCCACCTGCTTCCTCACTCTTCGCATGCTCTTTATGGTCTTCAAATGGCTCCCTGTCAACACCAGACGAACCGTCACTCAGGCCCTAGTCACCAGCCAGTACACACACTTAGAAATGCAGGTGACTGACCCTGGGGCCTGGAGCAGTGTGCCTGCACTGCTCTTAATGCAGGAAGTACCTCTGGAACATGGTGCAGTGTGTACACACACCTATAAATGCAGGTGACTGACCATGGGGCCTGGGGCAGTGTGCCTGCACTGCTCTTAATGCAGGAAGTACCTCTGAGGCATGGTGCAGTGTGTACACACACCTATAAATGCAGGTGACTGACCCTGGGGCCTGGGGCAGTGTGCCTGCACTGCTCTTAATGCAGGAAGTACCTCTGAGGCATGGTGCAGTGTGTACACACACCTATAAATGCAGGTGACTGACCCTGGGGCCTGGGGCAGTGTGCTTGCACTGCTCTTAATGCAGGAAGTACCTCTGGGACATGGTGCAGTGTGTACACACACCTAGAAATGCAGGTGACTGACCCTGGGGCCTGGATCAGTGTGCCTGCACTGCTCTTAATGCAGGAAGTACCTCTGGAACATGGTGCAGTGTGTACACACACCTATAAATGCAGGTGACTGGGCCTGGGGCAGTGTGCCTGCACTGCTCTTAATGCAGGAAGTACCTCTGGAACATGGTGCAGTGTGTACACACACCTATAAATGCAGGTGACTGACCCTGGGGCCTGGATCAGTGTGCCTGCACTGCTCTTAATGCAGGAAGTACCTCTGGAACATGGTGCAGTGTGTACACACACCTATAAATGCAGGTGACTGGGCCTGGGGCAGTGTGCCTGCACTGCTCTTAATGCAGGAAGTACCTCTGGAACATGGTGCAGTGTGTACACACACCTATAAATGCAGGTGACTGACCCTGGGGCCTGGGGCAGTGTGCCTGCACTGCTCTTAATGCAGGAAGTACCTCTGAGGCATGGTGCAGTGTGTACACACACCTAGAAATGCAGGTGACTGACCCTGGGGCCTGGGGCAGTGTGCCTGCACTGCTCTTAATGCAGGAAGTACCTCTGAGGCATGGTGCAGTATGTAAACACACCTATAAATGCAGGTGACTGACCCTGGAGCCCGGGGCACTATGCCTGCACTGCTCCTAAAACAGGAAGTACCTCTGGAACACAGTGCAGTGTGTACACACACCTATAAATGCAGGATGTCTGACCTTGGGGCCTGGGACAGTGTGCCTGCACTGCTCTTAATGCAGGAAGTACCTCTAGAACATGGTGCAGTGTGTACACACACCTGTAAAAGCAGGTGACCGACCCTTGGGCAGTGTGCCTGCACTGCTCCTAATGCAGGAAGCACCTCTGGAACACGGTGCAGAGTGTACACGCACCTATGAATGCAGGTGACTGACCTTGGGGCAGTGTGCCTGCAGAGCTTGGAAGGCAGGAACTGAAGTAGCTCCTGGGTCCTGGTGCAGTATTGTCTACACACCTCTGAATGCAGGTTACATCTCATGGAGCCTGGGGGGAGTGTGCCTGCACAGCACAGCTCTGAATGCAGACAGCCTGTTGCAGTGAGCCTGGACACCACGAAATGCAGGACGTATCTCCTGAGGCAGTGAGTCCACACATGTCTGAATAGAGTTAGCTCTTCTAGAAGAATTAGGCAGTATGCGTGCACAGCTCCGAATACAGGTAGCTTCTCTTCGAGCCTGTGAAGTATATCTTCACACGTCCCAATGCAGAGAATGTCTCTTGGGACCAGGTGCAGTGAATCTACACACCTCTAAATGTAGATAACTTCACACGAAGCCTGGTGCAGTGTGCCCCACACCTCTGAATGTAGATAACTTCTCTTGCAGCCTGGTGCAGTGTGCCTTCACACCTCTAAATGTAGTTAACTTCTCCTGGGCCTGGTGCAGTGTGCATTACACCTCTAAATGTAGATAACTTCTCCTGGGCCTGGTGCAGTGTGCCCCACACCTCTGAATGTAGATAACTTCTCTTGCAGCCTGGTGTAGTGTGCCTTCACACCTCTAAATGTAGATAACTTCTCCTGGGCCTGGTGCAGTGTGCCTTCACACCTCTAAATGTAGATAACTTCTCTTGCAGTCTGGTGCAGTGTGCCTCACTCCTCTGAATGTAGATAACTTCTCTTGAAGCCTGGTGCAGTGTGCCTCACACCTCTGAATGTAGATACCTTCTCTTGAAGCCTGGTGCAGTGTGCCTCACACCTCTGAATGTAGATAACTTCTCTTGGGCCCGGTGCAGTGTGCCTCACACCTCTGAATGTAGACAACTTCTCCTGGGCCTGGTGCAGTGTGCCTCACACCTCTGAATGTAGATAACTTCTCTTGGGCCTGGTGCAGTGTGCATCACACGTCTAAATGTAGATAACTTCTCCTGGGCCCGGTGCAGTGTGCCTTCACACCTCTAAATGTAGATAACTTCTCTTGCAGTCTGGTGCAGTGTGCCTCACACCTCTGAATGTAGATAACCTCTCTTGCAGCCTGGTGCAGTGTGCCTTCACACCTCTAAATGTAGATAACGTCTCTGGAGCCTGGTGCAGTGTGCCTGCACACCTCTGAATGTAGATAACTTCTCTTGGGCCTGGTGCAGTGTGCCTTCACACCTCTGAATGTAGATATCATCTCTTGAGACCTGGTGCAGTGTGCCTCACACCTCTGAATGTAGATAACTTCTCTTGAAGCCTGGTGCAGTGTGCATCACACCTCTGAATGTACATAACTTCTCTTGAAGCCTGGTGCAGTGTGCCTCACACCTCTGAATGTAGATATCATCTCTTGAAACCTGGTGCAGTGTGCATCACACCTCTGAATGTACATAACTTCTCTTGAAGCCTGGTGCAGTGTGCCTCACACCTCTGAATGTAGATATCATCTCTTGAAACCTGGTGCAGTGTGCATCACACCTCTGAATGTAGATAACTTCTCTTGAAGCTTGCTGCAGTGTGCCTCACACCTCTGAATGTAGATATCATCTCTTGAAACCTGGTGCAGTATGCCTGCACACCCTGAATGTAGATAACTTCTCTTGAAGCCTGGTGCAGTGTGCATCACACCTCTGAATGTAGATAACGTCTCTTGAAGCCTGGTGCAGTGTGCATCACACCTCTGAATGTAGATAACTTCTCTTGGGCCTGGTGCAGTGTGCCTCACACCTCTAAATGTAGATAACTTCTCCTGGGCCTGGTGCAGTGTGCCTCACACCTCTGAATGTAGATAACTTCTCTTGAAGCCTGGTGCAGTGTGCATCACACCTCTGAATGTAGATAACTTCTCTTGAAGCCTGGTGCAGTGTGCTTCACACCTCTGATTGTAGATAACGTCTCTTGAGCCTGGGGCCTGCACACTGCTGAATGGAGGAAGCATCTCTTGAAACCTCAGGCACTATATCTACACATCTCTGAATGCAGATAACTTCTCCTGGGCCTGGTGCAAGGATTCTCTGCTTCACATACCATAAATGGGCTCCATGCCAGGTGAAGGGAGCGTGAGCAAGACTGAAGATATTTGATTAAATTGTGTTTACTCTCACATACAGGATTCGCTGCGGCACGTCCTGGAAGTATAGAGCCTGGGGCGACCACGGCAGCGCTACAGCGCAGAAAGAGGGCGTGGCATGATGAAGGTAGAAAGGGAATCGTTCAAAATAAAGTTCACCGTCTTCCACAATAAGAGTCACACCTATATATATTTATAGGCACATGGCCGTTTTTTGTAAGTGCATGTTGCTGCTAGCAAGTAACTGCTCGTGGCTTACGCCTAGCACTGGCTCGCAGGCGACAGATAGACAGATAGTCTTGCACTATACCGACTGCCTTATTACTCTTAGAAGTGGGTGAGTCACTGAAAGTACGAGCTAGGCTGGAGCCTGAATCCTGGCTCTGCTTGACGTCCTGTTGGAAGCCTCGAGCCCATAACGAGCCGAGCTTTGACGTGGCTTGTGTCTGCCACACACCCTCCAACCAGGATGTAGCATTACCGCCAGAGCTGCCGACTTTGGAACGGGGAACCAGGTTTGAGCCTGGCGTTGGCTCCACATCCTGTGATCTTGGGCAAATCACTTGATCACCCAGTGCCTATGAACAAAGCTTGTGATGTTGTGTAATTAACTGGTGCTCCTGTAAAGCACTTCAATGTCTTTGGGGAGAGTTCACTATTAAAGACTGCAGTAAAATGCACAAAGATGTAAAAATAAAACCTTAGTATCAGGAAAGACAAAAAGATATACATTTCCTGTGTGATTTGTGCAAAGCGAAACCAGAACACCTGGATAAACCGTGGCTTCCCTACTTAAATTGTGTGGTCTTAGACAAATATTTCATTTCACCAAAACTCATTTTTCTTCATTATTCCGTATGGAAGCACTTTCAATATGGGACTTCAAAATACCAGTTGTACAAAAACCTACTGTGCTCGATTTACTAGATTACAATGCTGCTGTATATTTATCTGGGCCTTGTACAGAGTTTACAAGACAACTGTCTTGCCTCTTGGTGCACTAATGGTTTATGTTTAAAAACGATCATTTTTAATAACGTATTAATGTCAAAGCTACACATGTTAAAATAAAGACACTTTTTTGAACTTTGAAGCAACTTTACCATATTTTATGTAATGTTGTTGTGCAATTTACATAGCAAATATTTTCAGGGCTTTGCCGTGAGCTGGCTCTAAGATCAGAGCCAGACCCTTGGCTCTGCTCTGGCCCAGCTCTCCCTGTAAATTTGTTTGTCCACCCACCTCTAATTACTATGGGTACATACACAGGATCCTACATCATTAAATGGACTTTCAGAAGTTGCACGTTGTCATTGGTGCACACAAAGGTCTGCAATGCATTACATGGACTTATACCCGATGCACCTTGGTACACGCGCACACTGCAATGCATCATTATATGATCTTTCAGAAGTTACAATGTGCAATAGGCACAAGGCTTGCCGGCATTATGTGCCTTATATAGAGCACACCATAGAACCACACAAGTCTGAGTAGAAAACCCATTGTATATGCAGGGCCATTGGAATCATGCCGCACTAGAGGGACAAATTATGCGTCAGGGTTGTAATAGTATTACTTCATTATTTCTTCCTTTCTAAACTTGGTAACACTGTATGGGCATTGGTTGCACCTCATTAGTACCAGTTTAACACCCAAATATAGTAATAAGCAACAGAAGGGTGACCAGTTCAGCTTTGCAAAGGACCATCCACTTCACAACCGTTTAAGCTAGAAACACATTTTTTTGTTAAAATCAGCAGATTATGTAGCAGATGATCGATTATGAGGCAAATGCGGTAAAGCTATAGGTATGTGAAAATTGCCGTGGCCGCACAATCACAAATTCAGTGGCCCGGTGTATATGGGACAGCATGGTATACACACAGGTCCAGCCAGCATTATATGAACTTATACATGGACACACGCATGTACGGCCAGCATTATATGAACTTATACATGGTACACACATGGCCAGCATTATATGAACTTATACATGGTACACACAAATGTTCGACGAGTATTATATGAACTTATACATAGTACATACAGCTCCGGCCGTCATTATATGAACTTCTACATGGTTTACACAGCTTCAGCCAGCATTATTTGAACTTATACATGGTAAGCACAATGGTCCGGCCAGCATTATATGAACTTATACATGGTTCACATAAATTCAACCAGCGTTATTTGAGCTTATACATGGTACACAGAGGTCCGGTCAGCATTATAGAAACTTATACATGATACACACATCTCCAGCCAGCAATATATGTACTTATACATGGTACTCCAATGGACACACTCAGGTCGAGCCAGCATTACAGGAACTTATATGTGGGACACACAGGTCCGGACAGCATTAATTGAACTAACACATGGTACGCACACCGAACCCACCAGCGTTATATGAACTTATACATGGTACACACACAGGTTTGGACAGTATTGCATGAACATTTACATGGTACACCATGTAGCACACATATAGGTCCGGACAGTAGTATATGAACTTGTACATGGTACAAACATAGGTACAGCCAGCACTACATGAACTTATACATGGCACACGATGGTACACATGTGTCCGGCCAACAATATATATGAACTTATACATGGTACGCACACAAGTCCGAGAAGCATAATATGAACCAATGCATGGTACACTATGGTCCACACATGTGCGGCCCACATTATATGAACTTATACATGGTACACCATGGTGCGTACACAGATCCGGAAAGTGTTATATGAACTTATACATGGTACATCATGGTACACACACAGGTCTGAGGAATACTGTATGGACTTTTACCTGCTATAGCTTCAAACATGCACACATCACTACATGGACATCCAGAGTTACGACGTAGTACATGCATGTGGTCGCACTGGATTTACACAGTTACATGGCTGCTACGATTGGTATAAAACACAAGGCAATTGAACTCTACATTCTTTTAATTGGTAGAAGCCTGGCTGCACCCCCAGACCAAGAAGGAAGACAAACCATTATTTCTTGTCCCCAAATATCCTACCCAAAGCCAACCTTATCAGGCTTTTCTGCTACTCTTTCAGCAAAGCTATAGTGCCAATGAGACTGTAAAACACAGACATGTCTCCAAACACCACCTCCAAAGGGAATTGTTTCTACAGATTCTCTGTTCACCCTGTAAGGAATCCCTTCCCTGCACAGTGATTTCACCTAGACTTGTTGGAGGGATAGGGGTGTTTTTCTGCATAGGTCTGAGGCTTCCCTACTGCCACCTGACTGAATGAAAGATCACATTTACACCTCATAACCAGATTCCTCCTTCGCCACCTTTTTAGGTCGAAGCCTACCAGATATTCGCTAAAGACATCTTTGGGACATTTGGAAAGCTTCCCTGGGTATGGAGTCCGCCCGTTGCTTACCATTGGCTTTGTGGTTTGAAACTCATTTTCTGGCTTTCTATTTGCTGGCTTTATTTGTTTTAGGCTGTCCATGTTCAGTTTGTCCCTCCCAAGTAGCTAAGCCGTTTCACAATTCCTCTCCTTGTATCCTTCCACAAGTGCTCCTGCCTGTAAACAGGGGCGTAAATCTCGTTCCTATCTTGTCACATTTGCTGTGCATTCAAAGCCAGAAGTCAAATGTCAGGCTCTGTCTTCCAAGGGAGTTTGCTGTTCACTTTTCTTTCTCTGACTTTAAAGTGAGAGGATTTATGTGACAATCTTGCTAGACACTGGGGGTAAAAAAGTTTTTTTTTTCTCGCCACAACAACGTTTAAATGAACTGTGAATGTATTTGTGCAAATGTAACGGTCATATCAATTGAAGATGTGTGGTCTGTAATGGCAGCGCGCTACCACGTCATGCATACTCCACTTTACCCTACTCCACTCTGCACCACTACATGCCACTGCCCTCTACTCTGCACCACTCCACTTAACACCGCTCCGCCCCCACTGCACTCTACGCCATTGACCTCTAATCCTCTCTACTCTGCACCACTCTGCGCCAATGGACTCTATACAACCAATCCAGCCTAGGCCACTCCACTCTACACAACTCCACTCTACGCCAATGTACTCTACTTTGTACCACTCAACTCTACTTTCCTGCACTCTATGCCAAAGCACTGTACACCACTCTAATATACTCTCCACCACTGCACTCTATGCCACTGCACTGTACACCATTTTACTCTTACTCTAAGCCATTACACTCTACGCCACTACACTATACGCTGTACCACTCCATTCTGCTCAAACATTCTACTCTACGCCAATGCACTCTGTGCCACTGCATGCCACTCTACTCTAAACCACTGCACTCTACATCACTGCACTCGATGCCACTTCAATGTACTCTGCACCACTGTACTCTACGCCACTGCTCTCTATGCCACTCTAAGCCAATGCACTTTATACCACTCTCCACCACTGCACTCTACCATGCACTACTGCATTCTATGCCAATGCACTCTATGCCACTCTACTCTGCATCACTTTACTCTACGTCATTGCAATCTACACCACTCCACTCTACGCCATTACACTACGCCACTGCACTCAAGTCTGCACCACTGCCCTCTATGTCACTGCACTCTATGACACTTCGCACCCCTCCACTCTGCACCACTGCACTCTATGTCACGGCACTCTAATCTACATCACTGCATTCTACGATGCTGCATTATATGCTTCTCAATTCTATGCCGATGCACTCTACTCTGTACCACTGCACTCTATGTCACTGCACTCTATGCCACTCTACTGTACGCCACTGCACTCTACGCCAATGGACTGTATGACACTCTACTCTGCAACACTGCACCTTACACCACTGAAAGCTATGCCACTCTTCTCTGCACTACTGCAGTCTAGGCAAATGCACTTTACGCGCTGTCCTCTATGCCATTCTACTCTGCACCAATGCACTCTACACCACTGCACTCTACTATGCAACACTATAATCTACGCCACTGCATTGTACACCGCTGAATTCAATGCCACTGCACTCTACGCGACTGCACTCTGAACTCCACTGTTCGCCACTCACTGCAACTCCACTCAACGCCACTCCAATACACGACACTCTATGCCACTCCACGGCACTCTACTCCATGCCATTCCACTCTACAACATTCCTGGCCACTCTCCTCTAAGCCACTAATTTTTAGAGATGCTGGACAGCAGCCAAGCTGGTGTACAACATGGCTAAGACACATTGGCAAATCAAGCCAACAAACTCCATATGCAGTACTAGTGGGCCTGACCGCTATTGATTTTTCAAATCTTTTTGTGCATCTCTGTGATTTAGCAATACTTTTCCTCTTTGAAGTAGGCTTCAGTGATGTCAATTATGTCACCACGATCAATGTCTTGTGGCATCATCTCCTCGAATTCAGGATAAAAGTTCATATGATATGATGTCACTTCCTTTGATGTCATTGAGTTCTAAAAGAGTGTGTGTGTTGTCACTGTCACTACCCCTTGCGTTTTGGTGAATCTACGTTCATGGTATTGTATATTGGGTGTTATCACACAAACACCCTGGGGCAGCAGGAAAGAGAGAGCATCTAAAGCTTTACATTGAATCTCACATTCCAGTTACGAAGATGCTTCCGTGAGTGGGTGTGACTATCACTAGAATTACTTCTAAACTTCTCCTAGAATAAACATTTTTGACTATAGAACTAAAATATATCTTAATGTTAAAAAGAAGAAACTCACTGCAGTTTATTGCTGTGTATAAGAAGATCAGACCTGTCACGGCTGAAATACTCCACTATCTCATGACAAATGGAAGTTGTGCCTAACATCACTAGCCAGGAAGCCTCTTATGTAATGAACGACTACTGGTCAACCTTTTCTAGGTGTTGTAATTTAGAAAAGTATTCTCTGGTAACACAGTACGCTGATTTTCGGTCTAGCGTACTCTGCGGACAATGGAACACTACCGACGTACTTGCGGGACTAATAATTTCCCAACCTTTGGATCGGAGACATTATATACAGGATATAAGAATACGTATTATTACGTTTGCATCTGATACTCCGGATTCTAATAGTACTTGATTCTAGTTGACATAATGCATTGCCCTGGTGCAGTCTGCTGTGACTGAAACAGCTCTAGACGAAACACGTGTTGGCATATGGGCCTCTCTAAAGACGATGGAATAAAAGACTTCTGAAACCGCGACTTCAGTTTGAAATTCTGTGTGCTTGGAGAAACTGTGATCATAACACAGTATCAAAGTCTTTAGAAGTCCGAGTACTTATAACATTTACCGAATATATAGAATCAGACGTTTAGGTCTCAAACTAACTAAGCAGGTTGATTTGCATTACCTTTGGCTCCTATGGGTCCTACTCTCTACAGCTCTCGACTTCTCAATCCAGATGTTCAATAAAATATTCTTGAATAAAGCACACCGCCATCTTGTTTAAAGGTTTTTGTACTTGCACGGTCCTGGCTCCGCCCCTTTATTATACATCAACAGCACATCTGCTTTCCACCACGCATCTGGCATTTGTGCGCATATCCATATGTATATATTTAGAGACTGCGTAGCCCTTCTCACAGAAGTGCTGCACACAGCAAAATAAGGAGACACAGATGCAGACTTCATAAGGCAAAACATTAAAGTAAACATTTTAACTACAAAAAATAGGTACATAATACACACTGGCTCTGACCCATGTGCAGTTATAGTTTGGTCAGAGTTTGGCTGTGGACTGCGGACTGTGCGTGCCATTTTGGCTGTGGTGAGTCCGTGGCCTTGATAATGAGCCAGCAGACTATGAAACGTATGAACCCCTGTGTCATCCCCATCAGTAGTCCGTAGTCTGGGTACCCAGGCTGATGCACTTTGATGTGTTTAAAAATGAGAAAACGAACTACATATATTTGCAAATATTTTCCTGTTCTATCTTATTATTATTTTATATAGTTAACCTGCTGTTAGTTCCATTTTTCCTACTTAATAAACTTGACTTATAAAACTTTAAAAATAAAAAATAAAAAGAGAGAGAAAAATAAAATGTAACTTCCTAAACTTGTCCACTTAGAGTGCGAACTGCCATCTGAGTCAATTTTGTAGATGGGGAATTGATCATCATTATAAGCTGCAGAGACTTTACTTAAGCTCCTCAGTTTCCAAAAGATATTGTAATGATAAATGTTCATTTATTATTTATTTTGTAAGACTTACAGTAATCAATCAATCAATCAATCATGTCACTTATAAAGCGCACTACATACCCGCGAGGGTCTCAAGGCGCTGGGGGAAGAGGGGGGTGGTGCTGCTACTGATCGAAGAGCCAGGTCTTGAGGAGTCTTCTGAAGGCCAGTAGGTCTTGGGTCTGTCGGAGGTTGGTGGGGAGGGTGTTCCAGGTCTTGGTGGCAGTATTCCAGGTCTTGGTGGCAGTATTATACTTAATTTTTTTTTTATTTTAAACTTTTTCTACAGCTTAACGTTACTTTTCCTGAACCCTAAAACTCCTTACTACAACTTAATACTTCTCTTCCATGAACCATATAAATTCCTTACTATACCTTGATGTTACCCTTCCCTAAACCCTCAAAACCCATTGTTATTCATTAGTACTACCTAACCTGAACTCTAAAAACCCTTACTGCCCCTTACAGCTACCCTTTCCTGAATCCTAAAAGCCCCATACTACCCTTCCCTGAACATTAAAACTGTAGAACCGATCCCTGAACCCTAAAAGTCCTTACTACTCCTTAACACGACCCTTACCTGAACTCTAAAATCTCTTTACTACCCATTAACGCTACCCTTTCCTGAACCCTAAAGATTCCTTATGCAACTTTCCCATAAAACCTATAAACTCCTTAACTGTACCTTTTCCTGAACCCTAAAACCCCTTACTGCCCCTTAATGCTATGCTTCCTGAACTCAACAAACACCTTACTATCCCTTAATGCTACCCACCCCTAAACCCTGAAAATCCCACCTACCCTTTAACACTACAGTTCCTTGAACCCTAAAATCCCCTTACCGCCTCTAATGGTACCCATCCCAGAACCGTAAAAAGCCTTACTACCCCATTACACTACCCTTCCCTCAAGCAGAAAACCTTATTGCCTCTTAACGCTACCCATCCCTGAACCCTTAACACTCCTTAATACCTATTAATGCTACCTTTCCTTTCCGTGAACACTAAAAGCATTGTTTTGGTCTCTTTTTCTGCAATTATTGTTGTAAAATTAACACCAGATTTTTGCTTGTGCATTGGTACTACTAAGCACAGAATACAGTACTCTCTGTTAATGCACAAACAGTGTTATATGCCTTGAAAAACACATCACAGCTTCATAAGCATTCTAAATGACCCCCCAAAGAAGTATGTCCTCATTGGCCAAATATTAGTGCACAACTTTTCTAAATTGCTCGTAATAATGGCCTATCTAGGTAAGGTATTTTTAGGTTTGGTTTGACAGCATGTCTGGATGACATACTTTTAGCAATTTTTAGTAAATTCTTTAAATATGCAGAGTGGGTTTTGGCTTGGGCCCAACCCGTATTTCTCCCTCGCCTCATGCTACTGGCTGCTGGTTTATCATTCCGGCTTCCAGGAAGTGCTTCCAGTAGAATCATGAGGGATTACTCTAAATCTAAAAAATAAACTCAGCTATGCAGTTTGTCACATTCAGTTCTTTTCTCTTGTATGCCTTCTACATAGAAAGCAACATTTTTTGCTGGTTTTTCTCAGCATTGGCAGTAGGACAGGTGCTGATGTGAACATTTGTGCAAGCTGTGCATGCAAACAGCATTTGTGAATGCCTTTGTTTTCATGTTTTGCTACATTATAGATAAGCCTGGGCTGAATTTCAATTACACTGGAATAATTGCAGTAATTTCGGCAATTCCCCGTTACTCTTTGACGCGTATTTAACTGATAATAATGTGATTAGACCTGTTTGCGTAATTAAGTATAATTTCAGGTAAAAAAAATCCTGCCGCAAGAGCAAGTTTAGTGAGCGCGAGCGGCCACTCGCGCTGCTATTTATGTTCTGTTGTATTCAGCGGCATTTTCTTAGCGCAAAATGCACCCTTGTGTCCATTTTGGACCTAACTGTACATTTTGCGCTAGGGAAATAACATTAAATACAGGGAGCAGGTTGGGGGGAAATCTTCCCCCAAGTGCACGTTTTGACAACAACAAGCAGTTGCTCGCGCTCACTATTCATGTTCTGTAGCATTTAGCGCTATTTCCTAGCGCAAAATGCATCCTTGCGTCCATTTTGGCATGAGGGGGCATTTTATGCTAAGAAAGTAGTGCTAAATGCAGAACTAATCTTCTTGCATAATTCCGCGTAATTTTGTGAAATTTTTTGGTTAATTTTGCGTGATTACGCTACACGTAATTATGCGAGTTACGCCCACCTCTAATTAACGCCATACGTATTGGCTTTGCCAATGCTTCCTAGGGTTTTGGATTCTAGCCATGGGTTTCTGTGGGCTTGAAAGTGAATTTCGAAGTTTTTTTTTTTTTAAACATTGGTTTAGATAAAAAAAAAATATAGTAAACATAACTTCACTATAGCTGTCATTTTTTTCAGTGAACAATTTTAAGGGGGTTAACGGGGAAGTGTTGGGTTTGTACAGCACTTTCCAGCTTAGTAGATAGAATTTGGAGGTCTTGTTTATACTCTGTGATGGCGACGTCGTAACTCACTCATGAAGGACGCTGCAGCAGAGAAGAGAACCACACAGCCCCAACCATCAGAGTTGTAAGGTTATGAATGGGGGCCTGAGTACAGAAGGGACAGGTGGGCATCACAAGGAGACATTCAAGCAAATCGAAAACTCAACAGATAGTTTTAGTGATCATCACACGAACTTTCCTCTTTTAGAACGCCTCATGGGTTACTAAGCCGATCTAAAATGCACTTCTTTAGATAAAAAATGTGATCAGGGCGCTAACGGTTGATCTAAAGGTCCCGCAATTGTCTAAAGAAGATGACCGGATGTTGAACTTAAATGATCTGTTTTGAATGAAAAACATCTCAAGAATAAGGAGAGGTTGCTTGGATACTCTGTTTGTGTCTTTCTAAGATTAATTGCCTGGTGACTTTACTGGATGTTTCCCTCAATTTAAATGACACTGAAATTAGCGCACAGACCAAGCTCCAGAGAGCATCAGAGCGCTATAGAGGGAGAACGCAAGCTGTATGTCCTCAGCTAAACCAGGAGAAGGGCATGTTTGCTGCAATGAATGCCGGTAAACTCCGAGCAAGAAGAGGGCAAAGATGGGTTTGGGGGGCAGCCGACCACCGGGAGGTGTTCCTCCCCTGGGAGATTGGGACAGTGGTGCAGCCCAAGGAAGCCATTTTGTATTTGGTCTATTTTTAGAGCCCATTTGTAGCCCAACTCCTATATGTGGGCTGTTTTAGGGCTCCCTGCCACCATTTTAGGTACAGGTGACCTGGTAACTGGTGGCAGGGAGTCTCTGTGATAATCTTTTTGCCCACCCGACCCCAAACCTTTAGCTTTTGTGGGTTTTGGTTGTTTTTTGGTCTCATTGTTGAGACAGGTGCGCAAGGGGGAGTGGTCATTATTGTACAGTTGTCGCTGGAATCAGGTGCTTGGTGGTGGCCTGGAAAGTTTTGCATGAGTTTACAGAAGTTTGATTGGTGTTGCCATTGGTGAACCACTTGGAAAGGGAGGGTAGGCAGGGTGTTCAAGGTTAAGTATAGGACGTTTGGTTGCTTAGAGGTAAAAATATGCAGTCATAGGCTGTAGGGAAAAGTTAAAGTTGCTAAATGTTGAAATGCACTACAATACGAATGAGATAGTTGCGGGGTGGGGTATGTGGGGTGGGACAGTACAGGTGGAGGTAGGATATTGCATAGTTCATTTGATGTATAGAGAGGTTCTAGTTTTGTAAGGCGGATTGCCCAGGAAAAGTTTGTGATGTGCACCTGTTCCAATAAAGCGGCCTTTTTCACACAATACAAGAGACCAATGCTATGCAGATGAGTGACAAGTAGGATGCCCTATGAGGAACCTCCTAATGTGCAGCCCCAGCATTCTTTGCGAGAATGCCTGCACTCCCATTTTCATCCATCTGCACTCCGGACGGGTGGCAGAGAGCCCTCTGATGCTGAATTTAATTTTCTATTTGATTTTCATCTGATTTGCACCTTCCCTGAGGACGATCTGACCGCTTCCTGTGCAGCACCTAACACTTCAGTTGGCTGGTAAAGCCAGACTACACTCACTTCTCAAAGACCTTTGCCCTTCCAAGTTATTATAAAAGGTGCAGGGATGCACTTTTTGCAAAGGATGTTTATGCACACACTATTTCTGGACAATTTTTTGTCCATTAACTACTGGGCTTGATCTCCATCCTGACGGGGATAATAGTTGTGGTTCAAACCCACCCACGTCTAGGATTCACTAGGGGTTTAGTATCATCCAATCCTGCTCCTTCTGGTCAGGGCTTGCAAGACGGTGTCCTGGTACCCCATGCAATATTTTGGGTGTTTTTGGACGATTATAAGTCATGACTAGATAACTCTTGGGTTCTCTTACGTCAAGGACATATTGCGGATGTGGCGTGCCACAGTAGTCCCGTCTCGTTCCGTATTACCTTCCGTTGTTTTATGGCTCCACTGACTGATTTAGTCAATTGGCTGGTTGTGGCATTCATACTTCCACGACACACACACTTATTTACTGGTGTTCTTGGCTTCAGTTGACATGCTTCAGGTGGCACACTGCCTTGGCAGCCTTGACGCTTGGACGAGAATCAGCTGGCCCCAGCTTCACACTGCCGAGGCGGAGATCACTTACGTAGAAGCCAGAAGTTCCTCTTTTTATTGCCTGAGGATAGTCCTCTCTATTCGAAGAAAATTATCCAAATGTTAAGAATATGGGAGTGATTCCCGACAAAGCCATGTCCCTATGGAAATAATCCCAATGGTAGACTCTTAAACCGTCTTGAGTAGTTGCTTTAATAAATAATCATTTTCTTTGTAATTTTGAAGACAGTAAATCTTCACTCTTAAACCCACATTTGCAAATACATGTTTTGCAACGAAATCACGCCGCTTCTGCACGGCAAAACTTTTTTTAAAATACATACATACTTGTGGACCTTCTCTTTTTTCACTTACTTATATATTTCATCATTAACAGTGCTATGATATGACTTGTTCAGTTTGCACTTCAACAGTATTAGTGTCTTAAATGTATCTTCCTGTAACACTTAGCCTTGATTGGTTTCTTATTCCGGTCACTCCAGATCCCTTACATGGCAAAACAGCAGTCAGCATCAGTGCACTCTTAAAAAGATAGCCCTCTCTTTTCTTTATAACACCTGACACTCCAGTTTACTGGTAAAGCAGGCCTACGCTCACATCTCAAAGACATTTGCCCTTCCAAGATATTAGAACAGGTGCAGGGATTCCCTTGTTATAAAGGATGTTTATGCACACTATTTTTGGACAATTTCTGTCCATTTACTACTGGGCTTGATCTCAGTCCTGATGGGGAAAACAGTTGTGGCACAACCACATCTGGGTTCCCCTGGTGGTTTAAGTCCCATCCGACCAGGAACTTGCAGTGGTGAGCTGCTGGTGATCGTTGCTGCTGGCGGAACTGCTATGCCATCTTTAATTGATTCATCAAACTGGTGGTTCATCCAATCCTATTTCATCGGCTCAAAGCCTACAAGACGGTGTCCTGGTACCCCATGCAATAGTTTGGGTGTTTTTGGGATGATATTAAGTCATAACTAGGTAACTCTTGGATTCTCTTGGGCCAAGGACATATTGCAGAAGTGGTGTGTAACAGTAGTCCCCTCCTGTCTCTTATTACCTTCCGTTACTTTGCCGCCCCACCGATTGATTTAGTCAATTGGCTGGTTGTGTTATTCATACCTCAAACACACACATTTATTTATTTGTGCCCTTGGCTTGAGTTAACATGCCTCAGGTGGCTGACTGCCTTGGCAGCCTTGACGCTTGGACCAGAATCAGCTGGCCCCAGCTCCCCATCGCCAAGGGATCGTCATTTTATGATCACGTAGAAGCCAGATGTTCCTGTTTATCGCCTGATGATAGTCTTCTCTTTTCCAAGAAAATTAACAAAATGTTAAGAACATAAGAGTGATTCCCGAAAAAAGGCATGTCCTTATGGAAATAAAATCAAAGGTACACTCTTAAACCTTCTTCTGTTGTTGCTTAAATAAATATTCATTTTCTTTGTAAATTTTGGAGAAAGTAAATCTTTACTCTTAAACACACATTTGCCAATACATGTTTCGCAACCAAATAATGTCACTTCTTCAGGTCAAAACGTTCTTTTTTTTAGCTACTTACATGTGTGAACCTTTTCTTTTTTTAATTATTTATATATTTCATCATTAACAGTGGTATGACATGACCAGTTCAGTTCACTCCTCTACAGTACTAGTATCTTATATCTATCTTCCTGTAATACCCCGCCTTTATCAGTTTCCTACCCCTGTCAGTCCAGATCCCTAACATGGTAAAATGGAGCTGTTTGCAGCACTGAACTCTGAAAAAGATAGTCTCTTTCTTGATAACCAATATCAGCATGAACGCTTGTGGGATCACTTGCGCATATACATCTTGACTAGTGCTATGTGCTTTACAAACAAGGCCGGACTGGCCGTACCAGGCTTCGTGCGTTTCCCCGGGAGGCTGGAAAGGTGGGGGGCAGGTTTTGTTAGTGGGGGCCGGTTTTGTAACAGTGCAGCAGTTTTAAAAGCACTGCAAAGTTCCTTGTATATTCAGCAGTCTTCAGGCAACAATAAAAGTGTCAAGTTAAATCTGGTGATTAATGTACCTGCTGGAGAGAGATTGAAGGTTTGTCTAGCAGCAGTTTTCACTCACCTAAGGTAGCAACTGTACCATGCATATCAAAGAACAATATTTTATGAGCATAGCTCAGTGGGTTACTGCTTTTGTCTAACCCTGGGCGAAGTACTACGCTACGCTCGCGTAGTTTGCGAAGTTTGCGCTACTTCGCACTACGCGAATTGCACGTAGCACAGTGCAAACATGCGTAGCGTAGCGGTCATTTTTTGCTTGCTCGCGGTCCTCAACGTCAAGTTGGCGACCGCGAGCGAGCAAAATGACATCCCGGCGAGACTTTTTCCTTGTTCGCGATCAGCAACATCAAGTTGCCGATCGCGAGCGTGGAAAATAAACCTCCCGGCGAGATTCTCAACGCGGGGAGGTCAGGTTTCTCATTGCGAGTGGTCGCGTATGCTCGCGACCGCTCGCGATGAGAAACTACCAGTCCGCGTTGAGAAAGCTGCCGCTCGAGTAGAAATCTACTCGAGCGGCAGCAAACGACCGCTTGCACTGTGCAAGATGCGGTTTGCACTTATTGCACAGTGCGGACAAGCATCCGGCACTGTGCAATCAGTGCGAACAGCATTTTTCACAGTGCACTACGCAGTTCGCGTAGCTCGCGTAGTGCACTTCGCGTAGCTACGCGTAGCGCTACTGCGCGAACTACGCCCAGGGTTACTTTTGTCACAGAGATTCTTTTGTTACCGTGCAGTTCATAAGTTACAATCATAATCTAGTACAGTGAGCTATGAACTGCCACCAAAGAGTTACATGCAAGCTGCATGGTACAAGTTAGAAAGGGGAAACAGTTGGAACACCGCAGTTTAAACCATGAGTGTTCCGACTCCGCAAGCTAAACCACGCTTGCCTTAACCATGCTTATTCCTTAACCATGCATGTGCGTGGTTAAGGCAATGCGCGGTTCAGCTGCTGGCTGCATTGGACGGAAGCAGGAAGACCTCCCAGGGAGAGCTCCGCGGTGAGGTAAGAGGGGCTGGGGGGGGTGGGTTGGGGGTAGTTTTCTGGGCTGGGTCGTGGGTAGTTTTGTAGGCTGGGGGGGTCGGGGTAGTTTCCTGGGCTGGGTGGTGGCTCAGGGGTAGTTTTTTGGGGTGAGTCGGGTAGTTTTCTGGGCTGGCGTTTGTCGGGGATAGCTTTCTGGGGTGGGTCGGGGTAGTTTTCTGGGCTGGGGGTGGGTTGCTGTAGTTTTCTGGGCTGGGGGTTTCGGGGCTAGTCTTCAGGGCTGAAGGTGTTGGAGGTAGTTTTCAGGGTTGGGGGGCTTCAGTGCAAGTTTTCAGGGTTGGGGGTGTGGGTAGCTTTCAGGGCCAGGGGGTCAGGGGTAGTTTTCAGGGCTGTGGGGATCGGAGTAGTTTATAGGGCTGGGGGAGGGTCGCAGTAGTTTTTTTAATTAGGGGTTAGGGTATTCGGCCTCAGGGCAGGGGGAGGGGAATGGTTAGTCGGGGTAATTTTTAGGGCTTATGGGAGGGTGGTGCAGTTTTTAGGGCTGGGTCAGGGCTCGGCTGGGTCAGGTTAAGGGACAGGGTTTCAGGCCTGAGGGCAGGGGGAGGGGACAGCGTGGGGGTTATGAAGGGGTAGCGGTATTTGGACCTCGGGGAGGGGAGTTTGTAGCTTAGGGGAGGGGGGTCGCGAGCTTAGCCACACATAACCCTTTATCATTCATGCCTTTATCACGAAATTACCTGGTAAAGGCATGCGTAGTAAAGGAATGCGTGGTTAAGAAGCAGTCGTTTTTAAGACCGTGTTGTTTAGGCATGCACGGTTAGGGAATTCATGGTTCCGACATACAACCGTTAGAAAGTTATGTTTTTCCCCAGTCTTTCATGATCATGATGTTGCTAAAAAAAGGTATTTTTGGGTAGAAATAAATTCTCATTATTAAAGTCAAACCTAACCACTGTGTTATGTTCTGAATCCTGAGTTTGTTCTTCTCCAGACCAAGCACTCTTAAAAATTGCCTGCAGGTACAGATGACATGTGAATCCTACACCTTGTAGTCCCCTTTACCTTAAGTAATATTTTTGTATACAATGATTTACACACGTATGATTCATTGTCTCTGTATGTGTGTAATGTAAAGTGCTCTGACACCCTACACTTGTATGAGAGGTGCTATAAAACAAATGAAATACATGTGACAGAGGGGTTATGGTGAGATGAGAGGCACTGTTGGAGGGTGATAGTGAGGGAATCATTGAAGAGCCCCAACAAAGACTGTTGTATCTTGGTGCCCAGTAAGGTCATAGTTTACTACACTTTAAAAGCTAATACAATTGAATGTATATTGACAAATGTGTTTTAGGTTGTACCATTTTTCCCACATTTTCTTGGGGGGAGAACCCCCCCCTAAATTCCCCTTAGTAGTGGTCAGGCTCGCTCGCTGCACTCGCTATGCACCATACGGGGGCTGGTCTGACAAAATTTGCCCCGGCTGCTTTGGGTTCCCAGCCCGGACCTGTTTACAAAGGTTGCCTCCAAGCCCAAGTCACCTTAAGGAGGAGAAAAACAATGCTGACTTTATCAACTGAATGGAAAAGGCAGAATCATGCGCCCAAGACCTACCGACAAGACCACTGTCTCCACGATTCTTCCTCTGAAACTATACTCTGATTGGTTCTCCATTAATTCGGACAGGCCATTTAGGTGTTTCTCCCATTGAAGCTAACCTCTAAGGCAGATGTGTCAAAACTTGGTTCATAATGGCTGAACTCATGACAGATTTTCGGCCCCGTCACATCTTTATATACGAGTTGCATTTATGTTTGCTGTATACAAATGTATTAGATGGATATCTTGAAACTTTGACATGAATCTGCTCCCCCTTAATCTGGATTGCAGATCTGTGCTCCAAGGGCTCGAAGTAAGCATTTGTCCTGGCCACTCCTAAATGGAAAGTCCTTTCCCACTATTCAATCAATCAATAGATGTATAGCAGAGCGCTTTCACCCCTAAGGGTATCTGGGTTCCAAGAGAGTTGTGTCTCTGTCGAAAACCTGGCTTTGAAGTGGCAGGACCTTACAAGAAGACTGCAGGGTGACACTCCTCACTTCCGAGTGATGTGGTGAAGCAGGAAGTGCATGGAGTGTTCTGCAGGAGTCTGTGGCAGAACCAAACTTGGGGTCTGACAAGAGCCTTTCTACCACCTGCAGTTTGTGCCTGACAGCAGCGCCCAAATTAGGGCAGAGGAGTGTCACCCCCTGCTTCCAATGCAGCAAAAGTGAAAAATGAAATGGCAATAAAATAAATTGCCATTTTATTTTTCACTGCTCCCCACCTGAGCAGCGTTTGGGGGGTGGGGCTGATGCTGACTGGCAGCAGGGGAGTGGTGCTCACTACACCAGTTTACCCTGCGCATGTCTCTTTGGCTGGCTGCCTTGCGCCGGCCAGACTGTCATGCGCAGTGTGAACCTCTTCACCTATCTGTCTCAAACAACTGGGTGGAGAGCAGGCACAGTCCCCCTGTGCCTGCTGGAGCATGGAGGCAGCCCACTCCAGCCAATCCTGGTGCTGCCCTCATGCTGCTCATCTGCAGCGTTAGGATTTGGAAAGAGTTGGCGGAGGCTTCAAGAGGATTCGAGGTGACGAGGAAGCGTAGTTAAGAACGTTTTAAAATTGTATTTTCTAACCCACCGACAGGCATTGCGAGAAACTCGCACTGACTTCAGCCTTAATTACAGATCTCTCAGTCACAGTCCGTTATAAAATCTGTTAACGAGGAATGATTGAGAGCTTTGGAACGTGAGTCTGAAGGCATTGTGATTTATCACAGTGCCTCCCACTGGGTTTGGTACTGGCTTGACGACTCTCCACTTTTGAGGTTCACTGACCGCCACTGGTGGCCGGCCTGTTGCTATGAGAACCGAGCAATCCACTAACAGTGTGGGCTTGGAACAGCATTTTGCCACATTGGGGGTGTTAAATATATTCTTTTCTAAGTAACAAACAGAGATTTAAATATTAACGTGATTGGACAGGGACAAGCATACAATGTAAGAACTTTACTAAATGTGCCTTTTAACGTTTTGCTTATGAAACAATACAAATTATTATCAGTAGTAATAATAATGATGATGATAATTATTATTTCTATTATTATTATTATCAGGATAAGAAGGTGTTGGAAATTGGGTTAATGGTTGAGGGGGTGAAACATACTCGAGCAGCAAACACAATCTCGGTCAGCGTGAACCGCAAGCAAATCTCAACTTGACCTGTGCTTAACCATATGGTAGCTTGGCACAAAGCAGTCGGGCTTAACTAAGAGGCAATGTGCAAAGTATTTATGCAGCACTTCAAACAGTATTGAAGTGGAAACACAACCCGGAGATATGCAGTTTTAACTTTTTAAATAGTGCCCAAAAGCATAAAGCTCCTAGTGTGCCTATCTGGTCAAGCTGGACCGGAACAAAGCCACAAGTTCAGGCAGACAGCGATGGAGCACAGGTCACATACAGAGACCAAGTTAGGCCCGCTGAACAAGAGTACCTTGAGTCCTGGTTTCGGAGTGTTGCAAGATCCCGTATCGAGGATGCTTCACGCAGCAATGGTTCCGATGAGCTGCGAGGCTGTGATGCAAGGTCCTGCATCCTGCATTGAGGGTGCTGTCAATGAGGAGCTTGCTAGGCGAAGTCTTGCGACGAAGATGCGTTGCGCACCAACTGGTACTGAAGCAGTTGTGGGACTTGCGATGCGAAGCCCTGTGCCATCATCGAGGATACAGTCAACGAGGGGCTTGTGATGTGCAGGCCTGCACCAAGGATGCATCACACAGCGGCGGTTCTGAGGAAACTGCAAGTTGCGATGTGAAGTCCTGTATCAGGGATGCATCGTGCAGCAGCGGTTCCGAAGTGGAACTGCGAAGAGATGTGTTGTGCTGGGTCACTTCAGCCCACAGGACCACAGTTGGACTGGCAGAGCATCTTCAGGTCCATTTCCAAGGGTCCAGGACTGCGGTGGCACCACTTGGGTGACAAGACTCAGCAAGCTGAATCCAGGAGTTGGGTATAAGATGGTCGGAGCCTGTTCCGTAACTGAGGCTTCTGATCAGGAGGCCAGCCAACTGGCCCTTGGAGTCACTTTGGTGGTCTTGGGATGAAGATGCAGGTCCAGTCCTTCACTCCAACAGCAGGATACCAGAGTAGCCGCCCTTCTGGCAGAGAAGCACAGCAGTTTTTTTTTGTCTTACGTAGGTCCAGAGGTGTACTGAAGAGTTGGGTCTGAGGGTCCAATATTTATACCTGGTACCCATTTTGAAGTAGAAGATGGTTCTGGACGTTTCCACCCCCAGAGGTGCTTGGAAATTCCTGCCTCTTTGCCATTGCCCCAGATTGTCTGGGGTCACAGTAGACTAGAGTCAAACCCTTTGTGAGTGTGCTCAAGCAGAGCCTTTGTGATGTGCAAGTGTGGTAGGTGACAGCTCCTCCCCCTCATCAAGCCAGAGATGGCCCATCCTGCCAATACCCCTTTGTTTCACTGTCTGGGAGCAATACACAAAAACCAACTGTCAGCTACACCTAGTCATGTGACCCAGTAAACAGGCACCAAATGGTTGGAACAAGAAAATGCCAACTTTTCTAGAAGCGGCATTTTCAGAATTGTGAATTAAAATTCAGCTTTACCTTTAAAGAGGGCTTTCAATTATAATTCTTTAGACACCAAACTGGACATTCCTACCTCATCCCAATTGAAAGTTATTACTTATTAAATGTGATGAATTAACCCAATGTTATCCTATGGGAGAGGTTGGCCTTTCAGTAAAGAAAAAAAGAAAGTAAGAGTTTTTTACTACCAGGACATGTAAAAGTTAAAAGTACATGTCCCTCCCTGCTCTCTGGGATGTTAGGGCATACCCTAGGGATGACTCATATGTATTAAAAAAGAAGGTTTAGGCCTAGCAAAACATTTCTTTTGCCAGGTCGAAATGGCAGGTTAAACTGCACACACAGGCTGCACTGGCAGGCCAGAGATATTTTTAAAGCACTCCTTATGTGGGTGGCACAATGAGCGCTGAAGGCCCACTAGTAGCATTTAGTTTATAGGGCCTGGGTACACGTAGTACCACGTTACTCGAGACATACAAGTAAATTAAATGTGCCAATTGGGTGGAAGCAGGGCTGGACTGGCCATAGCGGGCACCGGGCGTTTCCCCGATGGGCCGCCAGGGTGGGGGCTGATTTTTGGCCCCTGGGAGCCGTTTTTGTCACCAGGGCGGCAATATCGGCCCCCTGTAACAAAATCATCCGAAACCGGCCCTAAAAAAACAGCTCGGCCGCCCTCTCACGGGGGCCGGCCGAGCAGTTTACCAGGGCCGGTTTTGGTTCCCAGTCCGGCCCTGGGTGGTACCATGTTTAAAGGAGAGAGCACAAGCACTTTCGTACTGGCTAGCAGAGGTAAAGTGCGCAGAGTCCCAAAGCCAGCAAAAACGATTTCACCAAAAACAGGAGATGAGGAGGCAAAAAGTTGGGGCTAAAGCACAGCAAGGATGTCGGGTCCAACAGAAGACTTCTGAAAGGAGGTTACAAGGGGGAGAGGGAAGCCTCCTCATGCAGAGATGCATAACCTGGGAGCCCCAATGAGGGAGTTCGTCCATCAGTTTTGGGGCCGGATGCACTCGGCTCATCTAGCCCTGTTAATCAGACGTCATATCTCATATGGGAATCCTGTAGAACAGGAGACATAGCAACGCACGGAGATCTGTATCCACGCTGGGTACCCAGAGTTCCAAGAATAATCAATCAGGGGCTTCTAACCACAGGTGATGTTGTGCTCTTGCACCGGTGGTGTAGCGCCCCCCATTTCATGGCAGTGCCAGGCGGCACAGAGGGCTCTACAGGGACATAGGTCTTTGTACAGGTAAAAACAGGATTACTGGACAGGCTGTGCCAGACGCCGAACAGGTTGTGCAGTAAGATGCGTCCTTGTGCAGGGAATGCAGTGCCCCTCCGCTCCTGGCACTGCTAGATGGTGGATCGGGGAGCTATGTGCCGGTACAAAGGAGGGTGCAGGGCAGTATCGGAGGATAGAAGAGCTGTGCATTGAGTTGGGACCCTGGATAGCGGAGGGATGCACAGGGCACCTCGCAGCGCCTCGCGACACGGAAGGAATCGCATAAGAGACGCGTGCTGCTGGTGCAGCACCCCAGGAGCAAGCCGTGCTCGGCAGTGAGAGGTGCAGTATTCCAGCACAGCTGAGGGGCAGCGGCAGGTGTGTCCTTGGAGGAGCGACCCCGCTCCAAGCGCGTGCCAATAACAGAGCATTCTTGGGCATCCGAGGGGGTGCGGGGTGGGCCCTACATGGAGGAGTGTCCCAGCTCAAAGCCTGTGCCGGTAACACAGAACGGGGCATTCTTGGGCATCCGAGGGGCGCAGTGATACCTGCTCTTAGAGGAGCGACCCCGCTTAAAGCGTGCGCCAATAACACACAACAGAGCATTAGTGGGCATCCGAGGGGTGCCCCAGCATAGGGTGCATGGCTGTAGCATGAAGCAGAGCAGGCTCAGCAGTGAGGCGTGTCCTTGGAGGAGATGCTGCAGCACAGGACGCCTGGCTGTGATGAAAGGCAGAGCAGGCCCGTAAAGCCAGGGGTGTCCCAGCGCAGACCGCATGGCTGTGCCAAGAGACACAGCAGGCCCTGAAGTGAGACGTGTCCTTGGAGGTGTGTCCCAGTATGGGACGCCTATCAGTGATAAAGGCCAGAGCAGTGGCACGTGCACTTAAACAGAGATCCCAGTAAAGGGCGTCTGGCAGTGATAAAGGTCGGAGCAGGCCCTGCAGTGATATGTACCCTTGGATGGATGTCCCACTTCAGGACGCCTGGCAGTGATGAAAGTCAGAGAAGGCCCTACAGTGGCACCTATCTTGGAGAATGCCCCACTGCAGGACGGTCAGAGCAGGCCCTGCAGTGACACGTGTTCTGATCCCCGGCACTGAGCGTCTGACAGTGGCACCGAGCAGGCGCTGCACAAGGCAGAATAACCCGTGCAGTTGGGATGCCCCGCCGCAGAGCGAGAGCTCTGATGCGAGGTACGTCCTTGGAGCGCGTGCCCCGGCAGAGAGCGCGTGACGGGCAGTGGCACAAAGCAGGCATGAGACGTCTCCTGGGAGGAGTGCCCCAGTAGAGGACGCCTGGCAGTGACAAAGGGCAAAGCCTGCCCTACAGTGGCACGTGTCCTTGGCAGGCTGCTACAGTACATGTCGCATGGCTGTAATTGTAAATGTATTTTTATAGCGCTTACGAAACCTGACGAGTCATTGAAGCGCTTTTCGGCGGGTAGTACGCTACGCAGGAGCCCACGTTAAGAAGCACATGACAGAACAGGCCCTGAAGGGAGACATGTTCAAGAGGGGGCCTCAGCACAGATCGCCTTCGAAAGGCAGAGAGCAGGTCCTGCAGTCAGAAGGGATCCCAGTTTAAAGCGCCTGGCAGCAGCACAGGACAGAACTGGCCCTGCAGTCAGGGGTGCCCCAGCATAAAGCGCCTGGCAGCAGCACAGGACAGAGTAGGCCCTGCAGAGAGGTACGCCATAGGAGGGGGTGCCCCAGCATAACTCGCCTGGCAGCAGCACAGGGCAGAGTAGGCCCTGCAGTCAGGGGTGCCCCAGCATAAAGCGCCTGTCAGCAGCACATGACAGAGTAGGCCCTGCAGAGAGGTATGTCCTAGTCAGGGGTGCCCCAGCATAAAGCGCCTGGCAGGAGCACAGGACAGAGTAGGCCCTGCAGAGAGGTATGTCCTAGGAAGGGGTATCCCGCATAAAGCGCCTGGCAGTAGTACAGGACAGAGTAGGCCCTGCAGAGAGGTATGTCCTAGTCAGGGGTGCCCCAGCATAAAGCGCCTGGCAGGAGCACAGGACAGAGTAGGCCCTGCAGAGAGGTATGTCCTAGGAAGGGGTATCCCGCATAAAGCGCCTGGCAGTAGTACAGGACAGAGTAGGCCCTGCAGAGAGGTATGTCCTAGTCAGGGGTGCCCCAGCATAAAGCGCCTGGCAGGAGCACAGGACAGAGTAGGCCCTGCAGAGAGGTACGCCATAGGAGGGGGTGCCCCAGCATAACTCGCCTGGCAGCAGCACAGGGCAGAGTAGGCCCTGCAGTCAGGGGTGCCACAGCATAAAGCGCCTGGCAGGAGCACAGGACAGAGTAGGCCCTGCAGAGAGGTTCGCCATAGGAGGGGGTGCCCCAGCATAACTCGCCTGGCAGCAGCACAGGACAGAGTAGGCCCTGCAGAGAGGTATGTCCTAGGAAGGGGTATCCCGCATAAAGCGCCTGTTAGTAGTACAGGACAGAGTAGGCCCTGCAGAGAGGTTCGCCATAGGAGGGGGTGCCCCAGCATAACTCGCCTGGCAGCAGCACAGGACAGAGTAGGCCCTGCAGAGAGGTGTGTCCTAGGAGGGGGTGTCCCAGCAGGGCGCGCCTGGCACTGCCAGAGGCCGGAGCAGCGAGTGGTGGCACCCGGCCATGAACTTTGATATTCAGGCAGCCAGCCCTGGCACGAGGGCGCAGTGATCAAATGCCAGCTCCGCTTTCACGTTAAGAGATTTGCGCACCTGGCAGCGGAGACAGGGCGCGAGAAATCAAGGGCGCCCCCTGCCAAGAGGCCATGCAGGGAAGGGGCAGTCCCTCACTTCGAGGCTCCCGTCCACCGCTGGAATTTGGCACGGTTTGTATTTGGGTCCGTTCTTTAAGTGATGACGATGCTAACACCGATATATAATAACAATAAATGCTAATAAAACGTGCTGTGAGTTCATGTATACGCAGAAAGTACTTTTCAAGTGTTGTGGCATGATTAATTAAATGTTTGCTCCTGTTGCTGCTGTCTTTCTGTTGCCTCCAAAGAGAGGAAATACACCATCCAAGCCCGAGCACTCTTTATTAGGTCTGGTTATATGGAGCGTCAGCTTTCCGAGCCGGTTATTCACAATAGGAGCGCTCTGCCTGCTGCATTTTGTTTGTAAGTGTTGCTTCATGGCAGGCGCGCAACGCCCATTGGGCTCAAAGGGCTTCAGCCCCCGCCCCCCGTCGTGTGTGTCAGCCCGGGCTGAGACAGCTTCCCTGGCACACACAGAGCCGCACCCGAGTACTTCACAGGTCTTTAAAAGACCATTTACTTGCCAACTAGGCTTTGTTGTGTTTTCACCACTTCTTAGAGCCCCTGCATCTCCACTCTGCATATTGCTGGAAGAATCAGCCCCCCCACCCGAAATTTTTAGTAGCCCCCCCCCTAGCATTTGGCTCTAGTTACTTCATGGCAATGCTTAATTCGAGCAGGTGGGGGGCACAGGCATTTACTTTTCCTCATCAGACATTTCCCGAGTGCAAGAGAGTGATGAAAACACAGAAACGGGGAAAAAGGAGGAAGAGAAAGACGAAAACACTGCTACATAGTGAGAAAGCAGGAACCTGCATGTGACAAAGGGGGGGGGGGGGTGGCAGTCATTAAAGAGGCCTGAGCTATACTCAGAAGCAGGGCTTTAAGTGGGATGAAAAAACTGGGGGGGGGTCTCTCAAAGGGGCGCGGCCAATGTAATTAAGGGCGTGGCTTAAAACACGTAAGCTAAAAATCTGTGCTTAGCATAGTGTGCCGCCCGACTTGTATTTTGCTGTTTCTGTCATTACATCCAGATATATGAAACAAGTAACATCATACCTACAACAAGTCAGGACTATTGGCTTTATCAATGGTTGTTAGTTGCATAAGATAAATAAGCAGCAACTATGGCTTGTATATAATATTGAAAAAGCTTCCACTTAAAGCAATGTTGCTGCTCCTGAGTTTCAAAAAGAGAAGGGAAATCCAGAGAGAAAATGACTCTTTAAAGGATTTCCCTCCCCTTACGAAGCTCACCTGGCATGACGTCATGCCGTACCTTTTCCACTAGTGAGAAGTGAGCAGTGTGAGCATCGATGTGCCTGCTGTCACTGCAGTCCGGAAAAAAACTGACCGCCTGTGCCAGGGCACAAAACAGAGCCCGATAGAGACCCGTTTCGAGGCCTCCTTTAAAAAACTGCCAGTGCTCAGCACCGGTGAGACCCGGCACACTTAAAGCCCTGCTCAGGAGTCAGATTACCCTGCCTTGGTCTTGGCGCGCTGGCGTTTACAGCGCCGTCCGCGGGCTTCGCTGCGCTTTGGGCACCGGCACTCATTATGTTCCAAATTAAGCACTACTTCCTGGTGTACAGTGCACACTCCCTCAAAAAGCGTCTGTTGTTTAAAATGCAGCCTTCACTGGAGAAGGGGGAAACAGGATATTTGCCAAAAATTGACATTGACAACTGTTTTGTGTTTTTTCGACCGTGGACCCCCAACCACCGGTGCCGGACATGACGCTGGTGGAACTCGGAGGAGCCGCCCAAGTGGAAGCCACTTCCGTTTGAAAATGTTAATTCTAAGGGGTCGTATGATGGAACCACGCAAGCCTAAACCACATGTGGCTTAACAAAGCAGTCAGGACCAGCCGCCTGAAGCTGAACTCAGACAAGACGGAGGTCCTCATCCTTGGTTCCAACCCTTCAGCCTGGGACGACTCCTGGTGGCCGACATCACTGGGAACAGCCCCGACACCCACCGACCACGCACGCAACCTAGGGGTCATCCTCGACCCCACCCTCTCCATGACTAAGCAGGTCAACGCCGTTTCCTCATCCTGCTTCAACACCCTCCGAATGCTCCGCAGGATCTCCAAGTGGATCCCCACCGAAACAAGAAAAACAGTCACCCAGGCCCTCGTCACCAGCAGGCTGGACTACGGAAACGCCCTCTACGCAGGAACGACGGCTAAGCTCCTGAGACGGCTGCAACGCATCCAGAACGCCTCTGCACGTCTTATCCTCGACATCCCCCGACGCAGCCACATCACACCCCACCTGAGAGACCTGCACTGGCTCCCTGTCAACAAGAGGATAACCTTCAAGCTCCTCACCCACGCACACAAAGCACTCCACAACTCCGGACCAGCCTACCTCAACAGACGACTCAGCTTCTACACCCCCACCCGCCAGCTCCGCTCCACCACCCTCGCCCTCGCCACAGTCCCCCGCATCCGGAAAACGACCGCCGGCGGCAGATCCTTCTCCCACCTCGCCGCCAAGACCTGGAACACCCTCCCCACCAACCTTCGGCAGACCCAAGACCTACTGGCCTTCAGAAGACTCCTCAAGACCTGGCTCTTCGATCAGTAGCAGCACCACCCCCCGCTTCCCCCAGCGCCTTGAGACCCTCGCGGGTATGTAGTGCGCTTTATAAGTGACATGATTGATTGATTGATTGATTGCGTTGTTAACACGTGTTCCTTTAGCACGCAAGTCATTACAACAACCTGCTTTAGGGAAGCGCTGGACTTTGGAACAGTATAAATTACTATTCCAACTCCAAGACTTAAAAACCACTTTCCCTAAAGCAAGTTGTGGTATGGCTTGCGTGCTATAGGAACGCGTGGTATTGTTGCAGTTGTGGTAGTGACTGCGTTGTAAAGCACTGCGTGGTAAAGGATGTTTCCCACTCTAAGGTCTTGATTGCGAGTGGCCCTATAATTTCAGAAATGTGCGGTAACTCCTGCTTCCGCACATATTGGACATGTCGCACATATTGGAAGCATGAAGTAGAGAGGACGCTGCACACTCAGCAGCATAGAGCACATATTGGAATTATGAGGTTTGCGTTTTTATATCATTCCCAGTACATACAGGGTGCGATAAAAAAAATGGAACCCCATTAAATTTCGATAGGTCAAGCCATCTGGAATTAAAAGGAAGAAAATGTTTTAGAAAATACTGAAACGTGCATACGTCATGCCCCATTTTAGAGGTAAAAATCGTAATAGGTGCTATTTATTGAACCCGATAAATAACGTAGCCGACTGTTTCGTTTTTCAGGTATAATGTAAAATGTAGCACTAGGCCACGCTCAATGCGGGCCAAAGGATGGAACCTCTAGATTCCAGAGACTGCCCGTGGCTGGGCGGGAGGGGCCTGTGCCTTTGACACATTAGCCGTAGGGCCACTGGATCTTACATTATGCCATAACTATCAGATATATAGAGAGCTGATCGCAGCTGGGAGGGATGGGCACCTTCCACAGATGGCTGCTGTATTCCCTGCATCACAACAGCGACACAGGCACTGACCATCTCACATCATGGAGTTACTGTGGAGTATGAAGAGAGGATGTGGCGTAACGGCTAGAGCAATCGACCTCAAAGCTGGGGAACCCGGTTCGAGTTTCGGCAGGGACTCAACATCCTCTGATTCTGGGCAAATCACTTAATCTCTTTATGCCTAACAAAATTAACGTGTCCGTCTGTAACGCAACTGGTGCTCATGTAAAGCGCTCTGATACCTTTGATATATATTAAAAAAAAAAAAGAAGAGGCTAGGGGTAAATATTTGTGCATAAATCAAAGGATAGCACCCTACTCTCCTATGACTTCATACTTTACCCCTGGATTTATGTACAGGGTCGGACTCAGACATAAATTAGCCCGAGGCACCAAAATAAAAGTGGTCCTCCCTTTTAGCGAACCAGATAGCTAAACAAGTGGCCCCCATCTGCAAATCTGGCCAATTTTGAACATTTAAAAAGACAAAATGTATAGGTGTTTTGCAAGGTATGGGAGAGTGCAAGTAAGTGTGCTTGATGAAGGCAATGTTTCCGGTAATATCAGAGAAATAAACAGTAAAAACATGCCCACCAGACCATAAAACAGGCCAAAAGACAGCCAAAAGCCGACCCCCACACTGGCCTGTCCGGCCAGATTGCTCTACAGGCCAGCCGGACCCTGTTTCTCTGAACCAGGGTCTAACTCTTCGCTTCTGTCTTTGCTCTCAAACTGTAAATGCTCAGACAATCATTGTCCTCATTACTAGTTCAAAATGTCTCTTGGCGCAATGCAAATCTTTTACAATATAGTAATTCTTTGCATACAAGTACCCTACTCAAGAGTTTAAAGTGCTTAGAAAGGCAGAATTATGGTAAGAGGCACTACAGAAAAAAACAACTTATTATTAGTGATAAGCAAGTTATTACTATTGTTCTCCCAGTTTAAGTTGAATTAAACACTATTGATATACAGCCTTTTCACTATAAACCCAATGCTAGGCCTATTGCCTTTGTCAATGCAGTTGACACTGTGGCCAATGCAATAACAGAGCCGAGTGATGCTAACGCCTACCTGGGCAGGTAGAGTCTTGCATAAAATAGGCGGTCCCTGCGACCTTTCGTCACTTCACTCTCTGCTTCAATCTCCCATAAAGTGCTTTGATAAAGTGCTGTTGCCGGGGTACAGAGGAGGCTGGGTAACTCCTCTTCCATAGCCAGCTCTGTGCTCAGTACTGGATGCTACTTGAGAGCTCTGAGAGTTGTTATCCTAGCTCGGGGTACCATCCAGCTCATGCCCACCCATGCCTTCTTTACGGGGTCCTTTTACCCAAGATGTGCCGGCAAGCCTTTCACGCCTTTGCTGGTTTGTACATTAATAATAACTCGATTTTAATATATTGCTTCAGTAGCACTGTTAATAACAGGTGCTATCATTCCCGAATGTAATGGACTTCAGAAGAATGAAGGGCTGAATCGGCCTGTTACTTTGGCCCATTATTTTAAAACATTTCTGGACAGGAACAGCATGAATTTGGGGTGCATTAAAGGTGGAAGGTGACCCCTTATCACAAATGGCTAACTTCAGAGATGTTTTGTCTTCTTAATGCAGGCTTATAATGTTAATATATGGTATTGCTGCAACATCCAGACAATGCTAACAATGTGCCTCCTCTGGGACTTACTTGAGCCCTTAAACTCCTAAGACTTGCCCAGTAGAGCCGACTGTAAAGTGACATTGGGGTGATTCTGGCATTCTAAGCCTTACTCAGTGGCTACCATCAGAATCCGATACACTAAGGGCTTCATTTAGATCTTGGCGGACACAATAGTGACGTCACTCCTGTCCGCCAACATTTTAATCCTATTATATCCTATGGGATTTATATTTCCGCAGACGGGATATCTGTCACCATTGTGACAGAGTAACCTGTCCGCCAATATTTAGATCAGGCCCGTAGCTACATTTCTGTATACATATGGGGCCCATATGACTTTACTGCATGGTGTGGATCGGGTTTTCTTCCACAACAAGTATCCATCAGGTCACACTGACAGGGATGTGTGTGTTGTTACTTCTGCAATGTCGGCTCCTCCACCCCTTCGGGTCCCATAGTCTTGACATGAAGTCTTAAGGCCTAATTTAAGGGTCTGGCGAACGGGTACTCAGTCAGAAAAGTGACAGCCATGGGATATAATGCACTTGTAATAAGGTGGATGGGATACCCATCTTGTTTGTGATGGAGTTACCTGTCCACCAAACTCTAAATCAGGCCCCAAGCCTTTGCATTTATTCACCACTGAAGACCACATTATCATTCTCGGTATACCGATTGGACGTATTCCAAAGAAATCCATCGAAGAGCATTAGAAATGAGCCAATCAAGACTAAGGATCTGATATAGACCCTGGAGGATGACGTTCGCCACCCTGATGGACTGTAACCCATCCTATGAAGAGGTGACAGCTGGCCCAGCCGTCATATCTGTATGTGACAGCAGCTCCCTTCAAGGCACCTAAAGCTTGGAGGATGGGCACTGTCGTTTTTTCCAAGACCTTCCATCAAACTTTTACAAATTTTTGTCACCCCCCCAAAAAAAAACTCTCAAAGTGGGAGTTTGTTACTGAAAAGCAAAATGCTAATGACCCCCAGGCCCTGCGAGTTTTCTTCCAAGGTTGCGAGATTCATTATTTTTTTTCTGTCCCTCACCGCCGGGTTTTTCCTGGTGGTGAGAACAGAAAACAAAACTGAGACGGTCCACTCTAAATATGGTGGATGGTGTGATGACTTTACTCCAAAGGCCCATACTTCGTCAGGCAGTCAGAGGTACATTTTGAGTGACGGGGCAACAGGGGCTCAGCCTACAGAAAACGGACGGTTCACCCATCTCTAAATGAGGCGGGTGGGCCGTGAGTTTGGTGGGAAGCTATTGTGTTTTTGGAAGAGTGCCCTGCCTACCAAACTTGAAATCACCCCCAAACTCTGCGTACATTAGTCACAAGGCTCCATCTAGCCCAACTTTGAAAGAACGTATTACCCTTTTCAATGTACAGACAAGTCAGCCATGGATAGGTTGAAAAACTGATGGTCTCTGACAACATAGTAACACTGCCATCTGTTGGGTTTCTAATTTGACTGCAAGGAAGTTGACATATTAAACAGTATCAAGAACTCATGTAGATTTCAAATCTCCCAGCTTCCACCTAAGGCTGGCTCTATCTACCGTATGGATAACCATCTAGAGGTCCCTTCGGCTTGAATGCTTACATCATTTTCTAAATTTGTATGTAGAACATGATCCTTGTCTAAAGTCCTCTATTCTAATCTGGAGTCTGATCCTTGAAGGAGGTCTTTGGTGAGTAGTCTCAGGTACAATCCAGGTGTAAGATCGCTTTCACATCTAGTATTCCCGTCTACAGAAAGTGATTAAATATGGAGGTCGAAGACATGGTCCAGCGCCCCGGATCAGATTCACGAAGAAATACGATTGCGCACTAGAACCTGGTGCATGGGGATCTTATACATATGGCTCTGGTACATGCCAGTAAGGTTCATAAGATTCTGGTCCATGCAGTTCTAGTAAATGGGGATCTGGGGCAAAGGAACTTGCTGTGTTGACATGGGGGTCTGTTGCTGGTGTGTAGGGGTCTGTTGCAGGGGGAGCTAATGCTTGGGAGTAAAGATTTGATCCATCCGTATAGGGAAGTGATACACAAGGATCCGATGAATGGGGATCAGGTGTATGGCGAAGAGATCCGATGCATGAATATGGAATCTGGAGCCAGGGGTTTTGATGCTTAGATGTGGGGGTGAATCTGATGCATAGAGATCTGATCCATGGAGATGCAGCATTTGAACGTGGGAATACGGTGCAAGGGCATAAAGATCTGTTGGCAAGGGGATCTAACGCATGAGGTCTGCACCAGGATCCGATGTGTGGGTGTTGGGATATCCGTAAAGGGGATAGGATACACAGATATCGGGATCTGGTGCAATGACATGGAGATCTGATCCATGGAGATGCGGCACTTGACGTTGACGTGGGAATATGGTGCAGGGGCAGAAGGATCTGGTGCAATGGGGATCTAATGCATGAGGATTGGGTGTTGGGATATCATTAAAAGGGATACGATACACAGATATCGGGATCTGGTGCAATGAAATGGCGATCTGGTGGTCCGTTACGTACAGGCGTTAGGTTTGTTACGTATAGGAGTTAACGCTCCGGTCTGCCCTTTCTTTCTGTGATGCTTCAGTGCACTTAACCTACTTGCATTGTGAATGCACATATCCGGGGCAGACCGGTGCGGCAGCATTCCTCTGAACACAGCTTCCCAGAAATGGCCGCCATCCTCCGAACAGAGCAGCTTCCTTCATCAGTTGGCAGCCTCAAGAGCCAGGAGCATTTCTCTCGCCACATTAACTCTTCCCATAGTTGTGCCCCAGCAGAGATATTAAACATGTACCCTAATTTCGTGTTAACATTTTAGGTCTGCTTAGAGGCGGCTTTAACTGACTCCAAAGCTCGTGAAACCACAGAAAAAGTAAAAAAGCAATACAGGGAAAGTGACTCTGGCACCTCCTCTCCCTTTTGGTTGAACATCTGATTTATTTTGACAGACATGTAATTGGGCAGCAGCTGAGTTAACCCACTCACGGAGTAGTTTCTTTGCTCACAACTGATAGACACATTGTTAATGCAGAGCCTGCAACAACCATAACAGGAAGGGGCTTTGCATGTTGTAACCCCGTGACAAATGCAATAGGAAAAGATTTCATGTTGTGAACTCTACGACAATTGCAAAAGGAAGTGGCTTTACGTTGTTAACTCCATGACAGACACCACAGAATGGGATTTACATTGCTTTACACTGACAGACCTTCTTTTTCTAGTCCAGGAGGGGCTGGAGAGGTATAATTTTCATTGTGTACATTTCTGATTTTATATTGAGCATTATATATCGTGTGAATTAAAGTACTTTTCTCTTTTTAAAAAGAACAATGGAAGTTTGACATTGATGCATCGAATGTCCCTGTGCATTTGGAGGAGTTCTGAGTTAGTAACCCCACATCTCCTGAGTAAGCTTTGGACCGCTCCACCTCTCTCCCTTGAGGAGCAGGTGCTTAACTGGGGCCCTTGGTGCACAAGGGCTGCCCTTGATGCTCAGTTTGGTTCCAATAATAAAGTGGCCTCAAGATGCCAGAGGTACAAGACTCCAGTTGTCATTCCTGGAGCCCAATAACCAGATTGTCTGTAGACCCCTGAAACAGTTCCCACATTCCCAAGTGAATTGCAATGGAGGTGCATGGTTATTGTCCGCTGCCCCGAAGAAACCAGCGTGACACTGTCTATCGCTCCCAGTACACCCTGCTGTGACTCTGCAAGCCGCCAATGGAGCTGACGCACGTGGATCTGGTGCACGTACATAAGGTGTGCATCTGGGACATACAGATCTGAAGCATGAATGCAGGGATCGAATGCATGGATATCTGGTCAATGAGCATGGAACTGGTACATGGTGATTTGGTGTAGGGGCATAGGGATTGGGTGCATGGGAGATCAGCAGCGTGAGGTTTACGTTTTTGGGGTGTTTATGACTTTTTGTATTTTGTTTATTTTTCCCCCTTGCTTCCTTATTCCTTCTTTCCTTTCTATTCCTTTTCCTTCTTTTCTAGCCCACCCAGCACCATGGCAGAGGGTTGTCTTCCTTGCGTGTACCCAGGTTTGGTACACAAAGATCTTGATCTGATGCAAGGAAATGGGGGTCTGGTCGTTCGTTAGCATGGTTCTGTCTCCTTATAGGAGTTCATTATTGCATGCCCTGTCTTTCCAGCACTTCTCAAAGCACTTAACCCACTTATATTGTGAACACCAATATCTGGGGCACACTGGTACAGCAGCATTCCCCTGGACACAATTTTACAGAAAAATACTGCCATCCTCCCAATGTAGGATCTTTCTTCATTAACTGACAAGCCTCAGAAACCCAAGTGCATCTCTCCCTCCAAATGAACTCTTCCAATAGTTCCAACAGTGCTCTAGCATTCGATATTAAACACTTATCCTCAATTCTTGTTAACATTTTAGGTCTGTCTAGGAACAGCTCTAGCTGATTTTAAAGTGCATGTAATCACAGTAAAAGTGCATTAAAATACAGGAAGGGGGCCTTTCACACCCCCAACTCCACTTCTGTTGATCATCTTTTTTATACAAGGCTCTTAAACCCTGGCTTTTCCCACAAGTGTAAAACTAGAGCTATTCTTTTCACAGCAGTCGGTTTTTCTTTTTGTTATGTTTCCTCAGGTTATTAGTGCCATGAAAATGTATGGTGTATGTGCGCTTTATAAATATGGTTAACATAACATAACAAAACGATGGATTTGGGCCCAGATCTCTGTACTGGGGTGAATGTATGACATTGTTCTGCAATCTGTCCATCAATTGTTCTTTTAACATAACATAACATAAAATACACGTGATTGGGCAGCAGTTGAGTTAACCCACATATGGAGAAGTTCCATAGCTCATAACTGATAGACACCTTCTTAACGCAGACCCGATATAATAGGAATGTGTAACCCTGTGACAAGTGCAATAGAAAGGGGGTTTTACATTGTGAACTCCAAGACGGACACCATAGGAAGGGGGTCCACACTGCTTTACACCGAGAGACCTTCTTTCAGTAGTTCAGGAGGGGCTAGAGAGATCGGATTTTCATTGTGTACGTTTCTAATTTTAAGTTCAATATTTAGTTGTGTGTGAATCAAAGTACGTTTGCTTTTTAAAAGTAACACCGGGGATGGAGCATCCATTTGTTAAGTGTCGCTATGTGTCTGGAGGAGTTCTGCATTATGATATTTGGGGACCGCTGTCGGGCTTCCTCCACAGCCACTGACCGCCCCTCCATCCCAGTGGGTGATGAGAGTGGAGAGTGGGGTCTATACTGTGCTATGCTGGTTTATGCAGTCCACAAATATGGCGCAAGCGTAAAAACCTGCTCTTCGGTACATGTGCAGTATAGTAAGCCTGCCTGGTGACGAACCTGCTGCTCCCATCAAGCTCATTGTACTGCACATGGGCACTGTGTGTGAAGAGCACTTTGCTGCAGAACTGCACTTCGCATGGACATTGGAGAGCTGCAGTTCCTTCGGGGTAGGTGCACTGGGACTGGCGTCAGCCAGGGATAGCAGCTGCTCGAAACTGCCACCGAGCTGTTCATATGCGGCTGGCGGCAGATTTGCAATCCCTACATGAGGAGTGACCGAGTGCATGGATGGATGAATGTCTGACTGCACTTATGGTTATAAGTCAGACCTACTGGCTTTGCCAATGGTTGCTAAATGTACAGGCATCAAAGTACTTTGCGTTTAGACCTCACCCTATCAGAAGCTAGCCTTGCTCAGTTTCCTTACACCATTATCAGAGGTGTATGGAATAAGGAAGGTGGCACCTGCACACTTTGGGCTCTGGTCTTGTACATCAGTGGTACCACTTCTGGAATCCTGTAGCCCAAATCTTAATGCAGAACGTGATCATAATCTAATTGCGTGCTACAGAAAACTAACCCTCACCCAGAATGGCTTCACCTAGGCCACCTTGAGATACAAGTTCCAAGATCAAAGATGGAGTCACTCACTCCATCACACACACTAGGAATGCCTAGCCACACACACTAGGAATGCCTAGCCACATCACTAGGAATGCCTAGTCACAATAGGAATGTCTAGCCACACACTAGGAATGCCTAGTCACAATAGGAATGTCTAGCCACACACTAGGAATGCCTAGCGACATCACTAGGAATGCCTAGTCACATCAATAGGAATGTCTAGCCACACACTAGGAATGCCTAGCGACATCACTAGGAATGCCTAGTCACATCAATAGGAATGCCTAGCTACATCACTAGGAATGTCTAGCCACATAACTAGGAATGCCTAGTCCAGGGGTCTCCAACCTTTTCAGTAGTAAAAGCTACTTATGTTCACTAAAAATCATTCCGAGCCACTAATATTAGTGCCATACACACCAGAAAAGATTATATTACTTCCCACCCTATGCAAGATTACCAGCCGTGATCACCTCCGAGGAGGATTACCAGCATTAATGCAAAAAAGGCTTTGTCTGTTTTGAATGCCTCTACAAGAGTAATACATAACAGCCACATCTGCAATGCCCATGGAAGCAGGGAAATAATATTAATAATAAATATCCCAATGCTGCATGATCATTTATCAGTTTTAAATATTTTTGGGAAATTATGGGCTTTGAAAATACACACAATTTCATATTGATTACTCACATTTCAGTTTTGGCATATTTATATTAATTCAACCAAGCAAAAGCTTCTAATTTAGCAGGCTGGGATGCACACAGGAGAGCTACTCACGGGTAGCTGGAGAGTTACCAGTAGCCCACGAGCTACTCATTGGAGAAGCCTGGCCTAGCCACATCACTAGGAAAGCCTAGCCACATCAATGTAAGCGGGCCCTCCCTGTCGTCAGATCCATGGAATTGTTTTGAGCAAAAAACAAACACTTTGAGGTTAATCTCGGGTGAATAAAATGGGGAGAGAAAGAAAATCTTAGGAATCATTCTGTTTTATTACTTTTGACAAAATAGACCATTTTTTCAGGAAGTTGTGGTTAAAGTTCGGGTTTCACTTTTTCTTTAGAGGGTAAATATGTGTTTTCTCTCTAAACCTTCACATTTGCTTCTTTTTTTCCCTCAAACCCATATCTAAACTGATACACTATACTCCTTCTTAAACGGACTGGCACTGAAACCCTACTCGCATACCCTTATTCCCATAACCTTAGCCCAATACTCTCCCTAACCCTTATTTTAATCCCACAATTGACCCTGTCCAAATGTCTGACATTCGCCTTCATCCTTTCCATTTTTTGGTCTTTGGTTTTACTGAGAGATTTTTTGTGTCCTGAGGTTTTTCACCCACAAAAAATGATATGCAACCCTTCCTCCTTAATAACATTTTTTATTTATCAATTAGTGTATGTACGGCTGCAGGTCTCAATATAGCAAAGGGCAAATGGCTGTACAGTCTGCTGTCCACTGACCCACAGACAAGTTTCAGTTCATCACAGCAAGCCAGGATGCACAGTAAATGCAAGATTTATTGTACAGTCCTGGTGCAACAGAACTATAAAGTGCTAATTTCAAACGTCAGCCCTGCCCCCAGATACCTCATCATCCCTCATGACAGGAAATCCAACTTGAATTCAATCAGAAATCAATCCTTGTCACTGCTGAAGTATGCGGCGATCTGGAGGCCAGTCCAGTGTCACTCCGTCAGCATCCACAGCCAGGCATCCACCATAGGACAGTACTGCTCTTCTGCAGCATCAATAACTCCTTTAATACAGACAGTCCCCTTCTGAGATGTGCTGTACAATATATCTCTTCTTCGGTACAAAGGTCTCCCTCTCAATACATAGAGGCCTGCTTCTGGGCCAGCAGCACTCCTCATGGGCAGGAATCACTACAACCGGTGCAGACAATCTACTTTGTATGCGTATACCTCTTCCGCGGTGCAAGCATCTCTCCGTCAGCACACACAGGACTCCCTTCACTAGGCCAGTGCTGATATCCTTCATTAGCACACAGAAACTCCCTTCATGTTGGTACCTGGTGTGACCAAAAACACTACTGATGTGCAAATAACATTTCATGTGCAAAGATGTCACACCTCTAATGCATGTATACCTCCTGTTGCCTAAACCATACTGCCGACAACTTGAAGTGAGAAATCATTCGCAAAATCAAACCATCTTCCCACTGCAGTAATGTAGACAGACAACTCACTTTAAAAGAGCGTGACTGGATTCTCAAACTTAGACTCCGTAAGAAAGGCCTTAATGAAATCAAAGAATGGCAGGCAATTGCCAGTCCTCTGACACTTGGGATTAATTATTTCCTGTTCAGACCAACCATGTATTCTACTTAACTCAATTCAGTTTTCACCTATATGCCTTGACCACATCTCGATCAACCACAAAGTTGAAGACATATACCCATGACTAACTGTAGCAAATTGTAAAATAACAACCTACCCTGAAAGAGAATACTGATAGGCATTCTTCCTCTTAATTCAATAATTCATACCTTTCAAGGGGCTAGGTTTCATCATCCTCACCTCCTCTGCATTAACAGGCCATATGCCGTGGATCAGGGGTGAACTACCATTCGTTATCTATTTCTATCACACCTACTGTGGGGCTTATTATTCTCACACACTCTTTCTTTGAAAAACTGCTCTGTGCTAATCAAGAATTCTTGTTTTCGGCATAATGCAGTTTATCATATCTGTTTAGACCAGAAGTCTAAAAATGGCTTCTTAATAAACCAAGCATGTTTTTATTCAAAATTCTTTCCAATTTCACATTGAAAATTAGTCCCTCAAGTTATAATTTTATTTTATTCAACTGACTTGTAATGAAATAGTTTTCTACCACAACTGTGTGATTCAGCATTTACATAGGTTTAAAGCATATATGCATGATTCAATGTGCTGCAAATGTGCAGGACAATAATTTCTGCAGTCCGAGTACAGAGATCTCTAGTGCCACAACTTTTGAAGGAAATTTTTGTGTAAAGATATGTTTCCTATCTCCTAAAGCCCTTCTCTCCTCAGCAGACATCACCCATAGGGTGCAGACGTCAAGACGCTGGTATTTATAGTACTCTTTATGCCTTGGTCTGTTTATAGTGTACACTGTGATACACCAGCACTCCTCAGGTGAAAAAATTACACCTCTGATGAGATGACTATATCCCTCCTCTACTTGTGAGCATTTGCCTCTTGGCCATTACCCAGAGTGATGCCTCATCATTACTCAGCAGCAGGCACTCTTCAGGTGCAAACATTATCCTTGGTGCAGAAGTCGGGCCAATGCAGTAGCTAGCTTTTATACCATAAAAGGATTATCCTTCATGCCCAGCACCATCCATGCTATGGTTTCGTTCCTAAAGTGCAAGCAACACTCCTCGGGTGCAGTCATAGTTCCATGGGTCCAGATGTGACTCCTCAGGTGCAGACTTAGATCCATGGGTATTGATGGGACTCCTCAGGTGCAGACATCCCTCCTCGAGTGCAGACATAACTCCTCGAGTGCAGACATCACACCTCAGTGCAGACATCACACCTCAGTGCAGACATCACACCTCAGTGCAGACATCGCTCCTCGAGGGCAGACATCACTCCTCAAGTGCAGACATAAATCCACGCGTGTGGATGTGACTCCTCAGGTACAACATCACTCCTCGAGGGCAGACATCACTCCTCGAGTGCAGACATCACTCCTCGAGTGCAGTCATAGACCCATGGGTCCAGATGGGACTCCTCAGGTGCAGACATAGATCCATGGGTCCAGATGGGACTCCTCCGCTGCAGACATCCCTCCTCGAGTGCAGACATCACTCCTCGAGTGCAGACATCACTCCTCGAGTGCAGACATCGCTCCTCGAGTGCAGACATCGCTCCTCGAGTGCACATCGCTCCTCAATGGCAGATATCACTCCTCAAGTGCAGACATAAATTCACACGTGTGGATGCGACTCCTCAGGTGCAAACATCACACCTCGAGTGCAGACATCACTCCTCGAGTGCAGTCATAGATCCATGGGTCCAGATGTGACTCCTCAGATGCAGACATAGATTAATGGGTATGGATAGGACTCCTCAGGTGCAAAATCACTCCTCAAGTGCAAACATCACTCCCGAGTGCAGACGTCACTCCCGAGTGCAGACATCACTCAGTCGAGTGCAGATATGAAGCCACGGGTGTGGATGTGACTCCTCTGGCGCAGACATCACTTCCAAGTGCAGACATCATTCCTCGAGTGCAGACATAAATCTACGGGTGTGGATGTGACTTCTCAGGAGCAGAGATCACTCCTCAGGTGCTGATATAAATCCATGGGTGTGGATGTGACTCTTCTGGTGCAGACATCAGGCTCTGGAGCACGCTCTGGTGCGTATTTTCATCATACTCTCCAGTCGTGTAAGACTTGAAACGCTCCAGAGAGAATAATGATCACCAACGTCACACTGAATTCAGAAAAGCAAGAAAGATTTCGATGGTGACAAGATCTGGACACAGCTGGCTCATGGTCATACTAGCGTGTATATACCGTCCGCGAAGCTATGCCCCTCACACTACCTTCAACGTTCCGCTTCATGCATAAGATGGCGCTGCACGCCGACATACCGGGCGTGATGCATGCTCTTTAATATTAATAAATGACACTGTAACCCAGGGCTTTAAGTGGGCCCGGTCCTACTGGTGCTCGGTACCAGCAGTTCTTAAAAGCAGGTTCCAAGACGGGCCCCTATCGGGCTCTCCATTTTTACCTTCAGAGTGGAGGAAAAAAAAGCGTAACTTTGCAATAGTACCACCCCTCACTGCCTTTGATGTAACTTCAAAGAGACTCATTTTTCAGTTTTATACAGCACAAACCAGTAGCGCTTTACATGAGCACCAGTTACATTACACAAGGACATATTCATGTTTTGAATCGCAGGATGTTGAGCCGACGTGAGGCTCGAACCTGCTTTCTCAGCTCAAAATTGGCAGCTCTAGCCTTACGCCACAACCTCGCCCACAAGAGCGGAAGTATTTTCAATATTATATACCACGAAGTCATAGTTGTTGCTTATTTATGTAATTTACAACCATTGACAAAGCCAATAGTCCTGGCTTGTTGTAGGTGTAATGTTACTTGTTGTATTATATATCTGGATGAATGGACGCAGCAAAATACCAGTGCGACAGCACACTGTACTAATTACAGATTTTTAGCTTAAGTGTTTTAAGCCATGCCCTTAATTACATCGGCCACGCTGGTATGAGAGACCCCCTCAGTTTTTTCATCCCACGTAAAGCCCTGCTGCAACCAGCACCCTCTCTTATTCGTACACTAGAACATTCGTTACCCCCCCTTGCAGCAAGGGACATGCGCTCCAAGATCGCAAAAAGAAAGAAAACTCTACAGTAATGCCTCAGTACAAACACTCTTCAAGTGAAAACTCTGCTTATTGTGCGCTGACTAAACCTGGGTGGTGAACTCCACTCGCGGAGTTTGAGGAGTTTTCTGCACTCCGCGTTACGCGGAGCTCGCAGAGTTCCGAAAATCTCTGCTTCGCATAGCGGAGTGAAGTGAAGTTTTTTTCCTCGCTCGCGTTTGTCAACATCAAGTTGGCGAGAGCGTGAGCGGAAAATCCACCTCTCGGCGAGACTTTTCCTTGTTTGCGATCGTCAACGTTAAGTTGGCGAGTGCGAGCATGGAAAATTAACCTCCAGGCAAGATTTCTCAACGCGGGCGGTCAGATTTCTCGTTGTGAGTGGTGGCTTATGCTCGCGACCGCTCACGTTGAGCAACCATCCGTTCGCATTGAGAAAGCTGCCGCTCACGTAAAAAATCTACTCGAGTGGCAGAGAGGAAGCAGCCCCGCTTGCACTGTGCATGGTGCCTTTCGCGATGATTGCACAGTGCGGACAAACACCTGGCACTGAAAATCACCATGAACGACATTTATCTAACGCAATCCGCGAACTCCGCCCAGGCTTAGTGCTGACGTAACACCTCGAGCACACATATCGTTCCTTCACCTGCGGGGTTCTCTCCTTCATGCCCGGTATGGTACCCACAGAGGCACACTACCACTGCCCGGGTACGGACATCCCTCTGTTGGGTCAGCTGTCTTTCTCCCAGTGCAGATATCCTGCGAAAGTGATGCACGTCACAGATATCCCTCCATACTGCCACACGCTACAGATATCCCTTCACAGATATTCCTCCATAGTGCTTCCCGTTGCAGATACCCCTCCACAGCACACGGCTGCCCCGTTGGTGCCGACACCCACCGCACTGTTGCAGGCTGTCAGGCCTGCTTCCATACCGGTACGTACCCGCCATGGCGAGAAGTTACTCCTCGGGTGAAGACGCTGCTTCTCTCAAGTACAGATGTCACTCACTCCTTGCTTAATATCTCACTGCCCAAGGGCACACAGCAGCACACTGAGGTATGCAAGCCCGGTGCCCAGCCAGCCGCCATAGAGTTAGCAATCCTCGAGCCATATGTCCTCGTCGGATGCAAAGGTTATGCCTCGGGCGCATACATCACTTTTCTCAGGTTCATGTGTCACGCCCCCGTGGAAGTCTCATTCTTCGAGTGCCCGTATCCCTCCGCAGCACGCGGAAGCATGCCTGACTGTCCAGTCGCCACCATGACACGATGATGATGATGATGGCAAGACATCACTCATCGCGGGCACGTCACCCTCCCCCAGACCTGCCAACTTAAAAACAATTTCACCGTTAAAAAAAACCTGCCAACTTTACAGTGTAAAGGGCGCTGATTCTGTGGCGTACGGAGGCGCAGTGCAATTGGCGGGGCTTTCAGGGTGCACCCTGCCCTTCTAGGCGCAGTAGTCACGCCTCGGTGCAGACTTCCCTCCCAGAATCAGTGTCACACACCTCTTATCAGCACACGCAGCCCCATCCCCCGCTCGTGCCCGGTACCCACGATGGCACGAGAGCCCTTCACGCCGGCAGGGCCCCAACAGAAACACGCCATAAACGAGGAAATGAAGCGTCTCTCCCTCATGACGGCGTCTGTTGGACGCGGCTATGAATAATTTTGGATTTTCTTTGGCCTGGAGGGCAGGGCGCGGAGGCCGGCGGTGGGATGGCATTGAATGTCGGCACAGCGGGGGCTGGCAGCCGCGAACCGACGTGTTATGAAAGCAAATGCATCGGCCGGGGAAGAGAGGAGACCCCAGAAGAGCTGCCGCGGGGACCCCGAGGCCTTCACTGGTTTCTGGTGACCAAAGTGCCAGGGCTGGCAGAAGGTGGCGCTACAGCGCGCTCCCTGGCCAGTGGCGTAAAGCAAAATGGTGACCCCCCCCCCCCCGCATAATGTGAAGAGGGGGCCCCGAGTCTCCCATATCTCACTGATGTCCATCGGCCTTGGGCTGAATAGGGGCCCCCTGGGTGGATGACGGGCCTCTTAAGGGTTTGGGGGCTCTCTGCTCTGCAAGGGCTGCAGGGGCATGGCAACCCAGCCTACGGTGCTGCCTTCCCTGCTTCAATTAAGGAGAATAGGCCAAACTGCTAGAGCCAGGTTCGAGTCCCGGCATCGGCTCAACATCCTCTGATTCTGGGCAAATCACTTACCTGGTGCACATATAAAGCGTTCCAACGCCCTTGGGTCGAGTTCGCGCTACAGAAAACAGCAAAAAATGGGGGCAACAGTCAATACATTAGACGGACTATGGATTCCCTCCTAGGACGTCACCTACCCAGTCGGTCATTGGACAGACCTCCTTTCGTCTCTCCTGCCTGTCTTTTCCCTCATCCTCATCCTCCCCCTTCACACTTCCCCCCCCCCCTCCGCTCTATTTGTCCCACCTTCCTTTCCTCTCTCAATGTGTTGCTTATTCTTGATGTTATGTGTAATTGTTATCTTTTTCTGTAACATTGTGTAACCTATTGTAAAGCGCTCTGATACCTACGGGTCTAGCCAGCGCTATATAAAACTCTTAAAATAAAAATAAAATAAATAAATAAAATAAAAAGCGTTGTTAAACTGAAATACTTTTAGATCATTGATCTAAACATGGCGAACAGCAGAGAGAGGCGTAGGGGAGAAAAGCAGATTCCATTGGAGCGAAACTTACCCGACATCGAAACGCCTCTGACATCGCAGCCCAAATAAGCGTCAATGCCACTGGATGCCCAGTAACTGATATCACTGGATGCCCAATAGTAGCTGGCACTGGATGCCCACTAACTGGTGGCACTGGATGCCCAGTAACTGATATCACTGGATGCCCAGTAACTGATATCACTGGATAACAAGAAACTAGTTGCACTGTATGCTCAGTTACCAGTGGCACCAGATGCCCAGTTACTGGTGGCACTGGATGCCCAGTTTCCGGTGGCATCAGATGCCCAGTAACCTGTTGAGCGAGATGCCTAGTAACTAATGCCACTGGATGCCCAGTAACTGGTGACTGTAGATGCCCAGTAACTGGTGACTGTAGATGCCCAGTAACTGGTTGCACTGGATGCCCAGTAACCGGTGGCACTGGACGCCCAGTAACCGGTGGCACTGGATGCCCAATAACGGATGGCACTGGGTGCCCAATAACGGGTGGCACTGGGTGCCCAGTAACGGGTGGCACTGGGTGCCCAGTAACGAGTAGCACTGGGTGCCCAGTAACGAGTGGCACTGGGAGCCCAGTAACGAGTGGCACTGGGAGCCCAGTAACGAGTGGCACTGGGAGCCTAGTAACAAGTGGCACTGAATGCCCAGTAGCCAATATCACTAGATTCCCAGTAACTGATGGCACTGGATGGCCAGTAAACGGTGGCATTGAATGCCCAGAAACCGGTTGCATTGGATGTGGGGAGATACTAGTCCCATTTAGATTCCACTCTGGCCTTCATGGACTAGGTAAGTGGTCAACCCTGGCAGTGTGGGAGAGGATGGACTCCTCCACCCTACTTCACTTAATGGAGACCCCAGGGATGCAGCCCCCAGCAGATGCCACTGACTGTCAGTACGGGCGCCTGGCTGTTAGTTGGGCATCGCTTTCTCTGAGCAGAGATACACAGCCCAAAGAGGCTTCTCCATGCACAGTTATATTTCCTGCTCATGAACATAGGTGACCGACTCACTGGTCCTGGGCCTGAAGATTGTTGACTGGAGGACTGTGGAGACTCAGAGACCACTGCCCTGTAGCTCTTGGATCCAAGGTGCATAGAACGGTCTCAAACGGACTGATGGACATGTGACTCATGGACGCCTGTCTCATGGACTCAAGGTCTCTGGACTCAGGGTCTCTGGACTCAGGGTCTCTGGACTCAGGGTCTCTGGATACCTTCTTCTCACAAGAGTCAAACATGCATTATACAGACCTTCTGTTCACAAAATTATGGACAGAGGGCCAACTAATTATGGCTACACAGATTGGACTAGCGCTTCCTGGACAGTTGACCGCTGGACGTTGAACCTGCAGTCTATGTACTTGCACGACATAGACTAAGAGACTAGAGACTTGAAGTCCATCAACTTGGAACCTGTGGACTTGTGGCCCATGCACTCATAGCCCACACGCTCTTGCATTACTGGCCCGTGGACTTGCAAATTGTGGCCTGGCGTTGTTTTGGATCACACAACTGGGTATAATGCATCATGGACTCATGGCCCATGACACTGCAGAGCATCGACTCTTGGATCATCATTGCAGATCACAGCTCGCGACGTTTGGACTTGCAGAGAGTGGTCCAGACCTCACAATTGCCTCATAATTCTTTGGTACATCAATGAAATCCTGAACAGTTTTACAGTCATGCATTCTTAGGGGTAAGAATAGCATTCTAAGAGGATCTGTGCTTTGGCCTGTGACACTAATACCCATCCGCAGAACCTGCTCCACAAATCCCACAAAAATTGGGGAGAGGAGTTGGCCTAGCGGCTAGGGCGGTCGATCTCGAACCTGGGGAACCTGGTTCGAGTCTCGGCAATGACGCTGAACATCCTGTGATTCGGCTAGGGCGGTCGATCTCGAATCTGGGGAACCTGGTTCGAGTCTCGGCAATGACGCTGAACATCCTGTGATTCTGGGCAAATCACTTAATCTCCCCGTGCCTAACAAAAAATGAATGTGTCCTCATGTAATGCAACTGGTGCTATGTAAAGCGCTCTGATACCCGATACCTTCGGGTCAAGTTCGCGCTATATAAAACTCCGTAAAATAAATAAAAATAAAAATCCCTTCACTCCAATGGCAAATCATGCGCAGGAAATGCAGAAAATCTTTCACCAAAAGCAGCAACTGCGGCAGAATAGTCCCCTGTTCCTGCAACAGTTATCACAAATACTGCAGGACACAGGAGGATCCGGAATAAAATCCAGCAAATCTGTCAGCAAACACATCCCACAAAAATCTCTTGAAATCTTCCACCAAAAGCAGCAAATGCAGCAAAACGCACAAAAATAAGCCCAATACCGCGAATGGGGGAAATTAGTAAACACAGCGATTTGCATCAAATCTACCAGAATTTCTACAAGAAAACGTGGTAAATCCTGTTACAAACTTGAAGGCAGTATGGTACGTACTTAAAAAAACGAATGATTCCTGTAATAATAGTACAAAATATTCATATAAAGTGCAGCTAATCCTGCAGCAATATCAGCAAATCCTGCTGCAAATATGTCATAGCTTCCATTCAATGCAGAAAATCCTGCAAAATCTGCATCAATTCCTCCAACATCTACAGCAATTCTCCAACCATCATTCTGAAAACTGCAGCAAAACAAATGCAGCTAATGGACCCGGCAAATCCTGCAGCAAATGCAGTGAATGATCAAGCAGCAAGGCAGTGACCACTGTACGCACATTCTACAGAGAACCCTGCAGTAAACAGAAGAGGCCCTCCAAAAATACAGTCAATTGTCAAACTCATGCTTCGAATACCACAGTAAATGCCCAAAACCTTGAAATAAATTCTGCGAATCTGGCAATGAATTCAGTAAATCATGCATAAAATGTACACAAAAGTTAACCGAGCCCCACCACCAAGAATGACAAACATATTTTCTCACAATAATTCTATTAAATAATCAGTTCTGAACATATTTAACAGTTCAAATATTGCAGTTATGTTTAGGTCCCTTTTAAAAAATGACATGGAATAAATGATAACCAGCATGCTATTGACAGCCCTGTCTCCCTAAAAGGGTAAAAGCACCACAGCATGAGGGACTTTGAGGTTTATTTTTACTTTGTAATTGCTCATTACAGAGTGGCTCACTGCCTTTCTGTTCTCTCTCACCAAGAACAAAGCACTGTTTTCAGTGTGATGCTTGCCTTGGTTCCCCTGGGGCATACCAAATGCTTCTCTTGGTGAGAGGCTGGTGCTCCCCCCTGACATCGAATGTGGCTCACCAGAGGGGCTCACCCTCAACTTGAAGGCATCTATTCTAATTTCTACACTAACCACAGTTAATCATGTATCAGTTCAGACAGTCATGCTGTAAGCACCGCACATCTTGTAACTAATACAGCAACACTTGCCAGAAACATGGCAGAAACTGCAACACATGCAGCAAATCCTGTAACAAAGCAAAACTTGAACCCATATCAGTACATCCTGCGAGAAATGCAGCACAGAATGCAGATGGCACAGCAAACACTGCAGAAATACAGCGAACCCACCACTGCTGCACTGAATCAAGGAAAATGGAGCACATCCTGCTGCAAATGTAGTGCAAACTAATAACAGAAGATTGTTTGGACGTGCTGTTCAACTCAATCGATTTCAAGAAAACCACTTTCAAGACAAAGTGGGTTTGGTGTTTTTACTTCACCCTTTCTTTATACAAATATTTGTGAAACATACATAAAAAGCCTCAAACTCATGTCATAGAAAAGAGACACATGTGACCATTCAACAAGACGTCAATAATAAATACAATTACCATTGGACAATTATACAACAAACAGATATTCGTAACCTAAATGACCAGTCCTAAATTCGAAAAGGAAAAAATAGCTGTGCAGACTTGTTTGTACTTTACATTGCTGTAACCTGCTATAAACAGCTAGTCGACATTTACATTACAATCAGGCTGTATGCCTTGTTTGCACACTGTATTATTCAGTGAAGTGATGGTGGTTACGGCTAGCTGTGTATAGTCGACGCGTTTCGGAACCCTATTTTTCTTTAGGGGTTCTCCTCAGTACCAGGACTTACCTTCGCTTGCATGAAAGGTAAGAGCAGACTTGTAAATAGAGCAACTATAAGTAGCACAAGCATAAGTCTCAACCCATACTTACATTCCTTTTATATTCTATTACACTGTAGAGTCTGACCTAGTCCTGGTCCTGAGGAGAACCCCTAAAGAAAAATAGGGTCCCGAAAGAAAGGGTGAAGTAAAAACACCAAACCCACTTTATGTCTTGAAAGTGGTTTTCTTGAAATTGATTGAGTTGAACAGCACGTCCAAACAATCTTCTGTTATTAGTTTGATTAGTGGCCTATTTTGGGCGGATACGTAGGCCCAAACCCCCACTGTTATAAAAAAAAAAAATGTAGTGCAAGCACAGCAAACTTGCAGTAAATGCGACTCATCCTGAAACAAACCCTAAAGGAAGCACAGCAACATACGTAGCAAGACCAGACAGCAAACATCCCAGTTCCTGCAGTCAACCCAGCAGTAAGCGCAGCAAGTACTGTGGGTATTTTACTGAGAACAGATCAAATATTGCATTAAATCCAGAAAATATTTAAGCAAATCCAGAAAATTGTGCAGCAAAAACGTAGCTAATGTTGCTGCAAGTGCAGCAAATCTCACAGCAAATGCTGCAGCACATGGAGCAATGCCGACAGGAAATGTAAATGCAGTGGGTTCTGTCTTAAACACGAAAAACCTACAGCAAAATAAAGGCAAATAATTCAGAAGACAGCAAACCCATGAAAACAAGCATTGGAAATGCAATCTGTCTCGCATTTGTTTAAGTTTGAGCTTTTGGCTTTGCTAATGGTATAGTATTTTAGCCATGCAAAATGCTTCACACGCACAGACACGCATGCGTGACCATCGATACATCATCTACTGAACACCTTATGGTTTTTTTCCAATGTAATTTTCTAACATTCCTTTCTCGTGGACGACTGAAGTACAGTATCTGGATGAACACAGCCTGATGACTGAGTGCAAGGGTTACACAAGCCTTAACTCATTACAGACTGAACAGAGGCGCCTGCAGACTGAGTACCAGGAGAAACCTACACCCACAAAAAAATGAATAATTGATGGACGGCAACACTTTGAACTCCCTTACCTGTCCAAACAGCCACCCCACCAGGGCCCCAAACGCACAGAAACACGAGGAACATGTAAAATATTAAATATATGTCCCGTCAGTTATTTGGGGGGTTTCATATTTTTCACACGTCTTGGAGCTTTTATCGGACACACTGTCATTAAAAAGGATGGATTGAAGAGTACATGTGCGCGAGCCCTCTTCTATAAACAGGTACTTGATAACTTTTTGAACCGCAAGCCACAGCATTAATCGCAGGGCAGGCTGGGGGGAGGTGCCATTGCAACAGCGAGAGAGGGCTCTGTAAATACCCCTTCCTACATAATGGCCCCTCAGCTCAGCGTTTAGGAAAACAAACTAAACACGCATTTGCCATGCAATCGCGGCACTCGCGCTTTAACTGTAAACATCTTAAGCTAAAGCGCGGGTGCCCCGATTGCTTCAAAAGTAAAGAAATAGAAAACAACATTTTTTTCTATTTCTTTACTTTTGAAGCAATTAGCGCACCCGCGCTTTAGCTTGAGATGTTTACAGCCAAAGCGCGAGTGCCGCGATTGAAAGCAAAGTAAACAAAGAGAAAAAATGGCGGACACACGTTTTTTTTTCTCTTTATTTACTTTGGTTTTAATCGCCGCACTCGCGCTTTAACTGTAAAGATCTTAAGCTAAAGCGGGTGCCGCGAATGGTTCAAAAGTAAAGAATTTTTTTTAAAACGTTTTTTTCTATTTCTTTACTTTTTGAGCAATTGTGGCACCGCGCTTTAGCTTAAGATCTTTACAGTTAAAGCGCGAGTGCCGCGATTGAAACCAAAATAAATAAAGAGGAAAAAAGGCATGTTTGCCAATGCAACTAAACATAGGAAAGGTGCGTGCACCATTATTCCTGCTGGGGTGCCGTGAGGGATACATTTTGAAACGAGGCTGAAGCTATTGCCGTCCCCATGCTGCAAGGAACCCTCGCTCTGAATGCTCCACGCCATTGTGCGAATGAAAAAAAAAAGTGCTCACCCAGTAATTAGAAGACACTGTGTCACGCCACGGAGTAAAAGATCTAGTCCGGGTGGGCGGGGCGAAAAGGAGACAGGGCGGTAACAAGGAGGGACTAAAAAGCCTCACTCGCAATGAAAAGCCAGCGTTTACCATAAACAATGACGCAAGCCAATGGCAAGCCAATGAAAATACGAGGCGGAGACTACAATCGACTTCTGAATGTTATCGATTACAAGAGGCCTCGAAGAGCGAGCAGCGCATGCGCGCTGCAACGCCAGGCGAGACCTAAAAACTCAGCAACATTTCATGGAAGAGAAAAACAATCTACAGCACCTGTCAGTCCGCATTTAGCCCAAATCGCAGGTTGGTACTGGAGATGTGATTTGTTTCTGTGCTCATTCTAATGGACCTGTTGGCAGCGTTTGACAGTTTAGACCACTCTCTCCGAGTAGAAACAATTCTAAGTGCCCGACCCCACAGCCACTGATGCAGCCTGTATAAGCATGCTTCAAAATATGTCTAACTGTATTCTCTAAAAACAATGCTGCTGCCATCTGACAACACCATGGCTTAAGGTAACCACGCAATAGCATATTACACATCCTATACTGCATGCCCACCATTCCACACAACTGAGGCATCTGTAGCAATAACAACAATTAACTAACTTCCTCTGGACTAGAAACCGCCTCCAACTAACCACTATACCAACTCTTAATAATTATGATTTTCTATGTCAAAGCATAATTCTGTATTTCTTTATAGAATGTTTAATATCTTATATTTCATATAACTGTGATCAATAACGTCTTTCTAAAACTTAAAAATAATGATGATTAACTGCCACACCTAAGTAGCACTAAACACTAACTTAGGGCTCCATGAAAGAGCTGCTACCAGTCCATAAAGCACTCCAATGCCTCATCAGCCATAGCAAGCACTAGATAACTCTACAATACATCACAATGTTCTTCTTTAGTGCCGAGGGTTCATGACAGGGGTCTGGAGTGATTCTGTTCCTTTCCTTGTGTATGGGATTAGAGGTAAAAGATGGGGCCTGGTGCCTAAGGACAAACCCTCCTACCTGGTACCTGGCATTGCTGGCCCATTCTTATGCAGGCGACACTCAGGCCTACCTCCACTCCAGAAGAGATGTCAGTTCAAGATGCTGGCCTATGCTTACAAAGCCCTGTAAAACGAAGGATCAGCATACATCAACAAATGCATGACCTTCGACCAACCAACCAGACAGCTATGATCTGCCTCCCTCTTCCTCGCAGACACCCCCTGGATCAGCCAAAGCAACAGCGGGGGATGCTCCTTCTCACACCCGGCGGCCATAGCTTGGAAAGACCTTCCCCTACACCTCAGGACCGCCTCTTCGCTCCTGGAATTCAGGAAAGGACTCAAGACCTGGCTACTTGAATGAACAGATCACCACGAAGCAACCAGCAACTCCAGAGCCTTAAAACCCTCATGAGTGATTTGCTGTGCTTTATAAATCCTGATTGATTGATACGGGTGCACAGGGGAGTTCGTCATCATGGCAGAGAGCCTCTGAATCAGTGACAACCGCCTGCAGCGATACACTCAAAGACTGCAAGCATTTTCCTTGGCCCACATAATTTAGTAAAGAGTGCTCAGCATGACCAAGCCCTCTCAACACAATAACTTTCTATAAACAAAGTTTTGTCATAAATGTGGAGAACATGAAGATCTAGGAGATGTGAACATGGGCTCAAACTCTGAAATACCGGCCATGGCCGAGTATTATGTTGTTTAAACTCTAGGAAGTGCTCCCATGTCTAGCAGGAAAGGATCACAAAATCATAGTCCTGACAGGACTCCTATGTGGTCATTCGGCATGCCTGATCCATATTCAAATTGCTGCAGTTGGCTAATTTTTTGGAAAAGTAAGAGGTACTTGGCTATTCCCTATTAACGCCTTGCTCCGAGCATCAAGTTGGAGCTAGATGCAAACACCACCCAGGGAAGACCATGTCCATGAAATCATGTCACTTTTTGTCTCCAATGCGAGCATTTTCACAATGCATTGAAGACTACTGCATAAACATGGCCCTTGCAAGCGTTGTTTACGCATGGTGTCCGGTGACTGTACTGTTATGCCTGAATAATTCTCTCCAGGTAATCCTCTGAGGAAATTTTGAGTGCAATTTGTGCGGAACTTGTAAAACCGTCCATTGTTTGCACTATATTTTACATTTACCACGTGCTCAGAATAAGGTGTTGAGAAGACTGCTATGTAGTTAGGAGATGCATTGAATTTGAGATGCTACATCTCCCGTACAAGAGCGTGACAGATTTGGCATCCTCGTGCTTATAGGAAATGTGTGTACCATATGTGGCTGGGTATTCAGATGTGAAGGTTTTGCTACAAGGGCCAACAAGCAGGTTTACCGGGGATTAGCAAGCCATGTTCAGCTGCCCTGGAGCTACCTTCATTCTCCTGATGCTCTCCACCGTGATGCAGGCCAGGAAACTCTTTTTGTGTATTCATTATTTTATTGATAAAATTATGAATTTGGAAATAACAGCAAATACAGTGACGCAAGGTCAGCTTATACCCATATAGAGATAGAAATGTTGACTGTGCTACACGCACCAATAGCTAACAATACTTATGTATAATATTTAAGAAAGGCATGAGAGAATACGCTATAGAATGAAGAAAGTAAAGAGAGGAAGGGAAGAGGGACACGAAAAAAGGTAAGATAGATGGAAACTACAAAATAGGGAGGAAAGAGAGAGGAGGGGGAAGGTAGTGAGTGCCGTGATGGTAATGAGGAAGAAGCAAAAGTCTAAGCGAACTATTGGGAACAGCAGACAATGACGTAATTGTATATATCGCCAATGTTGAGTATGCGACAAGCCAAATTCATCCCATAGCATCTCAAAGGACTTGACTTCACCACCAGAGATCAAGTGTATTAGATTGAGAATCCCAACTGTGTGCCAAGGGCCCCAGTCAAGCATGGTCCCTCCTATGCGAATGCCTGCATTGTTCCAGATGGGAGCTTTGTCATGGAGATGCGTGTTCACCGAAAAAACCTTTGTGGGCTCATTCAGGCAGAGTACATGGCTTTCAGTATGGGATTGAGGAAGTCAGCAGCAATAAGCTTCCGAATTGCCAGAAGAGGTCTCGCAGAGCCCCAGATGAAGGCCTTAATGGTCTTATTTGTCCGACGGAGAGGCATGAGGGGTATTAATTGGGGAAGCATGCCTAACACGTACATGATGCGGGGAAGGGTAACAATTTTCACTGCCTGAGTTTGTCCTCAGAGGGAGATTTAGGTGGGACCACTTTGCGAAGTCCATTCGCATTTGCTCCATTAATGGGTCCAGATTATCTGCCACCATGCGTTCCAGGCCCCTATTTACTAGAATGCCCAGATATTTAAGGCGGGAATTCTTCCACTGAAATGGGTAATCTGCTATGGTGGCGCAGGTGGTGATCTGCAATAAAGGCAAGGCCTCGCTCTTTCCCCAGTCCACTTTGTAGCTGGATAATGCCGCAAAGGCATCAATAGTCTCCAACACCGCAGGGATGGAGGAGGGTAAGGCTGATAAGGTAAGCAAAATATCATCTGCATTTAGATACAATGTCGAAGGACCTCCTGGTGTTGGAATACCTAGTATCCGGTCATATCGGCGCATGGATGCCGCTAAAGGTTCCATTGGAAGGAGAAATAACAGGGGGGAGAGTGGGCAACCTTGACGGGTACCCCTACGGACTGGGGAGGGGTCAGAAAGAAAGCCACCACAATTGACCTGTGCTGAGGGGGATTCGTAAAGCCATCATACTCTGAAGATGAAGTTCTCACCAAGGCCAAATTTCAGGAGCGTGGCAAATAAATAGTTCCATTCTATTCTGTCAAAGACCTTTTCTGCGTCCAATGATAGTGCCAACGCCTCATCCCAGAGGTTCGCTGCTAACCAGATCGCATGAGCTAAAGTGCGGAAATTATTACGTGATGTGCGGCCTGATACAAACCTCACTTGCGAATGACGAATAAGTGAGGGAAAGACTCACTAAAGGCGAGTTGCTAGAATGCTTGCCAATATCTTGACATCCCCATTGAGCAAGGATATGGGGTGATAGCTTCCACGAAGGAGGAGATCTTTACCTTGTATGGGTAGAACAGAAATGAGCACCCTGTTGGACAATATACCCAAGGAGCCTGAATGATCACCCTCAGCAAAGGCCTCATAGAAAAGATCCACTACCTTGGGTTTGGTCTATTTATAGAACGCTGCCGGGAAACCATCCTCACCCAGGGCTTTGTGATAGGGTAGATCTGAGATGGCCTGCTCTATTTTCTCTTTGGATATCTTGTCCTGAAGCAACTGCCTGCCTTCCTCTGAGAGGCAAGGTGAGTGAATACCTTCCAGGAAGGTGTTGATCTGATCTGCTTCTTTACCAATTTCCGGGGAGTAGATGGTGTTGTAGTAGGATGCAAACGCATCTGTAATTGCCAGCGGCTTGGTGGCCAGTGCCCCCGAGTTGGTGATGATAGCAGAAATGTCCATTCCCACTTCCCTGTGATTGAGCTGCACTGCCAGAAGACATCCGCCTTCTTTTCCTGTTCATAATGTCGGTATTTCAACTTCTGTACCGCATACTCGGCTTTAGAGGTGAAGAGGGTATTGAAATTCATGCGCGCCTTTTCGAGGCGGAGCCTGGTGATAGTGGAAAGATGGGCCATATACACATGCGTGAGATGGGATATATCTGCTTCTAATTTTTTCTGACGCTCCTCCCTCCACTTGTTGAGCAGGGCTGAATCTCTCATCAGCTGTTCCCTGATGGTTGCCCTCACCGCCGCACACAATGTCAGGGCAGAGTCTACCAAACTTTCTTTGTTCTCCTGGTAAGTTTGCACATTAGCTTTAAGCTGTGCCTTGCCCGCCGGGTGATTATATCGGGATAACTTGAGACACTAGAGCTTGCATATTTCCCAGGACAGACCCAAATCAGCCTCCAGGGTAATAGGTGAGTGGTCTAAAACTGTGCCCTCGAATATTGAGGTCACACAGAGAACAGGAAGCAAATGGTGGGTCATCAGGAACGAATCTAACCGTGATTATGTACCATGGACAAATATGTGTATTCTCGGTCCATCGGATGCAAAAGATGCCATACATTTTCGAGACTGTGATCACTCACAAGATCTCCTAAGAGGGCCCTGTCCGCATTTTTTAATACATCAATTGTACCTGTGCTGTATGACCGCATCCTGGACCAACTTCCAATCCTCTCCTTTCTGGATGTGCCAGTACCTACCTCCATTAATACTCGTGTGAGTTGAAGGAAGGAGCACTTCGAACCGTGGGCGCATATACTGAACCTATGCATAGAACCTTACCATTGATTTTTAATTTGGCGAATACATAGCGGCCCTCTGGATCGACCCATGTCTTAAGTCTTAGATAATGTTTTCTGAATCAGGATGGATACACCACATTTCCATGGGGTTGGTAAGTCATCCGCCTCTCTCAGAGGATAAAAACTGTATCTCCTTGCCCAACCAGTCCCGTCGAAGCTTCTCCGCTTCTTTCTTGGTAAGGTATGTCTTCTGGAGAACAGCCATATCAGCATTTTTCATGCTTAATGGAGTGAGTAAGACCATTGACATTCTAGGAAAGAATGTGCAAGGGTGTGTCCATGGTTATGGAGATCACAAGAGTCAAAGGAAGAGTCAGAGGGTCGTAAATACACATGAATGTTATCCAGATCCTATTGACCGTCTACGGGTTGTTGTTGAAAGGGTAAACCAGAACAGACAAGGAGAAGGGAAAGGGGGTGGGGGCAGGGGTAATCAAATATGAAAATGTACAGAAGAAAGGAACAAAAAAGCTGGTTTAACCGAGATCAGAAGAAATGAAGGAAAAGGAAGGGAAGAGTTATGGTGGTGAGAGAAAAGAGAAGAACTATGAAAAAATCAGCACCAGGAAGCTCGATACGCACCTGATGAGAAATAGAAGCTCCACAAACACTGCACTAGAAAGGCTCCAACACTCAACCTTCAAGGTCGTTGAAGGGTAGAAGTCCTACAGCTGTTACTCAACAGCACTGCCACGGTGCGCATGGCTAAAGCAGGGAGCATAGCTACTGCCAACCACCATGAAGAGACAAACCACCAGAGACAAACAGACAGAGACAAACCAGTACACGCTTGACTTTCACATGGGTTGGAAGGTCGCAAGACATACACCCCCTAATGTGCCACCACCGTGAGGATAACCAGCACCCTCCAAGCTGTCCACCCTCTCAGATCTGGTTTGGAAATAAATCTACCAGTGGAGAAACTCTGCTGGATGAAACACAACCACAAGACAATGCCGGCACAAAGCACCATAAAACTAAGAGGGGGTGAAACAAAAAATTATATTCTGCCGGCGTAGTTCGCGGAGCTTTGCCCACTCTGCGTGGAGCGTGGAGTTCCGGCAAAACTCTGGCAATAGCCATGTAGCTGAGTTTTTCAACAAGCGCTTCTCGCCAACGTTAAGTTGGCGTGTGAGAATTTGCACCCCCTAGCCTGATTTTCGAGCGCATGCCTGCCAGCGAGATTTTTCAACACGGGCAGTGATGGCAGTTCGTCACAGTTCACATTGAGAAAGCTGGCGCACGTGGTGCGAAAGCTGCTGCTCGAGTAGAAAATCTTCTCGAGTCCTAGCAAAGAAGCATCGCTCTCTGGCACGCCGCGTGGTGCAGTTCGTGCTGATTTTACACCGCGGAACAAGCTGCTGGTGCTAAAAATCAGCATGAGCAGCACGACGTGCCAAAATCACGCCGCTTGAGGACCTCCTCGGAATTTCATAAAGTTTTTTTAAGTAACTCCGCAGAATTCCAGGGACTGAAACTCTGCGGGTTCCACACATCCCTACAAAAAACACAACAAGTGATGGAGCAATTTTGGGAAATCCTGCAGCAAACATAAAAATCACACAGTAAATAGTAAATTCTACAGAAATGAAGCAACACAAAATCTTGCAACAAACACACAAATCTTGAGATAAGCAGTCACAGTGGATACTGCAGATAATGCACTGAATCCTGCCGCAAATGCAGCATGCGAAGCGAATCCTGCCGAAAACACCACTTCTGCAGCAAATCAGGCGACACATGCGGCATATCCTATAACGGACACTGCATATCCTGCAGTAAATGCAGTATTATTTTTTTTTAATTGGTAGATTCCTGCTTGAACACAACAAGTTTGGCATCACACACTTAAAGGGCACTACTACCTGCAGATATTTTAACCTCTCACTGGCTATAACTTGCCCCTAGGTCTCAATGCTTTCAGTCCCTACTCTGACATATCTCTATTCGTCACAATGTATTCAGACTTGCCTCTAGATGCCACCGGTGCCAGGGCATCCAGAGACTACATACTAGATTTCACTGCTGTCATAGTGTGTCCTGACCACTCACCAGAGGTCACTGCTGCCAGGGCAGCTCTAACAGGTCACTAGGTATCACTGCAGCCAGACTCACTATCACAGTTTGCCACAGCAGAGTGACAACTCACTGTCACTGATACAGAGCATGCGCTAACTGGTTACTAGATGTCACTCATTGCAGAGTGTACTCTACTCACTAGATGTCACTGTGGTCAAGGGGAACTTTGATTGGTCACTAGGTGTCACGAAGACCTGAGTGTAGGCTCACGGTTCACAAATTGTCACTGCTCGTGGGGTATTCTGTGTCTGGTTACTAGGTGTCACTGCTTGCACTCTACTCACTAGGTGTCACTGTGGCCAGGGAGTACTTTGATTGGTTACACGGTGTCCCAGGGTATTCCGAGACTGGTTACAAGGTGTCTCTGATGCCTGAGCCTTCTATGACTTCTCACTACCATACTCTGTCTAGTCATGGTCAGTAGGTGTCACTACTACCAGAGGCTGTCCTGACTGCTCATGCGGTGTCACTGCTGTCAGAGTGTTGTCTGACCTGTCACTAGGTGCCATTACTGTTATAGGGTACACTGACCACTCACTTGCAGTCACTCCTGCCACAGCGTATTCTGATTGGTCACTAGTTATCGCTACTGCCAGCAGGTACACTGACGTCTCATTCGGTGTTATTGCTGCCTCAGTATATTCTATTCACTCACTGCTGCTGGTCACATGGTGTTACTGCTGCTCGGGTCTTTGAGGGTCACTAAGTGTCACAGTTGCCACAGCATACTCTGACCATGAAGCATCACTGCTATTAGGGCATATTCCGACTGCTCACCGGGCGTTACTCCTTTCAGAGTGCATCCTGGCTATTCGTTAGTGGTCACTGCCGCTAGCGAGTACTCTGACTGATCGTCGGGGCTCACTGCCACCAGAGAGTACTCAGACAGATCACTGGGTGCCGCAGCTGCCACAGCATATTCTCATCAGTCCCTAGGTGTCGCTGCTACAAGTGTGTACTCAGACTGGACTCCAGGTGTCACTGCAGCTAGTGTGTACTCTGACTTGCCTCCAGATGTCACGGCAGCTAGCGGGTACTCGGACTGGCCACCAGCTGTCGCTGCAGCAAGCGTTTACTCCGACTGGCCACCAGGTGTCGCTGCTGCTAGTTTGTACTCCAACTGGCCACTCGGAGGCACTAGAGCACTGTAGTATGATCTCTCGTCATGACCCCAACCAATGTCATCGCCCGAATAACCACGATATTGAGTATCCCCCCGTTGAGCTTTTTAATCAGAAGTCACATAGTAAAAACATTAAATGCGCCTCTGGAATCCCTTGCTAAGCCTTGAAATGCTGGCAGGATGCGAGTGTTTAAATTTAGGCAAGAATCAATTTATTTAATGCTGGGTTCCTTCCAGGCTTTTTCGTGGAAGTTGGGACTATCTGGCAGGAGTTTGACAAACACTAAAATCCTTTGTTTAATATTGTCTTTTACATTTCTGTACTCCCAATAGCCCAACCTCACTCAACCATACTGTGCGCACATCTCGATGATGATCCAAAAGGTAATTTTCTTATAATGTTTTCAATGACTATAGCAGAAAATCTCCCGGCCTGTATTATACATTTCAATCATTTATTAAAAGATCCAATATCACATTCCCTTCTCTAAAAGAATCCTGCAGATGTGCTAGGGGATACTGCCAATTCGGCATGTTTAATAATGAGCATAAGTCCTTAATGACCAGAATAATTTACATCCCTTAAGCCGAATGCCCTGGGACGCCAAGAATAATGTATTTCTTGCGGATTGTTTTATTATACAAGTAAAAAGATACATTACCAAGACACAATATTGTGCACACATCAGTTGCTTATACATTAATACAGAGAAACACATCCCATTTACCAGTGGCAATATAATTCCTGAATATTAACTCTAATGTAAAGGCAAAAAGATTTACACTTATATTATAAAAACAGTGCTTTGCAAACTTTGCAGTATCAGTTAGACTAATTAATCAAATACAGAAATGCTGGTTTTAGAAAAACTGAGAGCAAGCGAGCTGCAAGGACAATGAATGGCCTCCGAAGCATTTTCGGCTAAATAACCTTATTAATTGTAGATCTGTTTTACACGAGGAGACGTGGAAATGCTTCCAACTAAAACAGAGCCACAGAGGTAGAAATATCACCAGAAGAGCCACACTGTCACGTGAGATTAACCCCCCTTTTCGTTCGAAGTAGTGCAAGAAGTATTGTAAATGGGACACAGTTATTTATATATAAATACACTGCACAGATAGAGCATTTTATGGCAAGGAACTGAGTTCAATTTGGTAAACAAGCCCAATGTGGAAGAGTAGTTCTAAAGTCATTTCTTGCGCACAGACTTCAATGGGCTCCAGTCTGGATGCCCGGGTATATTACTTTTACACTGGAGGAAAGAACAAGGTAATCCGATGTACACAGTCAAGAGATGTTCGAAGCCTTTCACTTGATCCATTTTAAATTTGCCATAATGAAGCAATACAGGTTCTGAGGCATTGACCCTTCCATGACAAACCTAAAACTCAACATCCTCACAACTCGTTGGAGAAACACCCAATTTACTAAACTGAAATCCTTTTTGGTGTCCACATCCACTGCTGTGGTCGGGATCCCAGCCATCTCAGAGTTATGGATTTTCATCATGATGTAAATGTTGGCCGACCGATTAGATTGGGAGACACCGAAATTTCTTCGGATAAGCAGAGCAACTAACTGTTGCTTTTGAACCGATTTTGCAATCCACATGCATTAAAGGAAATGGTGACCGTGCATCGATCACTCACCACCACAAACATTTCTTAAGGCATGCTTAAATGCACTTATATCAGTATCTGTTGAAATTATCTTTAACCTACAGGGACTCATCACAACCTAACACTGTTTTATAAAAGCAAAACATTAACTTATGAACTACAACAATTTATTATTCTGTAGCTTTCATACAATCGTTCGTCTTTTTTTTAGCTTAACACAGTTTTGTTTGGGTTTTTACCGTTCTAAATAAGAACACTGTGGTCTCTTATGTTTGCTACAAACCCGGATATGTTATACATAGCTTTTATCATGTGTTTAGGGTTATGTGTTTAAGTTTTCATTCACACAGGTCATTTTACACTAACTATTTACCTTTTTGGAGTATATGAGTCACCAAGTCTCTGTTTTTAGATTGTCTTGACTACTTACCCAGAATCCTCCGAGAAGCTGTATGTTTTATCTCAAACCTCCACAAAGAGTGAGCGAGGCACTCCGTAAAACGTAAGTCACCCAAAGTCGCCCAAATAACAATTTATCAGCTGGATTAGTGTTCAACATATATTCAATTAATTGTGCAATTGTATTAAAAACTAAGACGACAAATCACTGTTCGGATGATATTCTCATTTCTTTCTTGTAATGCAATGAAGAGCAAAACCTACGTGTTTCGTCGCAAAGACAGCTGGACTTCTTCACAACTATTTTTGCTCAAATCACGTTCACAGTTCAATAGGCCCAAAACCAGTCAAAGTTTTTAGAGCTAATCGTTGCTTTTCAAAATATTTTATTCCTCATCCAGTCTTAAAAATGTGTAGGTTAATATTTGTTGAGCAGTCCAGTGTCAAATCGACCCTATTGACATGAGAAATAAAGAAAATCGTCTTAACCAGGATTTGTCCTTAGTTTTTAGATACAATTGCACAACTTATTGAATATGTGTTGAACACTAATCCCTTTGAAGCATTGTTATTTGGATGATGTTGGAGGGGCTTGGGCTTTACAGTGCCTCTCTTACTCTTTGTGGAAATTACTTTGTAATGTTTACAGGTTTAGAGCAGTTCACCCAGGGAGAAGAGCACCCGTGACCTAGAACGATTTTTGAGTGCGGCATTACACCTCATAATCGTTCGAACCAGAGGTTTCTAGATTTTATCTCTAACTTCATCTTTTCTTCTCCAACTGTTTAGCACTCTAATTTAACCTATGCATTAATTAGACCAGATTAATTAAATTATGTAGACTACTCGACCAACGAGAACTGACCGGGTTTGTATTATTATAAAACCTTGTATTATACTTCCGTACGGTGTGCAATATCCTACAAAGTCAATAGTTAATTTTCTTTGCATTAACTGGACAAAGCTTCATTGAGTATCCAAATAAGAGAATAGCTGCCTTATCATTATGGGATCCATACTGGTCGGTGAATACCTTGCCACCTGAGATGAAAAAATTAACCTACGCTGGAGCAAACACTATATGCATTGGGGAGTTTCCTTCAGGGGCTCTGCTGACAGTAGACATCCCTGACTGGTAATCTTCCATTAGTGTCCTAAATCTTAGCCATATTTGCATTTTGCCACCGTAGGCTTCTGTGGCAATTCTGTTAGATGTCAATGTAAAGCTGCTTCGTAAATACCTCTGGTTATAACCAGCTGAGTACTTTCAAGGAGTTTCAGCATCGGATGATCAGGAAACGGGCTACGAACATTAAAAGGAACCCGGGGTTAATACAATGAATAGTTCCAATGCCACATATGTCTCTAGGGCACTCGTTAGCCTTAATTATAGAAACTCAAGAATTTCTGTGCATCACAACTGTGGTTTCTCCCAGGTGTTGAGCTTTGTTCCTCTCGGAAGGCTCAGAAAACCTGGCTCTTCTCTGTATAATAATCTTCTCTTCATGGGGTCCATTATCTGCCTGTAAACTCCGGTAGCTTTAAGACGCCTTTTAGGTAATCGAGCGCTTTACAAAAAGAATCATTTTTTGTACTCTTGAAACCTTTCATCCCCAATCTAGGAGTCATGGGTGGCCACAAAACTGCTACGTCGAACTTGGACAAAGAAGTTCTTCTTTTGTTTGTTACTGAGATCAGTGACATTCAGGGGCTTTTTAACCGCCTTTGTTATCCGCCCGGCTGAGCCTTAACATGGAGTACTTTTTAATTATGAAACGACGCGGCGTGTTTCTGCCCAGTGCCTGTCCATAAGACCAGGCACTGGGCAGAAACATGCCAGGCAGCAGTTTTCAATTGAAATACACTATTTCTATTAGCCTGAATTCCCTCATATGACTGAAGACTGATATCTGTAAATAAATGCGCTTTTGAGGTTTTACAATAGTTGAGGTGGTACCTTGTTATCAGTCGCTTAGCTCATTCTTCTATAGGCAGGGTAACTCCAGAGAATCCACAACTCCATTCCAGGTAAGCTGAGCGGGATAAGGCACCTGCGGAGATGGAAAACAAAAGGAGGCGTTCCATTGAAGAAATGATCTGGTTGCCAAGCAACAGTCAATATTCTTAAATCAATGTGCCCTGGATGACATATGTTTTGCACTATTAAAAACGTTGGCAAATATGCAAGCCATCGTAAACTCATCTAAACGTTCGTAAACTTATCATTCTGCCCTGCACACTCCCTCCCTTCATCATTGTTTGGAATGTAAATAAAATTAAAGCAATATATGTTTACGCTCACAAAATAGTGTTTAACTTTGAACAGCGTCTACTTTTGCACACGGATATATTTCGTCAGGTGTCTTCACTAACCGGAAAAATATAGGATTCTCTGTGCATTCTGAATAAATCCATGTTACAAAGCTGAGAACATTTATTTTAAATATAGGTACTAGATATAGTGTGGATCTATCTCCAAGAAGCAGCATAGAGCTTTACAGAGACCGTATTTATCAGAGTAGGAACATTTCAAACAAGAGGCGCGGGGCAGTATTGTGTGTGGGTGTGCGAGAGAGAGGGTCGGGTAAAACTAGGCTACAGAAATCAGGGGTGGTGCGAATCTTAAAATTAGGACAGTGCCAGTTAGCACACAATTGTTCAAATACTTATTTACAGTATGCATAGATATAAGATCGTGCTCTTCAGACTCAAACGTTTTGACGGAGGGCAAAGGTCGGATTAGAACCCATATTTCAAGCTCAGAAGGTCAGCAACGTTGCCACTAAATTACATCTACTTCCTCAAATTAATTAGGACATTACCAACGGTATTTACCCTTCTCCCAATGATTTATTTACCACTTCCTCCAGAAATCCTTTAAATTCGGACCTGCCTCTTCTACATGTTTGCAGCAGTGTAAAAGTACTAACCTTGAACTTACCTCTTGATACATTTTACATCCTATGAATGTCTTTTGTAAGTTTTAGAGTTCACGTCAACATAAATTTGAAAAAAAAATTGCGGCTTGTTTTATTATCGCTTTTGTGAATTAAAACATGTTCCCCTTAATCTTATAACCTGCAGAAAGTGTACAGAGCTAGATACAAAATCAGTTTTAATATCACGCGCTCTATAGGGCTTCCCGTATATCATCATTAACAAACTGTTGGAATACAATCCTCAGTTTCCCATTTGTATTCTAGTAACCTCACAGAATAAATATTAAACCAATAGCATCGATTTTTTTCCATTTAAAAAAAAAAAAATCATACATTTCACTTAAAATATCAACAAACCTACATTTTAGTCTCAGACACGGAAAGGAGCAAAAGTGTGTGTCTTGAGATCTGGTGTTCCCCTGTGTTAACCTCTGCGGAGACCTTTTTAACATACACACAGGTGTGAAATGCACAAGGAAGCATTTCCATGGTGGCAGCGAAGCGGTTGGTGTGAAATATGCGCGGCTCACTGTGAGGAGCGGCCTGGTTGGGAAAGAGTCCGCAGAAGTAAACAGCTTCCCTCAGGGGCCCGGGGCTCCCGTTTGGCAGCTGTGGCCAAGCCACAAAGCAATCCGCGGAGAGTACGCGGGGGTGTCCTGTGTCACAACACAACCAAACAACAACACAGGTAATTATTAACAATAGTCTCACCCAAGTCTAGTCACACACGAACGAATGAATGAATGGATGGATGGATGAGTGGGTGATGGATGCATGAATGAATAAAAAGGCTTATTAAGTGCGCTGCGATCCAAAGATCGCGCTGGATCTGGGAGAAAAAGGAAAAACAAGCGGAGAAGCAGAGAGCCAGCATTCCTGGAAGGGCAATGCCAGGAGCTGCTTCCTAAAGACAGATGTGAAGGGGGTGGCACAAGCAGGTACAGAAGTGAGGAGAAGTGGCCACCGGAGAGGCTCCTTCTGAACGCGAGGTCTCTGGTGTAGAACGACTGAGAGCGCGAGATGGGCTCTAGGGTTTGCGACTGGGCCTACTATACCTAGCCCAAGTTTGACAGAAGGCTTTGTAAGTCAGACAGGGGGCCTTGAAGAAGACCCGCTTTCTGAGGGGGTCGCTCCAGCAATGGCTGAGGGAGAGGCGAGGAGGCAGACTCAGCCTGGAGCGGCTGTGGCATTCTGAGTGACCTGATCCGGGGCAGTAAATAGTCCAGCAAACCCAAGCAGAGGCAGCTGGCATAGTTTGGCCTACATGAGGTGAGCGCCTGAACACCTGATGTGCACAGAACAGGCAGGAGAGGGAGTACGTCTGGGATCCTTCTCAGGACCAAGCAGCAGGAGGAAGCAGCACTCTACGGTTGACTTGAGGCGTAAAGGATGAATCGGAGTTGAAATAAGAGTCTACGTTCTTGGCAGAATCAGCAGGTGTAGGCAGAAGCCCACGGTCAGAGGAAGACCAGACAGCGGGTTGGCAGCCGTAGAAGAGAACCTCGGTCGGTCAGTTTTAGACAACGGCTTCTGACCCAGGTGGCCACAGCGGACGTGCATGCAAAGACCCATTCCTCAGCATCCGCCAAACTGCGAGAGATGGAAACAATAATCTGGGTATCATCAGCCTATGACACGATTTCGAAACCAAATATCCAAATTTCAGTAGCCAGTGGGGCAATGTAAATGTGGGAAGGTTTATGGCTATGGGAGGAGCCCTGGGGGACCCCAAACTAATTCAGGGGGGACTGAAAAGGTACAAGTAGAATGGATTGGGGCCTGTCGGTGAGGAAGGAGGCCAACCATCCTAACACCTTCAGGCATATTCCGCATTCAAACAGACGTCTGATAAGGATGAAATTAGAGACAATGTAGAAGGTCGTGGAGAGGTTTAAGAGGACCAAAGTCAGAGAGCCCCCTTTGTCAAGAATGGTCCCGATATCATCCTAGACAGCATTCGGATTGGGTAATGTCCAGTTGATTACTGATTCCGACGTAGGTGGAGAGCCGACTGTGGATCTACTTTTCTAATATTTTTGAAGGAAGGAATGAGATTGGCCTATAACTGCTCAGAAATTGGATTCAGCCGAGGGTTTCTCCAAAAGAGGGATCACCATAGTGTATTTCCAACTAGCTGGTAGTTCAGAAGAGGAAAAGGAGAGATTGCAAAGTTCCAAGATCACTGGAGAGATCGTGTCAAGAGGATCAGCGGTGGTCCTGGAACAAGAGTCGAACCAGAGTCAAAGCTCGTCAATGAAGTTTTGATGGTGTTAACAGATAGGGGGAGGAAGCTAAGCAATGTAGAACCAGATTTGCAGATGGAAGGAAGATCTAGAATTTCTAGTGATTCGATAGATCCTCAAACCCTGCATGAATTTTAAGGATTCTGTATAAAAAGAACGCAGAGAGATCACAAAGCTCTTAGGGAGGATTTATCACACTATCACAAGCTGCGGCGTTTAAGAGAGCTTTTACATTAGAGAATATTTCCTTAGCAGTGTCAGTGGCGGCTCCTCCGCTAAGGCGGAGGAGCGTTGCCCCACTGCTTGTTGAGCAGTGGAAAATAAATATAAAAATGTATTTATTTACTAATTTTGTACAGCGCATAGCTGCCCCAGCGACGGGGCGTCCCAGCGCTACCCAAGAACACAGACAGGGGACAGGAGGGAGATGTCAAAGGAGCTAGCCCGGAAAAAGCCAGGTCTTTATGGCTTTCCTGAACTCTAGATAGTTCTGCAGTTCTCTGATCCCAAAGGGAAGGGAGTTCCAAAGCCTAGCTGCTAACACCTTAAACGAACGGCCCCCGGCTCTGACTCTGAAAACTCGGGGGATACAAACTAGCCTTTTATCTGTGGAGCGGAGAGATCGAGTTGGAATGTACGGCACTAGCAGATTCGCAAGGACCTTCGGGGCTCGATGGTTCAGAATTTTATGAGCCACACATAAGGTCTTAAACTGGATTCTTCTATCCACTGGCAGCCAGTGAAGCCTGGACAGAGAGCTAGACACTGAGCAGGGTCTCGGAAGTGCTAGCAAGGTACGAGCGGCTGCATTTTGTACTCTTTGAAGTCGCCGGATACAAGATTTATTGACCCCCAAATACAGGGCATTTCCATAGTCCAATCTTGACAGGATCGTGGCCTGCAAGATGGTCTGGCGGACAGAGGGGTTGAAGAAACCCAGCAAGGGTTTAAGACCTCTCAAAAGCCCAAAGCAGGTCCCTGCCACGGACTTAGCCTGTAGATCAAAGGACAAGCTACTGTCAAACCAAAAACCCAAATTCTTGACCACCTCCTTTGGTATCGGGGCTGGTTTGAGTTCCTCCGGCCACCACTGCTCGGACCACAGATCCCTGTCTTTACCCAACAGAAGGATTTTGGACTTGCTGGCGTTAAGCTGAAGGCGGTTGACTGTCATCCAGTTAGCAACTGCCTGCATATCGTCCTTAAATTTCACAAGATTGAGATTGCACTTCTTAGAGAAGGCAATCACTAGTTGGGTATCGTCCGCGTAAGACACCAAAGACAGCCCTCTGCTCCTGGCCACCACTGCCAGAGGTTGAACGTAAATGTTAAACAGCAGGGGGCTCAGGATCGAGCCTTGCGGTACCCCATGTTTAGTGGCATGCACCTGGGATTGAAAAGGTGGCACCGTGACCTGGTAACAACAAGAAGTAATTATCATTTTATTTTTCTTTGCGGGACTCCAGTCAGGTCGGGCGAGGCGGGCTGGGCTCCCCGTCGTCAGAGGGAGCAGGAGTGGTTTGCACTCCCTCCCTAAGTGGTCATGACGGCTTGGTCGACCCTCTGGGGCCGGCCAAACAGTCATGCGCACTTGGCATGTTCAGTGGAGAATGTGCCCAGCCTCCCAGGTACTGCCTGAGCGGCCAAACAGGCCACTCAGACCAATCATGACGCTGCTCCTACAGTGTTGTGATTGACTCGGAGAGTCCGGGAGCCTGGGTGCTTCCAGTGCTGGCGAGGACAGAGGAGAGACTTACAGCGGCAAAGAAGAAGAAGAAGGTACGTTTATTTGTAATTTTTTTCACCCCCATTCCGAGGCAGTCGCTACTGCCAATGAGTAAGGAGTACACGAGTGGTAAGAATCCAGTGTTGGTATTTTTGACGTGGCTGCCCTACAGATTGCTTTAGAATCTGCATTGAAAGTGGTTCTCCAAGCCTTTTCAAGTGCTTTGCAGTTGTGTTTGGCCAGTCTCAATTCTTTAGAATACAAGGGAGCCAGGGGATTGTTGCGGGCTTGACAAAAAAGTTTTAAAGCTGCTGTATAAGCCTGGGCGTAGTTCGCGAAGTAGCGCTACGCGAAGCTACGTGAAGTGCAGTTCGCACTACGCGAGCTACGCGTAGCACTACGCGAACTGCGTAGTGCGCTGTTCGCGATGATTGCACAGTGCCGGATGCTTGTCCGCACTGTGCAATCATTGAAAAGGGCATCTTGCACAGTGCGAGCTGTCTTTTACTGCCACTCGAGTAGATTTTTACTCGAGCGGCAGCTTTCTCAACGCGGACTGGTAGTTTCTCATCGCGAGCAGTCGCGAGCATATGCGACCACTCGCAATGAGAAACCTGACCTCCCCGCGTTGAGAATCTCGCCGGCAGGTTTATTTTCCACGCTCGCGATCGGCAACTTGATGTTGCTGATCGCGAACGAGGAAAAAGTCTCGCCGGGATGTCATTTTGCTTGTTCGCGGTCGCCAACTTGACGTTGAGGACCGCGAGCAAGCAAAAAATGACCGCTGCACTACGCTACGCGTGTTTGCACTGTGCTACGTGCAATTCGCGTTGTGCGAAGTAGCGCAAACTTCGCAAACTACGCTAGAGTAGTGCTTTGCCCAGGGTTACTGCTGTATCATCTAGAGTGAAGGAAACCCACTTGTTGAAGGTGGTGGCATCAGAGGAGATATCTGACTGGGAGTGGGAGGGCGCTTAGCAAGGGCAAGCGAGAAGTTGTTGGAGTTGAATTTAGACTAAGTGCGAGTTAGATGTGGCTCAGAAGGGATTCCTTTGTAAGTTACAGACTGAAGAACAGGAATAGGAAAGTACAAAAGGTATCAGTCCAGTGTAGTGGGAAAGAAGTACTTACTACTAGGGGCTCTAAGTTAGTGTACACCGGGTCAGGAGCATGCCCAGCCGAATGAGAGGGGGTGAGGAGCAATAGAGAGTGACCGAGTATCTGAAGTGAATCAATTAGAGTCGAGTAAGGAGCAAAGATAAATCTAATTTTAATGACCACAGACCCACCTAGTTTATGTAGGTGGTCTTTCCTAAAGATAGAGTAGCCCTGTGGGATTGAACAGGCAAAGTCAAGGGTAGATGTTGCAAGCAGCTACCTGTCCATTAAAAAAAACAGGAATGCAGGCTAATTATCAGCAATAAAATCCTTAGGATCAAGTTGATGTTTAGAAAAAGAATGTGTGCGGATATGGTAATAATTCAGACTAGAGGACTTTTTTCAGATAGGTCAAGAGGTTCATATGGTAGCCTAGGAGTATCCCTGAGGCGTGAGCTGAAAGGGAAGAGACCTTACATTTGTCGCAGGTGAGCGGAACATCTAACGAAATAGAAGGACAAAGACGACATGAGCCACCTTGGTTGTCGTGGACCTGGAGCTCTGTAGTTGGGCACCGGCCAGGAGGCTCAGAACACAGCAAGGGGTCCTAGCCCTCGGACAAGCAAAGTGTGCCTTGCTTTTGGTGCGCCGTTGGCACGCCAGCGGTTCATCCGCAGGGTGGATATGCAATTGTTAGTGTAATATTGCATGATGGGCGTTTATGAGAGAAGGACGCTAAAGCATTGGCCAGGAGCATGGCGACTAACAACATCAGCAGGTTAATAAAGTGTGAACTGGAATCAGGCCGCTTCGCAACTGGCCAGCAAGCTTCCTTATATTTGAGCATCCGGATAGCCTTGCTGACGAGTCGACTGGACGATTAGGATAAAGTTCCTTCGCCAGCTTGAATTTCCCCACTACCATTTATCCTAATGCAGTGACCTTATCGGGCCAGGCCCCTGACTGCAAAGAGCGGGGTGCACGCATCGCGACACCAATTTTAAATCATATGGCCGTGTCCTCCCCACGTCTTCATACCTGAATTATTGACCAGGGTTTCGGAACCGTAAATTCGGACCGACATTTTTTGAAGTATTCAGCTTGGATCAACACAGTGCATGTGCACATTTGTCAAAGGAGAACAGCGAGGCCAATTTTTTTCCCCAGTCGCCCCTTTTTTGTACTCCAGATAATGTTTCAATGTGGTTCCTGAAGAAGGCGGCAAGTACGCCGAAACGCGCAGACAACTTTATGAACCTTCACCAAATTTTTGTTTCCTATTGTTGTTTAGCGAATCAATTGTTTCTGTTGTAGTGTGGCTAGAAAATGATTTATCTTATTTTCATGTTGTGTAACATTTAAATTGTTTGTGACCATTGTTCATGTTATTGTATTGTGTTATTATCCAGATCTATAAATCTTATTTAAAGTTGGATAACTATCGAGTGGCACCAAACTTTTTAGCAACAATCAGTGATATAAGATATTGTCATTGTAACTACATGTAAAGAATTGTCATTTTTTGGGTGTATTTTGTATTGTTTTAGATTTTATAGCCACCTGTTTTAATAATTTTGACACGAATAAAAAGATGTATTTATAAATTTATTTGGTACATTAAGTTGTTTTTTCATCAGTCCTTATTTACTTAGGCCTTACGGTATCCGTTCATGGCCTGCGTTTGCCTAGCAATTCTGTTTTACAATTGTCATTTTCCCTGTCCTAGGAAATTTACATTCATTACAGGGGGTTCCTATTTTTCGCACTACAGCAAGCTCCCTTATCAACAGGACGCACAAGCAAAGGAAAAAAATAACATAATACTGTGAAATAGGTACATATAAAACATATTTTAAAGTCCTGCAAAAAAGAGGTGATCTAGCCACACACATGAAAAAATGGTGGGAGGGCGTGAACACAAGACTTTAGTAAATACATATTAAAAAAAATTAGGAATAGAATCCTTCAAATCAGGGAGTCAGCAGGGGGCAAGATGGCGCACGAGCAGAGTGACCGAGTGCTCACATTTGGGGCATGTACCCCGCCTGCCCAGATCTACCCATGAGGCAAGAATCCACAACAGTTTTCAAAACTGTATCAGGGTAAGTTGCACTGCTCAGCAGGTGGGGTAACGCGGTATGGAGGCACCACGCAGTGGTAAAAGGGGAGGAGAGGTAAAGGGACATGGGAGGCGTGGTTAAATAAATAAAAAAATAAACAAAAGGAAGGGTAATATGGAGGAACAGATGGAGGGAGCTGGGAGGCGGTATGCAGTAAAAAACCCCAGAAGAAACAAGCCCCCCCCCCTAAAAAAAAAACTAACGAAAAAAATTTAAGTGGAGAGTAGAGAGTAAAGGCGTAGAGGGTAAGATGTGGGAAGGGAGTGGAACAAAGCAGAAGGCCCAAGAGCAACAAGGGGCTATAGCACAGAGGGCCACAGGTGGCAAACAAGCATTGGCAATGCCAATACGTCTGGCTTACAACTGAAAGTGCCCTTCAATCAATGATGAGTTTAAGCAAATCAATATCTCATCATACATGCACTCTCAGACCTGGGGAGACCATTGGTGGCCAGAGGGGTTAGGTCCCCCCTCCAAAACCAAATAGTCTATAAAAAACCTGTGTGGTTAACACGCTCTCCTTTGAGACCGAAGTCAAGACACTAGCTGGTGCGTGCTTTGGCTTCATGCCTTAAACCAATCATTAGCTTCTTCCACCCACAAGACTGGCAAATGATTGTACAGTCTCTAATTATGTCACGTCTGGACTACTGTAATACTCTCTACCTTGGTGCCAAAAGATCCATTATGAATAGGCTGCAGATTGTCCAGAATGCAGCCGCCAGACTACTCTTTTCCCTCCCCAAATTCTGTTCTGTCGCTGGGCTTCTCCGCAAACTCCCTTGGTTGCCTATTGAGAAGCGCACACAGTTTAAAGCCTTGTGCATTGCTCATACGATCACGAATGTGCAAGGAGCCCCCATCATGTCGGGACTCGTGCAACCATCTGTGCCTACTGGAGCCCTTCACTCGGCCAACCTGAATCAGGCCCTCATTCCACGGATTAAAAGAACGATATCCGGGGGACGCTCTTTTTGAGCTTTGGCACCGGTCTTATGGAATAGTTTGCCCCTCTAATTAAGGAAAACTCAGAAACATTTGAGTTTCAGAAAACAGTTAAAGACTTGGCTATTTTCATTATAGGTTTCCCTGTGTCTTTAATTATCTACTTTCTGGTATGATCTGTGAGGTTCTCCTGTGACAATGGTTCAGCGCTGGGAAGCCCTGTTCTGGGGCCACTATGCACTCTATACATCTCCTTAACATAACTCTGTCATTCATCCTTTCACTCATGCATTCATTCATCCACCCACTAACTCATTTGGATTTATTCGCTCACCCATCCACAATTAAAAAATTCACAAACTCAACAAGCATATGCAAGATAAATGAAAACAATAAATGTAGCAAAAAAGATAAAAAGAAATCTGCAGCCCAAACGTGGCAGGCATTAGCTTGCAATAAAAAAATAAACAAAACAGGAAAGGCAGTATGACTGATAGTGTTAAAACAATGCACCCTTAAAGGTCCATTGGCTTTAGCATATGCTTTTCACAATAAATATGCCAGTCTTACTGTACTTTATCAGGTTTGTGTATCAAAATCCGTGCCTACAGACTTTAGCCCAGTGTAATAACAATACACCCTTAAAGGCCTATTGCCTTTAATATATACTTTTCACAATAATTAAGTCAGGCCTACTGTTTGTGTTGTAACATTTCATAACAAATAGCTCAGTCTTGATCATGGGATTGTCACCATCACCATCTCAGGTCTATTGTACTGAGACTAAGCATTCCCACATGGCAAAGGCACTCTTTCAGTGGAAGCACACACCTTCTGCCAAATCAAAAGTTGTAGACAAGATGATGAACAGGTCAACTGAATCATAAACCCCTCTCTCAGTACAGCTTCTTGAAGCTCTTTTTCTGGTAATCACAAAGTAAATGAACAGCTGTGCTATCAAGCCAGACCTCAAACCAGCACAGAGAAGCATAAATCTGGGTAGATTTCTACGGAAATACCTGGTATTTATTTTATTAGTGGAATAATTTTGCCTGGCATGACATTCAATATGTCTGGACATTTTCCACGCACCATATTTATCTGGGAAGTTTTGCCGGGATGCTATTCGCCAGGGATACAGCTCATCAACAGCACATATATTTAAATGAATAGGGTCTTCTGGAAGTGGCTGGCTGTTGTCTTCTCGTCGACCCACGCACGAACCCTCTGAGCTACACGTAAAAGATCTTACAAAGGATCATGGTAACACGAAAACGCACTTCAGTTTTTTTAACCATATCAGCAGGGCCACTGGAATTATGCGGTAGGAGAGGACCAAATGATGTGGCAGGGTTGACTAAATTATGCAGCAGAAAAGGCAAATTATGCAAGCTAATGCGGCACCTTTCCTAATAGTATTACTTCATTATTTTGTCATTTTAACACTTGTTAGCAATGTCTGGGCGTAGGTTTCACCTCAGTTGAACACTTCAACATAGCAGTAAGCAAAAGATAGATGACCAGTCAACCTTTGAAAAGGACCTTCCACTGCGCGGCAAGACATGTTGCAGCAATTTTAGTAACGTTTGAGCCATTTAAGCTAGAAACTATTTTTTTGTTAAGATCTGCAGATTATGCTGCAGATGATGGATTATGTGGCAAATGCGTCAGAATCCATAATTATACTAAAAGTATACGCAGCAGCCACACAATTGTATAGTTCCAGTGGCCCGGCATATCAGTCATGAATAAAGCAACTGGTGCTATCACAGGCCCGCTGGCGCACTCCACTAAGGGGAGATCCCAAGCCACAAGTCTGCACTCCCCAAGGACGCACTCTGCCTCCTCCCATGAACACCACCCTGGACATGAGGCTGGCCTACAGGCATGGCCACTGGTGTTTTGCGATTCTGCTGTCGCAGCTTTTTTCGCATAATTATGGATTTGACACATTTGCCACATAATCCACCATCTGCCGCATATCCTGCAGATTTTAACAAAAATTGTGTTTCTAGCTCAAATGGATCAAAAGTTACTAGAGAATTGGCAACGTGTTCGAGCGCAGTGGTAGGCCCTTCACACTGGACGTCTTTCAGTTGCTTATTTCTGTATTTGGTTGTTAAACTAGTACTAATGAGGTGAAATATTTTCACAGACAGTACTATCATGTGTAAAATGACAAAATAAAGATGTCATAGCATCAAAAAATGTACTGTATTATGACACAAATTTGCCTTTTTTTGCAGCCTAATTTAGTCAACGCTGAATAATTTGCTGTTCCTCTGCCGCATAATTCTAGTGGCCCTGCCTATAGGGAAACCGTTGGCTACATCAGAGGGGAGGCACTGCTTTATGGGGTTGAAGCAGTTCAACTGCCCAGTGAAATGGGGCTGGGGCAGAGTAAGTTGCTTGCCTGGCACAGTCTATCCACAGTCGATAAAACTGCAATAACAAAGTAATTTAATGTATTTTGGAAATGTTTGCAAATACTTTTGCAGGTATAAAAACGACAACTGAAGATTTTTAAGAAAAAAGGGCTGCAAAATAACTTTCACAACTTTAATTTCTCCTTAAAGAAAAATGGGTGAAACATGGTTAGATTTTTAAAAAAACTTATTTAGAAAGAAAAATCTGTCAAACGATTTTCTGCAGAATGAGTTCTCCTTAATCCCTTGTTAATTTTTCCAGCGGTTTATTTGCAATTACTTGAAGCGATAATGAATTTCGCCGGCTTCCCCCAACGTGGGCTCCAGACAGGCAATGGACTACGCCCCGGCCCTCCTTGTCTCTCAAAACCACCGATTGATAGGGAATAATTAGGATTTCTCTGTTCGCCCCACAGTCTCCCCTCTCTGGCGTCAACCCTGAAAACGCGCAGCTAAAAACAGGGGTGAAGAATAAATACAGTAAAGATACATTTAGTTTAACGTTTTTACTTCGCACTTCATACCCAGCATCTGCTGTTTGTAAGCAAGGGGTGTCGCTATGATCCAGTTATATGGCACTGCGTAGGCAGGCCCCTCCCCGGGAGAATATTTCGGCTGATCTCTGCTGTTTGGGGACACCTTCTGTTGCCACATTTTCCAGGGCGTCTTAATTAACACACTGTTTTGCTGAAGTTACCGAAAAAATGCTGGAAATGAGATGCCTCAGCTGGCAAAATCAGCAAACACATCGAAGGTTGTGCCCTTGAAATGGGATCGACGGAGTCCAAGCGGACACAAAATGCCTATAAATGCATGGGCGTTATCTGTTATTGAGAGCGTTACTGCAAAGTGTACAAACGTTAACAAGTGTCACAGCGGAACCTAAAACACGATACTGGCTCGGCCAATGCTTGTTTGCTTTGGTATTGTGTGAAGTGAAGAAAAAAAACGTAATCTAAGATGGCTGCTTGTGCACCAGCACGCATGTGCACGCACGATGGCCATCTTGGAAAGTGGTTTATTTTACCTTAGTAGGAAACTGTTCCAAGATGGGCCCAAACGTACATGCATTGAATGGTTTTTCTCCTAAGAAACAAAAAAATCCAAGATGGCCACGTGTGAATGGGTGGTAATGGGCAGGAACCCCGGGGTTATGAGGCAAATGGAGCAGCCCACGAAAACGCAGCAGCTGATAAATTGGAAGGGGGTTGATGGGTGTGACTGGTGGGGATTAAGGTCATAATAGGGGTTCTAACATGCAGCTTTCGCAGCAGACCTTCGACCCTGTTGGTGGCCAGAGTGGTTGCTTTGTCTAGCCACCCTCCCAGGCCTGTTTTTCGCTTGCAGGATAAGGCAGGGAGAATTCCATGACTGTGTACATATAGTCACTTGGCCAGGATTGTTTAGTTAGATATACGTTTCAGAAGTTAGGGGTGACGATGGGGGGCAGGCGGAGCACGGGAGTATATAGGTTAATAAGCTGATGAAATATTTGGACTTTGGGCCTCTTTCTTGGAGTTGACTCGGTTGTGGTGCCTATGGTATGATTTGTCACTTTAGATCAGGTCGTGGCAGGAGGTGGAGAAGAGGCGCTACTTAGAAGTGTGTACATCCTGCGAGGAGGGAATGGGGGGGGGGGGGAAGGGTAACTAGTGACTCGTGACAAGGGCATCTCGTGGGGGATTGTTGGACAGCGAATGTTTCTGGATTAGCCTGGGTCGTGAGTGTGGGTGTTGCTGGTTATGGAGTGTCTGTGATCTGGGCGGGTTATGGATGGGTTAGGGTAAGGTAATGTCCTCTGTTTTAGTGAGGTGGTTTATGCATTGATGTCTACATTGCACAGTTAAACCACAAACCTGCCCCAATAAAGCAGCCTGGACGCTCTTAAGATTGTCTGTGTTTGCTCCTTCATCTCGTGGGTGTGAACATGCGCACTGTTCCAGCATCTAGGGAATGTTTTTGTTATACCTCGAAAGGAGATGAACAAGAAAGTCATCTGTAGTAATGTGGTTAAGTGAAGTTTGTTTCCGAAGTGACTACCAAAAATACTATCAGCACCTTGCAGAAGGTTTTCTTAGAGGAAGGTTACCACAGTCTCTTCATCACAGACAATGGGACACAACTGACCTCTCAAGAGATGAGGGCATTTTTAGAAAATTGTGGAATAAAGCACCATCGCACAGCTCTGTACAACCCTAAAGCCAACAGAATGGTGGAAAGGGCTAATCCAGCGCGGCTAATATAAATTCTTCTCCTTTGGACATAACATCCAGGTAAAATCACTCTTTAACAACTACACCATATGACGGTGGGGCCCATAACACCGCATAAACATTCACTCACTCAAATATTCCCTGGGTCACATCCACTTTCACCAAGAAGAAGAATTAAACTGCTGGAGGAACAGAATACCTTGTTAACATTTACAGGATATTACCTTAAACATTATGCATAATCAATTTTAATCCTATCAGTTCTAATCATCAAGGTATTCCGCTCTTTGGTCGATGGACCAACTAGTAGGATAAGTTGATGGTGATTAAGACCAGCTCAATCACATTTAAACCCATATTACTCATTATAATTCAATATTGAGCTAAGAACCACAGACTTGTTGTTTTAATTAGAAAAAAGTTTTATCTATTTTCTTAAATGCATGAGTGAGAATCAAGTTTATTAGTCATTTAATACTTTTCAATAGCATATAAGAAATAACCTTTAGGAAAAATATTTATGCATACCCTTCTCAGATGAAGAATGAAAATTCATCAAAGCAGATAAAATGTAGATCACAGCATGGAACTCCCAAAACTGACTGTCTGTCCCGCTAAAGGCCTCCTCGACGGATCTCCCATACAGGTTTCCCGCATCGATCTCGTTCCTTTTCCCAGTCAAGTTTAAAGTCCAAAATGAAAGTTTCTATAAAGAAAATGGCCTATTGAAGATAGCAGCAGCATCTCCAGCATCAACGTTCAGTGCCCAAAATTATATAGAAAAAGCGCTCCTCCTACTTAAGAGTAGGTCCTCTTATACCCTACTACTAGCTTACTAAACAAAAAGTTGCAATCTTTGGGGGCGACAATCACGCTAATTGGTCCATTGGAGGGGTGGCAAGAATCATCTCCTTGCCCTACTTGTTCAAACCGGAAACCGGTTCTAAAGTTGTTTAAGGATTATATTTTCACACGACCTTTGGGTAATAGCAGTCCAATTGACAGTTTGCTAAATGTTTCTTTTTCATTAGTCACTTTTAAACAGTCCATTGTTAATTCATCAGGGCTCATCCCATGTTTCTCACGGATGCATGCTGAGTCTTTTCTTGGCATTCCCCTCGTGTCAGGTCGGCCTGACCTTGACTCTTCTCACTCTGGGCTCAATCGGTAACCACGTGACTTTAGCTCTATGGCTTTCTTCCGCTTAGAGGCCATCTTTGTGTCTGCGCATGACCTCATCTGCCTCGGCAGCCATTTTTGCAGCATGGCCTAGCAGGCCCAAACGAACTATCATAGGAACAAACACAATCATAATTAAAATAAAGAAAATAAGCCTTTCTGTTTCCTACCCGTCATTCTAAGTACCCAAGTTAGGTGTTACCTAGCAGAAGCAACATTTAAAGCCATGTTTACTTACCATTCCACATTCTTTGCCACAATACAATTTTACTACATAGCACAAATCATGCGATTTTATTCTAATTAGTATGGAAATCACTATTTTAATTATTAATTTACTTTACAATTGTAAATAAGTTAGTTTTGCACATGAATAGCGATTACTACCCACTTATGTAAATGTTTATAAAAATGCAGATTGTTGATTAGTTGTGCAAACAATTAATATCGTTAAATTATTATCCCTATTATGGGGTGTTACAAATTTATTTCATTTACCTTGCTCCATCAATCCCCCCTTTGGTGATTTTTAATATCACCACAAAACCCATGTTATACAATTTTCAGATAAAATGTTTCGTGCCCACTTGCTTTTGTTAATTCATACATCAGTGTCCCGTTCATCTTGACCTTTTGTTCTTTTATATATGTTTTCTTTTAGTTCTTCTAGTTCTATTTCTCCCATTTCGCGTTCTCTTTCTTTATTTATCTTTTCTCTTTTTATCTTATTTTGTCTTTTTCTCCTTTTAATACATTCATAAACTAATTTCACTAATAACACCGTGAATATTATTACTGTTGTTGATATTAAAACTTTCCCTATAATAGAACCACCTATTTCAGTGAATCATTTCTGTATTGAGGAAAAACTCTTACCAAGTTTCTCCCAGGCACCTTCAACCTCCAGTGGAGCAAGTTCTTTGTGCAAATTAGTAATATTCTTTATATACTTCTATATATTTTCACTTTTATCAGGAATGTAAGTGCAACAATGTTGGACTTTCAGCATTCCACAGACTCCACCCTCTTTTGCCAAAAGAATGTCAAGGGCAAGTCGATTTTGCATCACCATAGCTCTCATGGCAACCATCTCGGTATTTACCATCAAGAACCCTCCAGCAGTATTCGTTGATAAACGATCTACTACTGTGGACAGTTTCCGAATTTTAAATGCATTTAAAGATATACCCACTGCTGGTATTATTGCTCCAAAAATGTCACCAACTATTTCTGAAAAACTTTCCCTTTTCCTACGTGTTAATGTTTCACCCATTCCGTGTGTTCCTTTTTCTCCTCTCTCCACATGAAAAATCTTTGGAAAGACCAGGCCTAAATAGTACCACCCATACCAATGATCCGGCAACCTGTAATAAGCTCTATTTCCGCAAATATAATAGAGCCCTGGAAATATTGGAGCTTTACCTCCTTTGAATCCCCATCCTCCTAAAATTTTGTAAGTATCTCGGCATTCACTGGAACCCACGAAATAGTTATCATACCTAGTCCTATTTCTACTAATGCACAATTTTCCCTGTTGGGGCCAATCTAAAGTCATAGCTGCATTTGTCTCTCTCTTACTATGGTTTTCTTCTTCAAATGCCAAAAAGGTGTTTTTGTCTCCTCTTCTAATACTTTTCTTTGAAACTTAACTCTTCTGTTTTCTACCATTTCTAAAAATACCTTTTCTTCTTTCTTTAACTCACAGGTAAGATTGTGCTTAACCACATATTCTAATGTTAAATCTTTGTTTTCTAGAAAAAATTCACCAAACATTCTTGCTTCTTTCACTTTGTTCAGTTCAGGGATTATAGGAACATTCGCAAAAACCTTATTTATGTCAGTATAATAATATTCTAATCTTCCAGTTTTATAAAATAAACTAGCTAAAACACTACATGTTATCCCATACGTCAAAGGAAGGTGATGATAGGTCACACCTTCTGTGACAGACGCAGGTAATTGCATACAAACATAACAATCCCTTACATCCATTGTTTCTACATATTCATATAACAATTTTGTGAAAACGTTCTTAGAAAAATCAGTTATGGACCTATCCTTATGCAACTCGGTACTATCTATTAATGTTGCTGTGCTCCCTGTGTTAGCTTCTTTGTCCTTTTTCGTGTTATTTTCCCTTATGGCTTTTTCTTCTACAGCTAACCTCAATGGAATGGTTATTGCTAAAATAAGCCAAACAAACATTATTAATCCGGTACAATAAAAACACATCCTACACCATCTACATAAGAAATCTCATCTAGATTTTCTATTCTCAGTATCTGCCATTCTATACTATTGCCTAATTATTTATATATTGTATAGAAAAATGTGTCAACACACCTCAGAATGACGTATCAGCCACTCTACCCTTTCACTTTGTCTCGTTTGGTACTTTCTTTAGTTCTTTTCAGAACTCTTCTTTATCTCTTTTAGGTTTCGATGTCCAATCCGGATTTTCTTTTTACCCTTTCAGACTTGTTGCACTTCACTCTCACCCATTTGTTTGCTGCTTTCTTCTGGGCTTTCGTGAGTGTTATCTTCCTCCTTGATGTAAGTCAATGCGATGTATAGCCACTCAGGTGACTTATATTTCAGATTAGGTTTCTTCACTCTCTTTATTTTCTGCAATTGTTTTCCACTTTGTTTGGTTTGTTCCCTTTGACTTATCTCATTTACTTGTTCTGCATTATTTCTATTTAAGTTTATTATCTTGTATCTCAATCTTTTAACTTCATGGGGCCAATTGTCTCCTTTTCTTGGCCTTTTTGGTTCACTTTCCTTTTCCTCTCGTTCTGTTCTCCAAGTCCTCTTTCTTGGTCCTAGTCTCTGCTTTCTCTCTTCTTCACTTTCTTCAGATTCTGTTTCAGACCTTATTTCACTTCCTCTTATTTTGAACTTTATGATTTCATTTTCATCATCTATCTCTGAACCTTCTTGTTTCTTTTCTGTTGAGACACTGGTTTCTGTCCCTCCTCGAGTTTCTTCCGAATTCTTGTTAATCTCTCTGTCGGTTTCTAAATTTCCCTGTTGTTCTTCTTTTTGTTGGTCTGTCCCTATTGCTCCTCGGGGTTCTTCCGATTCTTCTTCTTCTACCTCTCTATCTGAATCTAACCCTTCCTTATCTAATTTTCCAATTTTCGAAGGAAATCTACCATAACTTGTGCTTGGCTGATCATTGTCACGGTCTCTTGGTTCAGTTTCTTCATTTATAATGTCAGTTCTCCATTTATTCTTGTGCTCTTCATCACAATCTGACTGGTCTGTTTCAGATGCTGAACTGGTATCTGATATTTCCAGATGTCGACTTACAGGTCGATCTTCAAGTTCTGGAACTTTTGTTACTTCAGGTTCTCCTTCTGTTGTCAAGCTTGTACCTGGGTCTTCCAGATGTCGACTTACAGGTCGAGCTTCAGGATCTGGAACCCGGCTTGTTTCAACTTCTGCATCGGATGCTGAACTGGTATCAGATATCTCCAAATGTCGACTTACAGGTCGATCTTCAGGATCTGGAACTCTGATAGTGTGGCTGGCATGCACCCAGTTTTTCACTCCAGCACATTTGACAGCAGTTGTTGTCACCAGGATCACTTGACATGGCTTATCCCAGCGAGGGACCAAGCAGTTTCTTCTTCTGTGGACTTTTATGCGGACCCAGTCTCCTGGACTCAAATCATGAGCTGGTTTTCTTTCAAGAGTGGTCGCATCCGGTCCAACCTGATGAAACACAGAATGTACCACATCAGCCAATCCCTTACAATAATCCAACACGAGATCATCAGTTATAGTCAGCAGTTTGTTGACAGGTACTTGTGCTTGTCTCATTGCTCGTCCCATGATTATTTCGTGGGGACTCAGACCTGTTTTTCTGTCAGGTATGCTTCTGATAGTCATTAGCACCAATGGTAGGGCATCAGGCCATTTGAGTCCTGTGGCTTGACACATTTTCCCCAACCTATTCTTTATTGTTCCATTCACTTGTTCTACCACTCCAGAAGCCTCTGGTCTGTATGCACAGTGTAATTTCTGTTGAATGTCAAGAGCCTCACATATCAATTGAATTAGTTCATTTTGAAAATGTGTTCCTCTATCTGTTTCAATCGTTACTAGAAATCAGTATCTTGGAATGAATTCTCTCAGCAAGAGTTTAGCTACAGTAACTCCATCATTCCTTCTTGTCGGATAGGCTTCCACCCAACGAGAAAACAAACAAACGACCACAAGAACATACTTCAGTCTATTGCTTGGGGGCATCTCAATAAAATCCAGTTGCATTCTAGTAAACGGACCTCCTTCTCGCCCTATTGTCCCTAGACTCACTACTGTTTTTCTTCCTGGATTTATCTGTTGGCAAATAAGACATCTCTGACAAAGACTCTCAGCTATAGCTCTGAATTTTGGGTTATACCAGGTTTGTCTGAAAAGTCGGATCATGGCATCCCTACCAATATGAGCTTGTCCATGGTACATCCGTGCCATGTTAGAAATCATGCTATCGGGCATAACTGGTCTTTCATCTCTATAAACCCAAACGTCATCTTCCTCCCTTCTTCTGCATCCTGCTTTTATCCAACCATCTTTCTCCTCCTCGTCTGCTTCTTCCTGTAACTGTCTCACTTCATCCCATGTTTCAACAACGTTAGTAAACAGCAAGGGACATGAAACATTCTCTTTTTCTCTCCTATTTACCGAAACCATATTTCTCGCACAATATTGGGCTATTTCGTCAGCGTACCTATTGCCCACGGTAATGTAATCTGCTTTGTTTCTGTGTGCAGCACACTTCACCACTGCAATCTGTTTAGACAGCTGTATCGCCTCAAGCAATTTCTTCACAAACTCACCATTTCTGATTGGAGTCCCTGCAGACGTCAAGAAACCTCTCTGAGACCAGATCTGTCCAAAATCGTGGACCACTCCGAAGCCATACTGGCTATCAGTGATCACCGTAATTCGGACATTCTTCCCCAGTTTGCATGCTTGAATCAGAGCAATCATCTCAGCCACTTGGGCTGAACGTATCCCTCTCAGACAAGATGCTTCCATTATTGTAGCTACTGTACACACAGCATACGCTGCCCTCAAAACTCCTTCACTCGTCCTCAGACACGAACCGTCCACAAACATCACATAATCTGATTCTTTTAAGGGTTCATCTTTTATGTCCGGCCTAGGTTTCGTACAGAATTCAAGTACATCCAAACATTTGTGATCGACTTCATCTTTGTCTCCTATACTCCCTTCATCTGGCAACGATGTTGAAGGATTCACACTTGTGCATCTGTCAATGGTTACATTATCTGCACTCAAGATCACCTTTTCATACCTAGTCAGCCGACTATGTGTCATGAATTGAGTTTTGGTTCTTGTCAAAAGAATTTCAACAGAATGTGGAACATATACTCTCAGTGGATATCCCATCACAATGCCTTCACTCTGTTCCAGACTTACGCAAGTAGCAGCTACTGCTTTCAGACAGCCAGGCAACGCTTTTGCTACCGGGTCTAAAACAGCTGAAAAATATGCAATAGGTCTTTTCATTCTTCCATGTCTTTGCACTAATACTGAAAGTGCACATCCATCTCTCTCACTACAATACAGCTCAAATTCTTTTTCATAATCAGGCATTCCCAGTGCCGGTGCTTCACACAACCTTGTCTTTAGTTCTTTGAAGGCTTTCATTTCTTCGTCATTCAGTTCAAACGGATCTTTGACATCCTTTTTTGTCAGTCGCTGTAAAGGTTTTGCAATCAATGAAAATCCACTTATCCACTGTCGACAATACCCAACCATTCCAAGGAACATTCTCACTTCTCTCTGTGTCATTGGAGCGCTCATTCCTCTGATAATTTTTATTCTTTCTGTCGTTACCTTCCGCATCCCTTTCTCAATCTTGTGACCTAGGTATTGAACTTCCTGCTGACAAAATTGTAATTTAGACGGAGACACTTTATGTCCTCCTTCAGCTAAGTGGTTCAATAAAGCAATGGTGTCGGTAACACATGCTTCTTTGGTCTTTGATGCCACTAACAGGTCATCAATGTATTGGACCAACACAGATTTTTCTGGCATTTTTAAATCTTCCAAAGATTTCTTTAGGATCTGATTAAAGATTGAGGGACTTTCTGTGTACCCCTGGGGAATTCGGCACCATGCCAAAATACGCTCTCCGAACCGGAACGTAAATAATGGCTGACTATCTGGATGTAATGGAATAGAGAAAAATGCATGGCATAAATCAATCACTGTGTACCATTCTGCATCATATGGAATCTGATACAGTATTACAGCGGGGTTTGGCACAATTGGACAACAAGGAATAACAATTGTATTGATCTTTCGTAAATCTTGTACTATCCTATATGTACCATTTGGCTTTTCAGTCCCATTATAGGTGAATTACATGGACTGCTCATTATTTCTTTCAAAATTCCCTGTTCAATCATTTTATTAACTACGGGTGTTATTCCTTCAATAATTTCGGGTGTTAATTTGTATTGTGGAGTGTTTGGAAAGTTTGTTCCTTCTCTTACAGTAATTTTGACAGGGTCTACTCCTTTCATTAACCCAATGTCTTCACCTGTGAAATCCCATACATCAGATCTGACTGATTCTTTTAACTCAATTGGGATTTTCTCTGCATCAAACACAGGAAACATGTCATTTACTCCTGGTTCTAGTTCTGCCATTGTCATTTTATACAGTACATCTTCATCTGGTGTCTGAAATGCAATACCATCTGGAGTACAATAAATGGTGCAATTCATTTTACAAAGCAGATCGCGTCCTAGCAAGTTTACAGGACTGCAATCACACACCACAAATCGGTGCATTTCTCTGAATGGTCCAACTTTCACCTCTACTGGTCTGGTAAGAGGCGCCTTAATCTGTTGATTCGAAACACCTACGACTTGGATATATTCACCTGAGAGAGGAAGGTTTGGAATTTCCACTGACCTTACAGTAGAACGGGTAGCTCCAGTGTCCACAAGAAATTTAACATTTGCACCATTCACTTCTCCATCCACAAATGGACCTGTCTGGTCTACCTCTAGAGTTGCGCCAAGAGCGCACTCTTCCTCCTCTCCTAGGCACCGTCATAAACTTTCATCCGATTCATTCCAATCTTATCGCAACCAATACTGCGATATTGCGGCTGCGAGCGGCAATTTTGTTACCTGCTCTCCTCCGTAGAATCCTGTCTCTGCACTGTATCTCTGGGGGTTTACACTCTTGGGAAGAGGTGGTTGTGGCACCTGACTCTGTTGAGTAACAACCTGCGGTTGCTGCAGCTGTTGGTAACTCACCTCACTCTGCACCTGTGGATTTAATGATTGATTTTCCGTATTAGCTTTTGGAGGAAATTTACACTCGTTTCTCCAATGCCCTAATTTTCCGCAGTTGTGGCAGGGCCATTTCTTTTGGCCTCTTCTATACTCATTTGACCTTTACCTTTACCTATATTCGGTTTGGATTTAGTCTGTCCTGTCTCACCAGTCTGATTATTCATTTGAGCTTCTTGTTTTTCTGCAACCTTTACTTGTGCCCACATCGCCTTTTCTTTTAATTTACGCTGTCTACATTCAATGTCATCACTACAATATTTGGCAGATCTCAACACCTTGTCCACGGTTCTGTTTTGCCAGCACAACATATGCTGATTAATCATTTCACTTATTTCTGGTTTCAGTCCATAAACAAACCTATATATAAAATGACTCGTGTCCTTTTCACTCAAAGTCTCATAACCGCTATACTGTTTGAAAACTAAGAGTAGCCTTTCATAGTAGGTGTGTACAGACTCCTTACTCTCCTGTGTAGTTCTGTAAATTTTTACCCAATCAGTTTCTTTGGGTGGAATTTTGTTTTTCAAAAATGTAATAACCGGTTCGTACTTCCTCATTACTTCTGGACCTGGCGCTCCAGTTTTTGCATCTCTTGGGTATTCTACTGTTGGCCAATCAATGGTAATCTAACATTCTGTCCATAAATCGGCTGGTACTAATATGTCAAACAATCCATCCAAGTCTACCCACAACACTTTTGAAACCTTGACAAACCTTTCCACTTGTCTGTACCATTCTACAGGCTTTTCTCTCAATTTCGGAAAGTCATTTGTAAATGACAGTATATCTTGTCTGGACCATGGAACATGTACATAACTACCTCCTGGAGTTTCTCTCATCGGATACTCCCGTACGATTGATTCCTTGTCTGTCACCGCAAAAGCCAAAGACGCTTTGTCGGTTGTTCTCTCATTTCTTTTGCTCCACCTGCTCCTCCATCTGTCCACATCTCCCCATTTTCTCAACAAAATGATCAGTTCTTTTATCTGGGTTAATCGTCCTGATGTGTTCAGATTTTCTATATCTTTCTCACAAAAATCTACCCTATATGGTTTCTGCAAACTCCTGACTTTTACAAATTCTACTCCTAATTCATTCGCTGTCTCTTCCAATTTTTCATGTAAATTTCTAGCTCTCCAAGTAATGCTCTTACACAAGAACATGATCTCCTCGTCCCGATATGTTTTTAATTTTTCTGTACCAATAGTCCCTAAAATCAACTCTTCCATATCTATCTTTAGCCTGATTACATCCAATGGTTGCGGTTCTGTATCTTTCTTTTGTAAATTTCTCATCCATTCATTTAATTCTTCTGGAGTTGGACCTACAGGTGTACTATTTATTTCTATCCAATTTTTGTTTCTCTCTGGCGTTTCAGATGCTGACTCTGTTCCCATAGGAATCCTTTTTATTTCACTTTCATTTACTGTCAGGTTGGTAGGCGGACTCGGCCTATACGAGCTAACCAAATCTTTTGTCTCCCTACTTTCTGTAATTATCCCTTCTCTCATTCTTTGCATATTCGAATTCATTGGGATGGTTAAGGAATTCTCATCTATTCTTTGATTTTCAAAAACTGGTATTACGGGTCCTATTGTTACTGGCACAGTCACAGCTTCCATGTTCATTGTTAACTCTCTTATTTTCTCAGTCAATTCTCTTGTAGTTTTTGCTAACTCAGCTGCATTGCCATTGTCAGATTTCTCGCTTTGTGGAGTTTCTGTTCATTTGACCTATTTACATCGTATCTTCGTTCTGGACTTTTGTTGATATGGAGGTGGCTTTCTGTTTAAAATATCTTCCAGCAATTCATCCTCTGTTTCACTACCTCCATACCCGTACCTCTCTGTAGCTGTATGTTTCCTTTTCTCTGTACACTTCCTTCCTGCAACCTCTTAGACTGTTACAGCTGGAAACAAACCATCTGTCATATTAGCATATCTCCAACGTCTCATCCTGTCTTCATGATTCACTCCCCATACTCTTCCATGAACCAAACTATAATTCTTTGCACCTCTGTGTCTTTCTCTCTCATACATTTCGTCTTCCCATTCACCTAATGCTTCAAACTGTGTCGGTCTAGGTCTTGGCTCAAGTTTCATCATTTTCTCTCTCAAATTCCGAAGTACAGCTGTGCTAAACAAACCATTTTCTGAAAAAGCCAATATTCCATCATTCTGAGTATATTTTCTCCAATTCTCTAATCAAATACAAGTATGATGACCATATTTCAGCATCATATGAGAAGCTGGTGTTTTCGGTGGAGGAATTACTTGTCCCTCTCTAGTCACTACCTTCTTGTCTTTCTTGAAAAAGTTTTTAATTTTCGCCATCTATGACGGTTTCTCTCTACAATACTCATAATAAGCCATATTCACGATTCTTCCCTTCTGACAAATTCACAACTCGGTTCTGTTTACTATACGCTATTCGGACCTATCCCAGCGCGTCTCACACTAACGCACCAATCCGAAGACTATACGTCACTCTCTACAGACCTATCCCAGCGCGTCTCACACCAACGCACCAATCAGGTCGTTCTTCGTGTTTCCAAGCACTGGCCAATCCCAGCGCGGTCTTTTGTCAACGTCGGTTCTACTCCTGACCCCCCCTTTACATCAATTATCGGCACTTTTCCTTTGTACCGATCTTATTAGTTACAACATAAAACACATTTCCATTGCCTGTTTTCGCTAAACAAAAGAGATAGTTTACTCTATCGTGCAAGAATACTGTTTCATTCGACAAGCAATGGGTAAACCCGTTTCTCTGGGGATAAAACACATGTGGAGACTACACTGCTCCTGAGAATTAAGGCCAGAGTTTCACAAGAAAACCGGTTGCTATCTCACTCATACACGTTTTATACATGAAAAGTCCCTATCATAACACAACCTGTGTTATCACCAATTTGAAAATCAGACAGTGCACTATTCCATGTGACTTCTCTTGTCACACGTGTCCACTTCCCACCTTCCGGAAGCTTCAAAATTTCCGACTTACATATAACATGATACAATTCGACATGAAGTGTTAGACATGAAATAATCAATAACCAATAATCACCAAACTAATCTATAGTAACCATAACTCTGCTACCAAGAAATCTAATCCAGCGCGGCTAATATAAATTCTTCTCCTTTGGACATAACATCCAGGTAAAATCACTCTTTAACAACTACACCATATGACGGTGGGGCCCATAACACCGCATAAACATTCACTCACTCAAATATTCCCTGGGTCACATCCACTTTCACCAAGAAGAAGAATTAAACTGCTGGAGGAACAGAATACCTTGTTAACATTTACAGGATATTACCTTAAACATTATGCATAATCAATTTTAATCCTATCAGTTCTAATCATCAAGGTATTCCGCTCTTTGGTCGATGGACCAACTAGTAGGATAAGTTGATGGTGATTAAGACCAGCTCAATCACATTTAAACCCATATTACTCATTATAATTCAATATTGAGCTAAAGAACCACAGACTCGTTGTTTTAATTAGAATAAAGTTATCTATTTTCTTAAATGCATGAGTGAGAATCAAGTTTATTAGTCATTTAATACTTTTCAATAGCATATAAGAAATAACCTTTAGGAAAGAATTTTATGCATACCCTTCTCAGATGAAGAATGAAAATTCATCAAAGCAGATAAAATGTAGATCACAGCATGGAACTCCCAAAACTGACTGTCTGTCCCGCTAAAGGCCTCCTCGACGGATCTCCCGTACAGGTTTCCCGCATCGATCTCGTTCCTTTTCCCAGTCAAGTTTAAAGTCCAAAATGAAAGTTTCTATAAAGAAAATGGCCTATTGAAGATAGCAGCAGCTTCTCCAGCATCGACGTTCAGTGCCCAAAATTATATAGAAAAAGCGCTCCTCCTACTTAAGAGTAGGTCCTCTTATACCCTACTACTAGCTTACTAAACAAAAAGTTGCAATCTTTTGTGGCGAGAATCACGCTAATTGGTCCATTGGAGGGGTGGCAAGAATCATCTCATTGCCCTCCTTGTTCAAACCGGTTCTAAAGTTGTTTAAGGATATTTTCACATGACCTTTGGGTAATAGCAGTCCAATTGACAGTTTGCTAAATGTTTCTTTTTCATTAGTCACTTTTAAACAGTCCATTGTTAATTCATCAGGGCTCATCCCATGTTTCTCACGGATGCATGCTGAGTCTTTTCTTGGCACTCCCCTCGTGTCAGGTCGGCCTGACCTTGACTCTTCTCACTCTGGGCTCACTCGGTAACCACGTGACTTTAGCTCTATGGCTTTCTTCCGCTTAGAGGCCATTTTTGTGTCTGCGCATGACCTCATCTGCCTCGGCAGCCATTTTTGCAGCATGGCCTTGCAGGCCCAAACAAACTATCATAGGAACAAACACAATCATAATTAAAATAAAGAAAATAAGCCTTTCTGTTTCCCACCCGTCATTCTAAGTACCCAAGTTAGGTGTTACCTAGCAGAAGCGACATTTAAAGCCATGTTTACTTACCATTCCGCATTCTTTGCCACAATACAATTTTACTACATAGCACAAATCATGCGATTTTATTCTAATTAGTACGCAAATCACTATTTTAATTATTAATTTACTTTACAATTGTAAATAAGTTAGTTTTGCACATGAATAGCGATTACCACCCACTTATGTAAATGTTTATAATAATGCAGATTGTTGATTAGTTATGCAAACAATTAATATCGTTAAATTATTATCCCTATTATGGGGTGTTACAAATTTATTTCATTTACCTTGCTCCATCAGTAGTCAAGGGTGCTATTTTGATGGCAAACCAGTGCGGTAGAGATGTGGAAGAAGTGGTGAATGACATGATTTGGGCTCATTGATCAATGGTGAATAATGTAACCAACATATCCCCTTCTGAGAAGATGCGGGGGAGAAAGGCAGGTACAAAGTTGACACCTGCGTGGCCGGCTAAAAATGGCAGTGAAGCATTGAGAAGAATTGTAGATGTGGACTTGACACTTCGTAAAGAAAAAGGTTTGTTTCTAGTGAAACAAATCAAATATTTGGGGTACACTATTTCTGCCGACGGAATCAAACCAAAAAAATGTACTGAAGGCAATTGAATTGGCACAAGCACCCACTGATAAAGAATAAAGCAGATTGTTCATGGGTTTAATTGAATATTATGCAAAATTTGTAGAGAAATTTGCAGAAAAGACTGAGTGTTTGAGATCATTACTGAGGAAGGGGGCACATTCTGTTTGGGTCTAAGAACAAAAGGATTGTTTTGCTGCTATTAAGAATAAGATTTGTAGAGCAGGTATCTTGGTGCCTTTTGACATCAAACTTAAGTCTCTAGTGATGGTGGACGCCAGCGCCACAGGTGTTGGTGCCATTCCCTCTCAAAAACATGGGATTGTGGAAAAAACTGTGGCAGTCGCTTCTAGGACCCTTACTGCTTCAGAAAGAAATGCCTCTGCCATTGAGAGAGGCCCTAGTGGCAGATGGGATGTGGAGTACTATAGAATCTTTGTGTGGAGTACTCAATTTATTTTGAGGTCAGACCGCAAACCCTTAATCAAAGTGTTACTTCCAGGAGGGGCTGTGAAGAGTTCTGCAAGATTAGCAAGATTGGCAGCAAGACTTCAGGAATATTAATATACTCTGGAACATATTCAAGGTTGTAAATACGCTCAGGCGGACTGGACTGTCTGTCCAGATTGTCAGTGGACTGGAAACTTGTTGAAGGTCCCCCACTTTCACATAGTGAATGTGATGGTGCCGTAGCATCAGTTGAAGATGCAGTGATGGGGGGAGAAGGTGCGTTTACATTTGATGAATGGAATCAGGAGATGTAATGATGTCCTCAAAGAAGTGTTGAGCATGGTGAATTTGGGGAGCAGGAGGGAGTTGTGTGTCAGTGTCTGTGCGACCCTTTCTAAAAGTATTACAGGAGTTGTCTTTGAGTGGTAAGAAGGTGTTGATGAGGGGTGACAGATTTATACCACCGGTTGGTCTGAGGAACAAACTTATGGCGCTAGCTCACGAGGGTCATTTAAGACAGAGTTTGCCTCGGCGACGGCTTAAAGCTCATTTTTGGTGTCCAGGTATGGATGGAAGGGGAGACAAGATTGAAGGTGGGAACTAAAGCGGTCATGGGACAGATTACAAATCCAGGAAGGGCATGGCACAGTGTTTGTGTGGATTTTATTGGTCCCATGTCGGAATTGGGTACTGAAAACAGGTTTGCTATGGTAGCCATTAATGTATTTTCAAAGTGGTAGTGGGTAAAATTTCTGAAGAAGATTATGACAGAGGCTACGACCCGTGGTCTGGGCAAGGTGTTTTTGGAAGGTGTCTCATCGGTACCGATAACGGACAATGGCACCCAGTTAGTTTCAACTGAAATGAAGAGCTTTTTGTCAAGATGTGGTATTACACACCCTCGCACTTCTCTTTACAATCCACAATAGGTTGGTCAAGGGAGTCATTAAAATGGCAATTGCAAATGGACTGGATGTTGGAAGATATGCTGAGATGTTGTGGGCTTATCGCACCACTGGGCATGATATTACCCAGAAGTCTCCATTCAAACTTATGAGAGGGTGAGTTCTAGGAACCAAATTGGGACCCTTGTGGATGAAAGAGTGGATAACAAGTGGAGAGAGGTGCATATTGGAAGAGGAAAGACATGCTCAGTTTTCTGATGGAGGCATAAGAATTAGTGATTGGGTTAAGATCAAGACTTGAAGAGTTATTATGAAAGGGTTGTCCAATTTAGGGATCCGTACGAGGTCAAACAGTCATTTCAGTTTTATGTTCTCTTGGACAACGGTGAGGGGAGGAATCGCCGCAGGGTGGCTTTGTATCAGAGAGGAGGGGAGTGTTCAAGGGAAGATGTGGATGAATGCAGCGGATGTATGTTTGGCAGGATGTAGATCAAAGAGTAGAAAGGGAAGTCACCAATGCACAAATGGCAGCTGGGACTAGTCAGGAAGAAAGTGGTCCAGTGCCCAGGGTGGACAGAAGTACCAGAGTTCGCAGGCCTCCTGAATATTTGAAGGACTTTGTCCAATAGTGTTGTTTGCAGGAATGTGTTTTCTCCTTTGCATTTATTGTATTACAGCGTAAATGTGTTTTCTTTCATGCATTTATTCCTCTCATGCTCTCTTTTGTTTTCTTATATAGAAGGGAATGGGGTTAGTTCTTATACACTTTATGATTATTAGTTTTTCAAACATTTGCTCATCTGTGTTGCTCATGAAATAAACTCTCACCTTCAACTATACCGTGCCGGTGTTTGCCTTCTTCTGTATGGCAAGGAGCATATATACTGACAGCTCTATAGGGGCGCTTTGGCACAGGGCAATTAACATAGTACACCGATCCTGACGGTCAATGTCATCAAATACCTTTAAAAAGTCCTTTCTATAAGCAAACCCACAGGAGAGCACGTCACAGTATTTCACCAGTTTTGGAGGGCGTGAAAGGCCTGGAAAGGGAAACACTTGGGTATGCTCAAGAGAAATGGAAAAGTAAGCATTGTTCTCACAGTTAAGCTGCAGGACACACCAAATTTACATCAAGGTCACTTAAGTGACGCATTGTGCTCTGCATAATTTATTAACCATGTGATGCATATTTTTTCCAGCTCCGCGGCAAGAACTGCACTGCCACATAATTCTTGGGGCCCCTGGTACTGTCAGAGAGGGGCATATGGAAATGTACGCCCTACACAGGGCCAAGAATCTAAGGTAGCTCAGGTGGTTCTCGGGCCTGCTGCAGAGACCCACAAGCAACCGGCAATGAAACGCTTAAAACTGCAGTAAAAAAAAAAATGCAGTAAACTCACTGGACTGGTGTAACTACTTCAGAGAGAACTGTATGAGGACTGTAGGCCGCTTGTTTCAAACAAAGTAAGCTAGCCCAATGGGTTCATACTAAGGCTGCAGGGCCAGAGGTTCAAACCCCAGTAAGATGGGCCCGCGTGACTGATGCAGGGGTCCTGCTGGCCACAGGCTCTGATCCACAGGACTCCTACCCATCAGTGACGCACTAAGACTCATCCTCAACATCTCCATCGAGAGAGAGGGATAGAAAGGGGGAAAGCAGTGTGCAGAGCATAGGGAGGAAACTACAGGGCCTAGGAAGGGAAATTCAGGGCACAGGGAGGGGCAGACATACCATAGGAAGAAAGGGGAGGGGGCTTCGAGGATATAGGGAGGAGGGGGAGCTGTGGTACAAATGGTACAAAGGAGATGGCCGCTGTAGAGCATAGGAAGTCAATTGCAGGGAATAAGGAATAGAGATGGTGTGCACGGGTAGGAGGGAATAAGCCGTGAGGGAGGGCATGGCTAGGGAGGAAGCTGCGGAGCATAGGCTGGGAGAGCACGGGTATGAGGGTGGAAGCTGCGGACCACAGGCCTGAGGAGGGACAGGACCCAGTCAGGAGTTCCCTGCAGGGTAGCTGAGTTCACCTAGTAAGAGACACTGCAGGCCGCCCATCAATCATTAACTCACCAGACTGCTCGCCTGTGGATAGGAGAGAAAAGAAAATACGTGGGTGGTAGATGTATAGGATGATTTGTCTGTGATCTTTGATCGAACCCCCTCCCCCACCCTACTTCCACAAACAACACAAAGGGAGGTTTCCACAGCCCTGTGAAGACCGACTCTGTAGAGAAGGTCACAGACTCCTGACTGAACCGACAAACCACCGACTGAGAATGAACGAAAGGGCCAACACAAAACGGATGTAGTAATAAACTCCAGCAGACAGAGAGTAACTTGTGTTGAGTTTATTACAAGACAGTTACACAGCAGAGACAGCAAAGAAGATAGCCAACAGCTGGGTCCCAACTGCCCTCTTGCACTATTCAAAACCCAGAACCCAGTGACCATGCATCCAGGCAACCACCAACATTCCACCTGTCATAGCCTGGAATGCAGCACACCATTGAGAGTATAACATATCCTCTCTTCTCAATAAAAATAAAAAAAAACAATAACAAAACACAAAACATAAAAGCATAAAGATAGTACATGCTTGCACAATTAAAAACTTATTACATCACAATTGGTATCTTTTGGGGATCACCTTAGATCTTGTGCTCCTTCTAAGAGGAACTTGGAGACCCACAGTCTCGGAAGACGAAGGTACATTTGAGGAACATGGAACGACATTTTTCACTTTTACAATCTTTCCTACATTCCACCAGTTGCCTCCCTCAACCTGTACAGCATTTTTCCCCACCCGCGTGACTAAAACAGGTGGACCAAACTTACTCTCTCCCTGCTTAACATGAATGGAAGATTTAACACGGACCAAATCCCCTATAAATACAGGTACAATTTTTGCAGACTTCTTCTTGTCAAACCAAGATTTTTGTTTAATTTGGGAGTCCAAAACATTCTCTTTCACCACCTCCATAAGACTGTCAACATTGTGAACGGATTTGACCCACTTATTCATCCATGCTGGTTTAAAACTAGTGTTTGCTTTTCTCCCTCTCAATAGTTCAAAAGGCAAAATTTTAGTTGTGGAGTGTGGAGTGGTCCTGTAGAACCAAAGCATGCTATTTACAGAGTTCACCACATCGCAGTTGGAATGTTTTGCCCATCTGATGCAGTCTCCCACAACCCTATTTATGCGTTCTACGAGACCATTTGATTGGGGATGGTACAGGGAACTTTTGACATGCTTTATGTTGCATGACTGCAAGAAAGACTCGAACGCAGTACTGGTAAACTGTGTGCCGTTATCTGTCACCACCGTTTCAGGAAAACCTTCCCTCATAAACACATCCTTTAAAAAAACAATAACACTAGCCGAGGAAATCTCTTTGACAAATTTTAACTCGGGCCATTTCGATGCGTAATCTATTAACACCACAATGAAACGAGAACCTCCTTGTAAAATTTCTAAAGGACCTACAATGTCCAACCCCAACTTGGACCAAGGTGCAGATGGACATTCAATGGGATGAAGGGGTGGTGTTACTACTTTCAAACCCTTGTCAGCAGACCTGCATATTATGCACACATTGACCACGTCATGCACATCACTGTCCATGGAGGGCCACCAAAAACAATCTCGAACTCTACGCTTGGTAAGTGTCGAACCCAAATGACCCTCATGGGCTTTAACAATAATACTTCTTCTAAGGCTCTGTGGAGGAATAAGTTTGTCTGCACGTATCAAAACACCGCCCTCCATTGAAATTTCAGATTCAACTTTCCAGAAAGGTTGCAAACATTGAGGGAGAACACGTTCTCTAGGCCAACCAGTCCTTGCATACTCGCACACTTGTTGCAATACTTCATCATTAGACAGTGCATCTAACCAACTTTCCTCGGTACCAAGACTATGCTCAGGTAAGTCAATTGCAGCAATAAAACAGTCATCTGAATCCTCATTACTACAATCCGCAACATAAGACTCTTTTCCTTTATCACCCATGGGGAACCTAGATAAAAAAATCGGCTCTGACATTTCTGCCCCCAGACACATGAACAACATCGAATTGGTATTGCATCAGGCGAGAAACCATCCTGAGAATCCTCGGAGAACAGCATTTACTGGTGCCCACACTAAGTATATTAACCAGAGGTTTATGATCCGTCCTTAACAAAAAACGTCTTCCCCAGACATAGGAACTGAACTTTTCAATTGCCCAAAGACAAGCCAATAACTCTTTTTCTATTACAGAGTATTGAATTTCCCCATTCCTTAAGACTCTAGACGCAAAAGCAACCGTATTTTCACCACCCGGTGAATCTTGGGTCAAAACTCCCCCCAGACCCACTTGACTTGCGTCAACCGTAATACAGGTTGGTAACAAAGGATCATAAGGCTTAAGAGCACCACTATTGACAAGGCACTCTTTAACAAGACTCAGAGCCGAAACACACTGTTCTGACCAACAAAAAATTACACCTTTCCTGAGCAGCGAGCTAATGGGGCGTACTATAGAAGCATAGTTAGGAATAAACTTTGAATAATATTCGAGCAAACCTAGCAAAGACTTTACTCCCGTTTTGTCTATAGGAGCAGGAGCACAAATAATCGCATCTAGCAATCCTTGTCTGGGTCTAATACCCTCTCCAGAAATATGGTGACCTAAATATTCGATTTCATCGCAAAGAAACTTACATTTTTCTGACTTAACTACTACACCATGATCTTTGAAAATCTCCAAAACCTTCCTCAGTAGAAAATTATGTGAAGGAATGTCTTTAGTGTGTATGAGGACATCGTCTTGAAACACAAGAACGCCATCGATACCCCCAAGCATGCCTTGCATGACCCGTTGGAAAACTGAAGCTGCCGAAGCAAGTCCGAACGGCATCCGTTTATATTGAAATGTGCCTAAAGGAGATATAAATGCAGTGAGGTGACGAGATTCTGGGTCTAGCTCAATCTGATAGTATGCACTGGCTAGATCCAGTTTTGAAAAATAGCGAGACCCTCTGACACTTGAAAAAGATCACAAATTTTGGGTAGTGGGTGAGAATCTATCCATATTTCTCTATTAAGAGACCTCAAATCCACACAAACGCGCAACTTGCCACATTTCTTGCGTGCGACGACCAAAGGCGAAAGCCACAAAGAAGATTCTGTTGGCTCAATTATCCCTTGATCGCACAGAGACTTTAGCTCTGTTTCGAGATCATCTCGCACGCTGAAAGGTACACCCCTTAATTTGTGTTTTACCGGAGAAGCTCCGTCTTTGACAATAATTCTGTGCTTAAAACCACGAATAGTCCCAAGGTTACCAGAAAAAACTGATGGGAAAAGATCCTCCCACTTGACCAACCATTCCCCTTCAGAAACTACAAGAACCTGTTCAGCACATCCAGGTTTAAGGATCATGCCAAACAGGCCTTGGTGATACCACCCCAGGATATTCAATCCCTTGACCGCAACATAAATTTTTCCTGAAATTTTCCTATCTTTAAAAATTAGATCATCCTCGAAGTAACCCATAAGATCGATTTTGCGACCCTCGTAGGAGACTGGTGAACGATCCGGAGGTTGAAGAGATCTGTCACCCCATGTTTCAAGAAAACTCTTTTGTCAACATGGTAATTCTTGCTCCAGAATCGACCAGCAGGTTAAGTGGTTTCCCACCTACAGCAATTTCCACAATAGGATCAACGCATTCAATGGGATCATTGACATTAGAAATATGATCAATAATTTCAGTGACTACAGAAACAATTTCAGAATCAGATTCATAATCTGACTCCAAAACGCATGCAACAGACCTTTTCTGCTCATTGAATTTCTTTTTGAAACAAACCTTCGCAAAATGTCCTATTTTTTTACAGTAACTACAGACCACATTGGCACCAGGACATCTGGTACCCTTTTGATGTGGCGAATTACCACACCTGTTACACATTTGTTTGAAGTTTTGAACTTCGGACGTACTTTTCCATGAGCTAGAGTTTTTGCTAGAAGAGTTTTTACAAGAAGATTTTCGAAGATCACCTTGTTTCGGTTTAAAATTATTTGAGGCAACATTGACGGGATCGACATGTTTATCCTCTAACTCTTTCAAAGACACTTGTGAAGTCTCTATGCTTTTAGCAATTTTAATCGTTTCATCCAAATCTGGATTTGCAAGAGATAAGAGCTTCTGACGGATTTGTTTGTCCCTGCAGTGACAAACAAATTGGTCCCTGATCAATTGATCATTGAATGTTTCAAATTGGCAGTCAGATGCCAACTTGCGTAATGCGGAGATGTATGCATCAACATCTTCACCTTCATTTTGCTGTCTCTTGAAAAATTTGTGTCGTACAACCATCAAGCTTGGTTGTTTGTGAAACCTTGTTTTAAGTTTGGTAATTGTGTCTTGGTAATCGTCAATATCATCCGCAGGAAGATGAACAACTTCAGGAAGGTGTTTATAGATGGATCTGCCTTCGAAGCCAAGAGAGTGAAGAAGCAGAAATTTTTTCCATTCATTACTGAATCTAGCGGCCCCAATGGCTCCAAGGTAAGTTTGAAACGCGTCAAACCAAACTTCCCATCTGACTGGTGGCTCTCCAGCCGAGTCCAGGAAAGAAGGAGGAGGAGTAACAGATTGCATGTCTGTAGAAACTTTAATACCTTAAATAATAAGATACTTTACACAGTGTATGACACCTTTTTAAAATAAAAAAATAGTGTGAAGATCACCTAGCATGAGCTGTATAAGAACTAAGGCAAAAAAAATGTGTGATCTGCTTGAGTGTGCGAATCACTGTTGCAATCTGATTGACGTCTTTTCCAATGGTGTGCAGATCACTGTGTTGATCTGCTTGAGTGTGCGAATCACTGTTGCGATCCGCTTGAAATCTTGAAACAATGGTGTGCAGATCACCGTGTGAATCTGCTTGAGTGTGCAAATCACTGTTGCAAACTGATTGACGTACTAACAAGAAATTGGGGTGCAGAACCGTTTATTCTCTCCCAAATGTAGCACCCTAACAATGGCGAGATGTGCTCCAATCTGTTTGGAACCTTTAATCAGTGGTGTGCAAATCACCGTGTTGATCTGCTCGAGTATGCCAAATATAGCACCCTAATAATTTTCAAATGTGCTCCAATCCGTTTTAAACCTCTATTCTGTGGTGTGCAGATCACCGTGTTGATCTGCTTGAGTGTCTGTTTGAGTGTGCGGATCACTGATGCGATCCGCTTGAAATCGGCAATTAGAGCCCGACAATGGCCCAGAGCGTCTAACGCTGTGTTGCTAGGCAACGTACAACACGCGTTAACACCAAGAGTGGATTGAGCGCTGACGTGCTTTCCAAACGTCACAAGCGTGATGATTCGAAGGTCAGGCAGCTGCGCGCGCGTGCGTCGGAGGAATCAGGCCCCAACTTGCACGAAGGCCCCACAAGACAGCTCGAGCGGTCCCTACAGCTCCCTCAGACCAGGAACCCTCCAGAAACACAGTCGCCAGCCAAACGAAGCCAAACAGAAAAAGCGCTGCGTTAAACCGAGGTAAGGGACCAAAAATCCAACTTTTTTTCTTTGCTTTAAAAGCGGTGCGTTGTTCGTTGAAAAGGCCAGAAAGGCGCGCTTAGTGAAGAAAAAGTCAACGGCTTTATGGAACAGTCTTACCGCTTGTGAAGCGTAGTCTTGCCAGAGAGTAGACGAAGAGGTTGAGGTGCACGTTGAGTTCTTAGCAGAGCTGTGTAGCAGGAATCGTCGCCACAAATACTGTAGTAATAAACTCCAGCAGACAGAGAGTAACTTGTGTTGAGTTTATTACAAGACAGCTACACAGCAGAGACAGCAAAGAAGATAGCCAACAGCTGGGTCCCAACTGCCCTCTTGCACTATTCAAAACCCAGAACCCAGTGACCATGCATCCAGGCAACCACCAACATTCCACCTGTCATAGCCTGGAATGCAGCACACCATTGAGAGTATAACAACGGACTTACGGGGCTAGCAACTTCCACCCTGCGTCTAAAACATGGCTGTGGTTCCCACCCATTATATTACATTGAGGGCTTTCTCAACCAGCACCTATGGTGCTGGAAGTTTTCCACCTTACACCTGTTGGGCTCATGGGTTTCCTCTCAACACCCATGGGTGTTTAGGTTCCCACTCACCTAATAGGCTGGAGGTTTTCCAGCTACCAACTACTGGCCTGGACATTTTCCATCCAGCACTATTGGGCTGGAAGTTTTCCACCCAGGAACAACTGATTTGAAGGTCTCCTACCAGCATCTGTGTCACTTTGCTAGGTTTCCCCACACAGTATCTCTTTATTTGTTTAATTTTAGCATTTATTCTTCGTTGAAAACATCATTGTAACATGAAACATTAAATTAAATATTTGATAAAATACTCAAAAGATTAAATCGATTCAAACATTTAGGTTGTGAACAATTCATGATCAACTAGACCAGCTTTCGTCTATTCTTTATGTCAGCCGTTCTCAACCTATTGACTTTTGTGGAACCTTACTGAATTACTACTGGAGGACGGGGACCCCTGCCTGGGAAATTTCTACAATTTGAGCCTCAAAACAGTACACAAAAATACAGAAACAGGTATACATCCAACAAATACACCTAATAAAATATTTATTTCACAAACAAAAAACATACATTCATCGAAATTTAAATGGGGGTGGAGTTATTCAAAATCTAGATTTATTTCCTAAAGATGAAGAGACATGCCAGACTCCAGCATATCGCTTTGTCTTCTTTGGGCGTGTTTCAATTGGCCCATCAATCATCCATACTAGATTCTGTTTTCTGTAGTTGTGCTTCTTCCACGAATCAGGCTAAGGGTACCAACTTAATTTTTAGCCATCAATTTCAAATTCCTTGACGTTTACAGAGAATTTGAAATGTTCAATATGATGTTCTGCCTTCATGTATATATTTAATAGTCTGTTAATATTATTTACTTTTCTAAATGGTTACAGACATCTTGAGTATGCTTTGCAGACCACAGGGGCCACGGACACCAGCTTAAGAACCGCTGCTCTCTCTTAAGTGAGTTACCAAATACAATCAGGAAACAGTAAACAATCAAAAAAACTATGCTGAGAGGAATCACAAAGCCGCCTTAAGAGCTACAGGGCTGCCATTATCTGATAGAGTGGTTTCGGTCCAAAGGCCTCATTTAGAGTTTGCAGGGAACTGAAAATTGTCCAATTTCATGAGGAAACTCTAATGTGAATCATAATCCATCTAATAAATTTCCTCGACAGCTGTCCGATTTCATGAGGAAACTCTAAATATGGAACATAATCCATCTATTAAATTCCCTCGACAATTGTCCCATTTCTGGTGGAAACTCTAAATACGGAGTGGAATCCATTGACTGAATTTCTTCGATAATAGCATCTGTACGATTGAGGAAATTCAGCCAGTGGTTTCTGTTCCATCCTTAAAAGTTTCCTTCAGAAATCAGACAGTTTTCAATCCCTCCAAACTATAAATACAGCCGCAAGTGATGAAAGCATTAAATTCTTGCACATGATGGGGTATTTTAGTTCAGTTTTAAGTTCAGGACGAGCACGGAGAAACTCAATAGACCGAATCTCAAATCCCAAATAATCGCTCTACAATCGCAATTTGATCCTCAGTTCCTGATACTTTAGTGCTGCCTTTACTTTGGCTCTGAACCATGCAACATGTTTTATTTGATTTATTTAGCAGCCATAACATTTCAACCAGAAAGGTTTACAGAACAACAATGGCGATACCTAGAACAATGACAATAGGGTGGTTATCGGAAAGCCAAGGGTAGAATCAAGATGTACCCACTGCACCAGTTACAGGAATGTAATCAGTGAAGTCAAACACGCACAGACCAACTGGGATCGTAAAATCACAAACCAACCCTAGGTTTTCTAGGAAGCTCATGGGACAATTAATGTAATCGCTTTCTCGGTGTGGCTTGCTTGATTAAAGTTCAGGCCATATCCTGCGGGCACAGACCCAGTTGGAGTTTCGCTTATTTTGCAAGCCCAGCATAAAATCGAATCCAGTGCGACTTTCCAGGTCGATTCAAAGCAAAAATCCAGCACTGAGCTCCAGCGCCGAGATCCAGTCTCCTACATTAACCTAGGCCCTTGCTTAAGTGTCTCAATTAGTTGTGGGAATTTGGGCAGCCAGACTTCACAGCTGTTTACCGGACAAGTGATTGCCTCATTATGGTCTGTTTATTATTGGTCTGGATGGTTTCCACCCAGTGTCCCACCCAATATATGTATTTTTAGGCCTTCTCACCCAGAATAACCTCCATTCATTTTTAATCACCACATATATATTACATTGGCTCACTATTTTTTCGCACTTCCACCCAGTACTGTATATCCCAGCCATTAGCTATCCCATTCAGTATTACCGCCTTGTTTCGCTCGGGCTTCCCACACAGTATGTATTCATTCAATAACTTCCTACTCAGAACGTGTTCTGTTGTCGGCCTTCCAATCTGGATTAAGTTCCACTCTACCTTTCCACCCAGTAAATATTATGGACTCTTTCCAACCCTGTCCACATCACATTTGTTTTTCACCACTCTGCATGTATTCCACGGAAGGTTTTCCAAAACAGCATATATTCATTTGCGTTGGGCCACTCTAATGTATTTGTTTTTCTCTTTTAAGTAACTATTCTTAAGCCTGTGAGAAATAGTTGGCAGTTTTGCAACCAGGTATACATCAATTTGGTATTCCGATCCAGTATGTTATTTCTCGGAGATTTTCCTACCCAATATTCGTTTCACAATCGTAGTCCATTTGTTTTTCTACCCTTTTCATTTGCGCACTGTGTGCTTTAATCCAGAAGACACTGCAACCTCCAGGTGAACAACTAACGACAGAATCTTGCCACACATACAGCACAGATGTACCACAACCTTGCACATCTGCTAAAAAGTGCTCAAATGTTATATGGTACAAACACTTCTTTTATGCATTCATGATGTCAATTTATTTGTAGGTTCACATGTCGACTGTTTCTAATATCAGAACTCAAAAAAAGCGAACACGTTTCGCCTTTAGCTTCATCAGGGCATTCCTCCAATATGATTTGTTAGTACTATGAATGGATATATGGACAGTAATTAATATTCTAGATTAAGCCGGAGCACTTAGAAAAATTAGCACAGACATAAGGCAGGTGCGCCAAACTTCTGGCAAACAATTAATTTAATTGCCTCTGGGTATAGTATGAACTGAGTAAGTGGCACCACAAGAGAGCCTGTAATCAGCCGCAGGAGGCCCATTATAAAGGCAGATATAATATATAGTTGGACATCCTGGGCTCTCTAATGCCCATGCCACCAACAACAAACACTTCCAGCACAACTCAAGCATGCCACATAGCTAGCAGCACCACATGCAGACCATCACCAGCTGCCTGGAAGCAGGCATGCAACACAACTATGATGTACTTCAGCAACTCTTACACCTATTCCCACTCGTCCATCCACACATGGATACCTACAATAATACTACATCTTCTTCTGTTTCCGACCTACCATTGTCATTCCATCTAATCCAACACTCTCATTTTGCTCCCTCGTGTCTTTCCCAGCATCTAAGTCTTCCTGTCTACTAGGCCTGGGAAAAATGTATGTTTTTCCGGCACAATTATTCAAATTTCGAGAACTATGCGTTACGATTGCAATAAAAAAATTCCTGCAACTATACCATTACGCTACTTCTCGTATTCCTGCAGTATTCGCTGTAACAATTTACCGCAAACATGCCGCTCTCTGTAAAAATTTAACACAAATCCATTGGAATAACAGAACGAAAATATTGCTGGCAAAACCACTCTTCGTTTCAAATGGATACAGAACTCTAAAACCCCAACTCTTTTAGTGCTTTGCATCACCCACCTCTACATGGGCGGTTTGTTTGGTGAACAGACCTCCACCATACAAGGGCTCAGCCATGCTTGGGAGTTCATTACAGGGACTACCTTAAAGCCTCCCAACTCATGCGCACTTCTGGACTTCAATACATAATTAGACAAGTCTTGCTCATACAATCAAAATACCACTCTCTAACCTAGAATTAATAAACTTTCTATAATTGGTGTCCGGGGAAACTCATGCAGCTGTGCACACAGTTGATACCATATTTATGTCCTGTAAAACCACCTCAGATATGTAAAACTATTCCATCACCTGGACTGAGCTTCATGTGATCGCATTCAACCTCTCCTCTTTAACTGAACTGAAAATTACTAATAGATGTTATATCATGGAACACACTGGACCGCTCCCCTTTTTGCGCCCTACTATTTACTTGTTTAATCACCAACTAGACAACAACATTTCAACAATTTACCATGGACTGAAAACCTGGCTTCCTCATCCATCCCTCCTCTACCTCACACAACAAATCAAGGTCTAAAGATGCTTAACCTCTGAAGACATCACCAACTCCACAAAGGCCTTTGGCCCATCGGGTTCACCAGATGACCCATGTCTGGCTCATACACTCCAGGACATTCACCGCAAACGTGCTCCTACCATACTGACCAGAGATATCCTCAGTTACTCCTGGTTGGAACATTATCAAGTGAACTCCAAACTAATCACATAACATGCATTCTAAAAAAGAGTTGTCTGAATCCTGCTACCTCTTCTAACTATAGACCAACATCTAACAGCCTTAGAAAGATCGGATTTCAATTAAATATTGGCATTAATTGAAGAAAAGACCCTGCTCTTGGATGATCAAACTAGCTTTCCTCCTGCAGCAGGACTGATTATTGATGAAATCAGAACTAGTTGACTTAATGGAGTACTGCTACTCGTCCCACTTGAGCGCTCATCCGTCTTTTGATATAGTTCATTAGCCTGTAAGGCCCATCCTGGACATGGATACATGCCTGTACTTCACAGGAGTAAACCTCAAGCTGTCTACAGGGTGAGAACGGGCTGGAAACAAGTTTGGGAATACCCACAAACTGCACAACTTTCCAGGAATCCTCACCCGGGTAAACCCACTCCATGTTCAATGGAGAAAATTTAAATCAATTAGTCAATGATCAGTTAATTTCAGTAAAAACAATTCTAAGTCTATTAGGCAATTCCACTAATACATATTCTAGACACCATATTAACTCAATATGATTCTAAACCAGGAACAGTTTTAAGAATAACAAAAGACTTCACTGTTGACTTTTCAAGTTCAATGGTCTCCTTAAGCATACAACTTCACTCTAGAAACTATTTTTGACCCAGACCTTATCGATTTTCAAACTGTTCCAAGAGATAAGCAACAACGTAGATGACCTAAATCATAATGAACCTACTTGGTGTAATTCAGCCAAAAGATCTAACGATTAGCGTTCATGTTCAAACAATCTCAAATTAACCCCGGATTCCAGATTGCCACAGCATTTCTTCAAATGCAAATTCACAAACGAATGGACGCAAGTTTTATTTCATCTTCCAGGTAATTTAAACCAAGTTCAATATGGCAAATAAAATGTGACGTGCCTTTGGGTAAACCCAACATTTGCCTGCCAAATCTATTTCCTTTTCATTTCAAGCTAGAATTATCTACAGTGCCCCAAACCCCTGCTCCTTAAGAGTCAACCAAAATACATTTACAACTGTATATGGTCTTCATGTAATGTTGTAAGTAGCAAAGTTCAAAATTGGTCTCAGAGACGGAATGCCCTTGAGCCTCTAAGTCTACAAAACAGGAGCCCGTCTTTCCGTAATGTTGAATGGCGTGCCTAAGTAGGAAAAGGTTAAAACTCCCTTTTGAACTTTATTAGAAAAGGTTATAGAGTTAGTATTTACATTTAAGATTCAAGCTTTAGATAAATTAGTGCCTAAATCCAGCTCCCCCATATAGATCACATAGCAATAAATCTGATTCTGGAGCTTATGAGCTGTCCCAGACGTAAAGATGGCATCATCCCCGTATAATAAAACAAAGCTAGATTTACTCCAATTTGGTGGTGTCCCGACGGCTGAAGATGGTTGGCATATAGGATGAAGAGAAAGGGGCCAAGACACACCCTTGATGAACACCTCTTGCCAGATTAGAACTCTTGGAACATTTGCATCCTGGACCATAACTCACGTTAGCATGGAGACTACGGGGTAAACGGCTCAAGAAGTCGATGACAGTGAGATCGACCCTCCCCCACCCCCTGGCATCTGAGCTGAGATTCATGAAGACTAATTGTAACTCCCACCCTCATGAGCTGACGCATATTAGCGGATAGCAAGTACAAGTTAAGCACTGCAAAGCCGTACTGAGTGTTGTCCAAGATACCATCTGATTTTAACCAAGCCTGAATTCTAACCTTCAAAATAACAATACGCTCTATCAGGGAGATCGGACTACAAAACTCGGGATCTCTTCTACCTCCTGGCTTGTGGACAGGACAATAACTGACCGAACAAGAGGTGGGAACAGTAAAACTACCGGCATTGTTTAATATTTTGCTTAACAAATGAGCCCACAGCTTGATGCTATATTTAAAAATATCTACTGGCAACCCATCATGCCAAAGGGCTACACCAGAAGAATTGTGCTTAAAGGCATTGATCACCTCTGAGAGATTACAGTTACGGCTAGTATTTGGGGTAGGTATAGCTGTAAAAGAGCCTTCAGTATCTGCAGCGGCATAGACGGATTTAGGGTGCATATCTCATGATTCTGCTGTGATGTTCACATCTAGCTTAGAGCCGGTGAGGTCCTTCAAGAAAGTCAAACGATCAACCACTTTCCAAAAGCAACCAGTTCCTTAACAGCACTAGCAGTTTCTAAGTCCTCACGTGCTTTTTTCTAAGTAAAAGCTTACATTTGTTAATAGCTTTTTTTCTAGGCAGCTCTACAAGTAATGCCTTCCTCCTCATTACAAGACGCGCATCTCAAAGCATAACAACGTTTCCGATTAGCCACACTGTATGATTTGCCAAACCATTAACCAAGTTATTGGCGAGCACGACTAAGAGAGGCAGCTCCAAGAGTTACAGAAATGATGCCTGTAATCAGGTTCAAGGCGTTCCTAGACTCAGTGGCCTCTGCTGACGTCCAATCATAAAAAGAGATCATGTAATGAGGCTGCAATCACCTGATGAGAAACAAGAGCAGGATCAATCTGTTCCCTGCGTAATCTAAGGCCCCCATCGTTGCCGGAGTCATCAAGAGGAACGACAAAGGCAGCTGGCATAGGATAATCCTGTGATTCAAAAGTAATTCTGATAGGATACTGGCCACTGGATGTACCGGGGATAACACTGGAAGCAATAATTTGCAGATGTCTAGACATGTAGATATAATCCATAGTCCATAGCGTTATAACAGCCTCTGGCAGCGAAAGTGGAAGGTAAGAGTCCGCAGGTGAGAAGTTACGGTTAGTCTTGCACAGGGAGCATTTACTTACCAAGTCTTTAAAAAAAAAAAAAAAACCCTCTGATGATCAGCGCTGCTGAAACAGGGGCGGGTTATCAAGCCAGCACTTGATCTACTACCTCCAAAGTTATCCAGAGCTGTCGGCAGATCCCCTAGTTTACCATAGAAGACTCCAGCGGGAGTATTATGTTAGAGAGATCGCCTGTTGAGTTTTCAATCGATAAACATATGTGTCCATAATTCTTGATAATCTAAAAAAAAATCATAGCATTGGATAGAACACAATATCTTTATAAAAATTGATAAGAAAAAAACACCCCCTGCCTAAATTTCAATGCCAAAACTTGTATATTTAATAATTTGTTTTACCTCGAAGGTGATGGTAAATCAGGAATTACATACGATACATACCCATCTAAAAGAGGGGAAGGAATCGCCCAGGTGTCTTGTAAGAGTATAATCTTATATTGTAGGTAAAAGTGATCTAACCATTATTAATTAATTTAGATCAGTGGTTCTCAACTTGTGGTGTGGGATCCCCCACGCCTACTCAGGAGTCTGCAACTGCACAGAAAATTAAATATTTTTAACAGTTTAATAAAGTGTATATAAAGAAGCAAAATGTAAAACTGAAAATGTTAGAATGGTCTGTGAATGTGATGGAATTTGAAGGTGGAGGCTAATAATTAAGTTGATATCCTCAAATTGATTCGCGGGAGCAGTCAAACAGAATATAGTATAGACAATTTTGAATTTGAATTTTGAAAAGCCACAGCCTTCCCATTAAAATTTAGATTTTTTTTACATTTGTTTACGGATTAAATAACATATTTCATCATTTATGTATGGGATTTTTTTGATGAATGCTTGTTTCCATAGTTTTGCCTAATAATGATTTAGCGGGGGTCCCTGGGTTCTAGAAGGGATTACATGGGGGTTCACAGGAGTCAAAAGGTTAAGAACCACTGATTTAGATCACAGTCCAGCAAGAGTCCATGAAATAAAGCTGATGCCAGAAGATTCAGAGCCTTGAATAACTACAATATGGGAGCAAGTGGTCGGGCATATGGATGTCTCTCACCAGGAAAACAACTGTTGGCAAAAAGTCTATGTCCTCTAGTGACTGAAATCTGTTAGGGGACAAGCAATAAGATGAAGTTTAATGGTGTTTGAAGGAGGCTGCTGGTGGCAAAGGTGGCCTGAAATATGGGAGTGGGGGCAGCATGAATATTGGAACCAGAAAAAAAAGACTTATTTTAATATACGAAAATAAATCCTCTAAAATGTAGGTGAATTTTCCACCAAACCGCCCAGGCTTACCATATGAAGCCTCTCTTTTACCCCCTCATATTTGCAGTTTAGCCAGTGTACCTCCTTGTGTTTCAACTGAACAAAGCCCTCACTTTGAGGATGATTTAAACGAGGAATACCCATTAACCCTAAAACAAATGGTGTCCCCTTCCCCCCCCCCCCGAGAGGTTTGCTGTAAACCATCAGTGTTAATCTCTTTTGTAGCTTATTTGTGAGTCAAGTGAGTGGTAAATGTCACTAATCTTACGCCTAGACGTTAAAATAGATTCTACGTCATGGGTTCTTTTGGTTGAAATACATGGAGGTTCGCCCGATAGATCAAAGAGACCTCCACAGCTGGATGCCAAGGTGATGGTGGTCACATAATTAACAAGAGGAGCTTTGATGTTACATACACACCCATGGCAGTGTCCGGTTGACAAGCGAAGAGAGATCTGAGACTTTAGTCGATTAGCACAGAGACAGGGTCCAGTCCCTTCTTCCGGACTTTAATGGGCCTGCCCTTGGCCAAGGCTTCATCCTGGAATAGGCTGAATTGTCACACCTATAGGAGTGTGATGGGTAGTAGTTGTGTTGGTACTGTCATTGGCAGCGCTGCCAGTGGCCCTGGGTGGTGGTGCAAGCTGCAGGGGCCTCCCAATGAGGTCCCTGGCACTTATTTATTTATTTTTTACAAGTTAAGCACTGGGGAAAGCACCACAGAAGCGGGAGGGTGGCATGGGGAAAGTACACCGTGCCGGGGTCTCAGGAAAGTCTTTGCCAGGTAAACATCCACCTAAGGAGACCCCTGAGGAAAATAGCACAAAGCACTGGAGGCGAGGCCCCTTGAGATCAGGAGCTAAGACACCCGGAAACCAGGCGCCGAGGCACTATGAGACCGGGAGCTGACAGCAGGAGCGGAGTACCTCAGGCCCCCTGAGATCAGGAGCCGAGACGCCCCGAAACTAGGCGCTGAGGCACTCTGAGACCAGGAGCTGAAACAGACTGACCATGGCCAGAGGTACAAAGAGATCAGAATCATCTAAAGGAAAAACTAAGAGCGAAGACCAGAGACTGACCAGGAACCAAGGCTCTCTCAGACTAGAAGCATACTGACATAGAACTGAAGCTCTTTCACCAGGAGCTCAGACACTCCCAGGCAAGGAGTTTAAACAATCTCAGACCAGAGGTTGAGGCACTCTCAGAGCAACAGCTAAAGTACCTCAGACCATGTAGGAGCCGAGCCATTCAAAAGACCTAGTATTGAGGTACTGCCAGGAGGCGAGGTACTCCGATACCAGGCGTTGAGGCCATGTGCATCAATTCACCTAAAGGCCAGGGGGTAGCAGAAGTGACATGACACACCCTTTAACCTCAATGACATCATAGGATGGAACATTAAATAAACGTTGACCCTAAATCCCACATGACCTTGGCCATGATGGCGTCACCAAAGTTTAGAATATGCCTCCAAGAGAAAATATATTGATAAAATCAGAGCTAAATGCACACGAAAGAGAAATAAAAAACATGGTGGTCATAGCCAACTGTATTAATTCACACGGAACAAACACTGAATAAGAATTGTGCACTGGCATAATTTGCCCCCTTGTTCTTGTTGATAAGTTCTGAATTATTATCATTTATAAGGTACTGTCACTTGTGCAAAGCACAGCGCTGAAGATTTTTTTTTTTTAACATAATTTTCATGTAATCACAACAATAAACCATGCCAACAGGTTAGTTGTGTTAAAAAATGTCTCTTTTTTATAGTGCATACTAACCAGTGTGCATAGCACTACTAAATTTATTTATTTTATATCAGGCAGGGAAATGTAATTTCCTATTGAGGGTCAACGAAAGCAAACTGCTCAATAGGACTCTGTTTGAATTTTTTTTTATCATTGCTTTTGCCACCTCCAAGTCACAAGGTAACGGGCCCGGGTTGCAAGGGCAGTGCCCGGGGTAGCAGCGGTCCCCCCTCCCCTTGGCTGTAGTCAGCCATCTGGCTCAAAGGTATGGACCCTCTGACCTCACACAACCCGACAGCCAGGCTCAGTCAGAGGGTATGAATAGATGGGACGTGAACAGATCTGGGTACAGTCCCAGAACTGTGATGCTGGTGTGATGCCCCTTGTCACGTTTCGCTTAGACGGCACATGCGCGGTCTCTGCAAGACATTTTGTTGACATACAGTGGACTTACAGTCCGCCCATAGCTTACCATGTGTTAGCTTCAGCGTCGCTCTCATTTGCTCCGCTTCCTTTTGTCATGGCATGTGAATGTCATGTTAGCCCTCCCTTGGAGCATGGACCAAGTACTTATGTCCATCCACTGCTCCAGTTTTTGCAGCTATTTTTTTGTGTTGAAGCACTTCATATGAGTGCTTTTGTTTTCAGTACGTCTCTCATATCCTCGTCCATGTAGCTTGTATTCCCACCCGCCCCCCTTTCATGTTGCTTTTTTTGCCTCCCACCCCCACCCCTACCCTGTACTCTATGCTACTGCACTCTACTCTACACAACTCTATGCCACTGAACTCTGTTCTGCTCCACTGTAGTTTATGCCTTTCTACACTGCACTCTATGCCACTGTATTCTGCTCTGCACCACTGTACTCTACACCACTCTACTCTGCACCATCCTCTGCCACTGCACTCTACTCTGCACCACTCTATGCCACTGTACTCTATGCCACTGCACTTTATTCTGCACCACTGTACTCCATGCCACTCTACTCTGCACCACCCTATGCCACTGCACTCTACTCTGCACCACTGAACTCTATGCTATTCTACTCTGTACCACTGCACTCTATGGCACTCTGCTGTATACTACGCAACTGCACTCTATGCCACTCGACTCTGCACCACCCTATGCCACTGCACTCTACTCTGCACCACTGAACTCTATGCTATTCTACTCTGTACCACTGCACTCTATGGCACTCTGCTGTATACTACGCAACTGCACTCTATGCCACTCGACTCTGCACCACCCTATGCCACTGCACTTTACTCTGTACCACTGAACTCTATGCCATTCTACTCTGCACCACTCTTCACTATTGTACTCTACGCCACTGCACCACTCTACTCTATGCCGCTCTACTGTATGCCACTGTACTCTACACCACTGTACTCTACGCCACTCTATTCTATGCCACTGCACTCTAGGCCACTCTATTCTATGCCACTGCACTCTAGGCCACTCTATGCCTCTACTCCTCTCTGCACCACTCTACACCACTCCACTCTGCACCACTCTATGCCACTGCACTTAACGCCACTCTGCGCTCCTCTGCTCCACTTTACTCTAAAGCACTGCACTCTGCTCTACACCAATGCACTCAATGCCACTCTACTCTGCACCACTCTACACCACTGCACTCTACACCACTCTACTCTACACCACTGCACAATACTCTATGTCACTGCACTCTACACCACTATACTTTGCACCTCTCTACTCTATGCAACTGCACTCAACGCCAATGCAGTCTACGTCCCTCTACTCAGCACCACTCTATACAACTACACTCCAGGCCACGCTACTCTATTCTGCACCACTCTATGCTACTGCACTCTACTCTGCACTACTCCACAGCACTGCACTCTACATCACTGCGCCCTACGACACTGCACTCTACGTCAGTACACTTTACTCTACACCACTGCAGTCTACACCACTCTACTCTACACCACTCTATGCCACTGCACTCTGTGCCACTGCACTCTACTCCATGCCTTCACACTCTACAACATTGCACTCTATGCCACTGTACTCTACACCACTGTACTGTATGCCATAAAACTCTACTCTGCACCACTGCTCTCTAGGCCACTGTGCTCTGCCCCACTGTACGCCACTGCACTCTACTCTGCACCACTCTACACTATGCCACTGCACTCAGTGCCCTATACACCACTGCACTCAATGCCAGTGCACTATACGCCACTGTACACCACTGCACTCTACTCTACACCACTCTGCTCTATGCCACTCCACTCTGTCACTCCACGCCACACAGTGCCACTCTACGCCTCTCTGCCCCACTCCACTCCTCGGTACACCATGCCACACCACTACACACAGTGCCACTCTACTCTAGCCCACTCCACTCCACACATTGCCACTCTACTCTACACTACGTTCCCTGACTCTACCCCCACTCAAAGCCACTTTACTCCACTATACACCATGCCACTCCACTCTTCGCTATGCCACTGTACTCTATGTCAATACACTCTACACCACTCAACCCTATGCCACTCTACGACACTCCACTCTAGTCTATGCCAGGACGCTCTACGCCACTCAACTCTACGCCAATCTAGGCCTCTCTACACAGCTCCGTCCCACTCCATACCACTCTAAACCATGCCACTGCACAACATGACTAAAAGATATCTGTGAAGCCACTAACTCATGTACGCTTAACCTATTGGCTTTGCCAATGTTTGCTTTTGTACGCATGAGCCGCAGGCCTCATCAGCAGCTGGCCCGCTCCACTGACCAGGCCACCCCTAAATAACATCAATGGCCGAGGCACACATATAACAGGAGACTAGAGCAGAGACCCCGAAACCAGGAGCAGATGCACTCTGAGACCTTTCCATTACTGCTGGCCAATATTCAGGCACGGGAGCTTATTTTAAAAGGTTTACGCCTTTCATATACCCTGAGAAACAAACCGCAGGTAAAATGAAAGGCAGCAGTCAAAAACGAGATCACCTGAAATTTGCCATTGCTAGGATAAGCAAATTGTTTAGCATCGTATACATTAACATAAACAAAGCAGCGGCCATCGCCTGCACTCACTCAGTATGGACCAACGTTTTGCCACAGGATCAGTTTCGCTATAAACCGGAAGCACTCCTGCCATAGAGACTCGCTAGTTTGTTTATGCACCCAGCCAGACAGTCAACAGAAGGAAACAACGTATCACTGAGGGCCGACAGGGACAGGCCGACCATAACACCCATTTCTCAGAATGTGCTTGTCCTGAAAACCCCCCTGAGAGTGCCTGCTGCTCGGACACTACTTGTCTGCGCTAGTGCGCTGCCAAAAAAAAAGAAGAAACTTAGAAAGGATGCGCTTCTCCGCGAGCGGTGGAGTTGGGTATGATGACGACAGCAAATAAAAGCACCTATAGGGCCTGATTCACAGAACTAACTTACGTCAAAAACGTAAAGTTAGTACTTTTTGGTATTCACAGAATACACTTACTCATTTTGGTATTCACAGAATGAACTTACTCATTTCGGTATTCATTTAGGAGTCCTAAAGTTAGGACTACTAACTTCTGTGAATACCGAAATGAGTAAATTCATTCTGGGAATACCAAAATGAGTAAGTGTATTCTGTGAATACCAAAAAGTACTAACTTTACGTTTTTGACGTAAGTTAGTTCTGTGAATCAGGCCCCTAGGCTCTAGGCTGTCCAGTGCGATGAGAGCGCTATATGGGGCAACGTTCAACAGGTACAAGGAGGAGGACACCGGTCTCGGCAGGGGCGTAACAAACACCCCCGCAGCCCCCGCGGTGCGGGGGGGCCCCCAGTCTTCAGTACATGAAGGGGGCCCCCTCAGCTCATCGATAGAGAGCTGTTTGTCTCTCGCTCTAAAGCAGCAGCTGCAGCAGTCTGCACTCTGCTCTGAGCTCCTCGCGCTGCTGACCTAGGACTGAAGAGAAACAATGTAACAAGTTACATTGTTTCTCTTCAGTCAGAGCGCGCCAGGCCGGAAAAAGGATGGGGGTGGGGGCCCCCAGAGAGAGCATTGTGAATCTCAGGGTCGCTGGGGACACTGGGACATGCAGGCTGTGCATTCATCCTTTGCCTACTGCAGGGCCGGACCCTGCCTGCCTGTCAGAGATGTCCCGCCAAAGGACCGTCCTCCTGCTGCTGCTCTGGGCAGGGGTGGTGCGGGCCAGCAGCAAAGAGGTAAGAGTGGACAGGAGCAGGTGAGAAGGGTGCCTGCCAACCCAATCTATTTTTGTGGGGAATAAGAAGTTTCTCCAGGTTTGCTAACAGCTCATTGTTTTGTTGTTGTTGTTGTATAACATATAATCAAGGTGTGCAGTCCAGGTATCCAGCGTAGAGAGAGAGTGGAGAGAGAGAGAGTGGAGAGAGAGAGAGTGGAGAGAGAGAGAGAGTGGAGGGAGAGCGGAGAGAGATAGAGCGGAGAGAGAGAGAGAGAGAGTGGAGGGAGAGCGGAGAGAGAGAGAGCGTAGAGAGAGAGAGAGAGTGGAGAGAGAGAGAGAGAGTGGAGAGAGAGAGCGGAGAGAGAGAGAGCGGAGAGAGAGAGAGCGTAGAGAGAGAGAGAGAGTGGAGAGAGAGAGAGAGAGTGGAGAGAGAGAGTGGAGAGAGAGTGGAGAGAGAGCGGAGAGAGAGAGAGAGAGCGGAGAGAGAGAGAGAGCGTAGAGAGAGAGAGCGGAGAGAGAGAGCGGAGAGAGAGAGAGCGTAGAGAGAGAGAGAGAGTGGAGAGAGAGAGTGGAGAGAGAGTGGAGAGAGAGTGGAGAGAGAGAGAGAGTGGAGAGAGAGTGGAGAGAGAGAGCGGAGAGAGAGAGCGGAGAGAGAGAGTGGAGAGAGAGAGAGCGTAGAGAGAGAGAGAGAGTGGAGAGAGAGAGCGGAGAGAGAGAGAGCGTAGAGAGAGAGAGAGAGAGAGAGAGCGGAGAGAGAGAGAGCGTAGAGAGAGAGAGAGAGCGGAGAGAGAGAGTGGAGAGAGAGAGAGAGTGGAGAGAGAGAGAGAGTGGAGAGAGAGAGAGAGTGGAGAGAGAGAGAGTGGAGGGAGAGCGGAGAGAGATAGAGCGGAGAGAGAGAGAGAGAGAGTGGAGAGAGAGAGAGTGGAGGGAGAGCGGAGAGAGAGAGAGCGTAGAGAGCGAGAGAGAGTGGAGAGAGAGAGAGAGTGGAGAGAGAGAGAGAGTGGAGAGAGAGAGAGAGTGGAGAGAGAGAGCGGAGAGAGAGAGCGGAGAGAGAGAGAGCGTAGAGAGAGAGAGCGTAGAGAGAGAGAGCGTAGAGAGAGAGAGCGTAGAGAGAGAGAGAGAGTGGAGAGAGAGAGTGGAGAGAGAGTGGAGAGAGAGAGAGAGAGCGGAGAGAGAGAGAGCGTAGAGAGAGAGAGCGCGGAGAGAGAGAGAGCGTAGAGAGAGAGAGAGCGTAGAGAGAGAGTGGAGAGAGAGAGTGGAGAGAGAGTGGAGAGAGAGAGAGAGTGGAGAGAGAGCGGAGAGAGAGAGAGCGGAGAGAGAGAGCGGAGAGAGAGAGAGCGTAGAGAGAGAGAGAGAGTGGAGAGAGAGAGCGGAGAGAGAGAGCGTAGAGAGAGAGAGAGAGAGCGGAGAGAGAGAGAGCAGAGAGAGAGAGAGAGAGCGAGAGAGAGAGCGGAGAGAGAGAGAGCGTAGAGAGAGAGAGAGAGTGGAGAGAGAGAGAGAGTGGAGAGAGAGAGAGAGTGGAGAGAGAGAGAGCGGAGAGAGAGAGCGGAGAGAGAGAGAGTGGAGAGAGAGAGAGAGTGGAGAGAGAGAGAGAGTGGAGAGAGCGGAGAGAGAGAGCGAGCGTAGAGAGAGAGAGAGAGTGGAGAGAGAGAGTGGAGAGAGAGTGGAGAGAGAGTGGAGAGAGAGTGGAGAGAGAGAGAGAGAGCGGAGAGAGAGAGAGCGTAGAGAGAGAGAGCGGAGAGAGAGAGCGTAGAGAGAGAGCGTAGAGAGAGAGAGAGAGAGTGGAGAGAGAGAGAGAGTGGAGAGAGAGAGAGTGGAGAGAGAGAGTGGAGAGAGAGTGGAGAGAGAGAGAGAGTGGAGAGAGAGTGGAGAGAGAGAGAGCGGAGAGAGAGAGCGGAGAGAGAGAGAGCGTAGAGAGAGAGAGAGAGAGTGGAGAGAGAGCGGAGAGAGAGAGAGCGTAGAGAGAGAGAGAGAGCGGAGAGAGAGAGAGCGGAGAGAGAGAGAGCGTAGAGAGAGAGAGAGAGCGGAGAGAGAGAGCGGAGAGAGAGAGAGCGAAGAGAGAGAGAGAGAGTGGAGAGAGAGAGAGAGTGGAGAGAGAGAGAGCGGAGAGAGAGAGCGGAGAGAGAGAGAGCGTAGAGAGAGAGAGAGAGCGGAGAGAGAGAGTGGAGAGAGAGAGAGAGCGGAGAGAGAGAGAGCGTAGAGAGAGAGAGCGTAGAGAGAGAGAGCGTAGAGAGAGAGCGGAGAGAGAGAGAGCGTAGAGAGAGAGAGAGAGTGGAGAGAGAGAGTGGAGAGAGAGTGGAGAGAGAGAGAGAGTGGAGAGAGAGTGGAGAGAGAGAGAGCGGAGAGAGAGAGCGGAGAGAGAGAGAGCGGAGAGAGAGAGAGAGAGTGGAGAGAGAGTGGAGAGAGAGAGTGGAGAGAGAGTGGAGAGAGAGTGGAGAGAGAGTGGAGAGAGAGAGAGCGGAGAGAGAGAGCGGAGAGAGAGAGCGGAGAGAGAGAGAGCGTAGAGAGAGAGAGAGAGTGGAGAGAGAGAGAGAGAGCTTGGAGAGAGAGAGTGGAGAGAGAGTGGAGAGAGAGTGGAGAGAGAGAGAGAGTGGAGAGAGAGTGGAGAGAGAGAGAGCGGAGAGAGAGAGCGGAGAGAGAGAGAGCGTAGAGAGAGAGAGAGAGTGGAGAGAGAGAGTGGAGAGAGAGTGGAGAGAGAGTGGAGAGAGAGAGAGAGTGGAGAGAGAGTGGAGAGAGAGAGAGAGTGGAGAGAGAGCGGAGAGAGAGAGAGCGGAGAGAGAGAGAGAGAGTGGAGAGAGAGAGTGGAGAGAGAGTGGAGAGAGAGAGAGAGTGGAGAGAGAGTGGAGAGAGAGAGAGCGGAGAGAGAGAGCGGAGAGAGAGAGAGCGTAGAGAGAGAGTGGAGAGTGGAGAGAGAGAGTGGAGAGAGAGTGGAGAGAGAGTGGAGAGAGAGAGAGAGTGGAGAGAGAGTGGAGAGAGAGAGAGCGGAGAGAGAGAGCGGAGAGAGAGAGAGCGTAGAGAGAGAGAGAGAGTGGAGAGAGAGAGTGGAGAGAGAGAGTGGAGAGAGAGTGGAGAGAGAGTGGAGAGAGAGAGAGTGGAGAGAGAGTGGAGAGAGAGAGAGAGCGGAGAGAGAGAGAGCGAGAGAGAGAGAGAGAGAGAGAGTGGAGAGAGAGAGAGTGGAGAGAGAGTGGAGAGAGAGTGGAGAGAGAGAGAGAGTGGAGAGAGAGAGAGCGGAGAGAGAGAGCGGAGAGAGAGAGAGCGTAGAGAGAGAGAGAGTGGAGAGAGAGAGTGGAGAGAGAGTGGAGAGAGAGTGGAGAGAGAGAGAGAGTGGAGAGAGAGTGGAGAGAGAGAGAGCGGAGAGAGAGAGCGGAGAGAGAGAGAGCGTAGAGAGAGAGAGAGAGTGGAGAGAGAGAGTGGAGAGAGAGTGGAGAGAGAGTGGAGAGAGACAGTGGAGAGAGAGAGACAGTGGAGAGAGAGTGGAGAGAGAGTGGAGAGAGAGAGAGGAGAGAGAGAGGAGAGAGAGAGTGGGGAGGAGAGATAGAGAGTAGAGAGAGTGGAGGGAGAGAGAGACTGGAGAGAGAGAGAGAGAGGCTGGAGAGAGAGAGAGACTGGAGAGAGAGAGACAGTAGAGAGAGAGTGGAGAGAGAGAGAGAGAGACTGGAGAGAGAGAGACAGTGGAGAGAGAGAGACAGTAGAGAGAGAGTGGAGAGAGAGAGAGGGTGGAGAGAGAGAGAGGGTGGAGAGAGAGAGAGTGGAGAGAGGGAGAGCGTGGAGACAGAGAGCGTAGAGAGAGAGAGCTTTGAGAGAGAGCGTAGAGAGAAAGAGTGGAGAGAGAGAGTGTGGAGAGGGAGACCGTGGAGAGAGAAAGAGTGGAGAGAGAGTGAGTGGAGAGACAGTGGAGAGAGAGTGGAGAGAGAGAGTGGAGAGAGCGTAGTGAGAGAGAGTGGAGAGAGAGTGGAGGGAGAGAGAGAGTGGAGAGAGAGAGTGGAGAGAGAGAGTGGAGAGAGAGAGAGTGGAGAGAGAGCATAGAGAGAGAGCGTAAAGAGAGTGGAGGGAGAAAGAGAGTGGAGAGAGAGAGAGAGAAAGTGGAGAGAGAGAGACAGTGGAGAGAGACAGTGGAGAGAGAGTAGAGAGAGAGAGTAGAGAGAGAGTGAATAAAGAGAGTGGAGAGAGAGAGAGTGGAGAGAGAGAGCGTAGAGAGAGAGAGAGAGTGGAGAGAGAGAGAGAGTGGAGAGAGAGAGCGTAGAGAGAGAGAGTGGAGAGAGAAAGAGAGTGGAGACAGAGAGAGAGAGTAGAGAGAGAGTGGAGAGACAGTGGAGAGAGAGAGGAGAGAGCGAGTGGAGAGAGAGTAGAAAGAGAGACTGACTGACTGAGCAACTGAGATACTGACTGACTAAGAGACTGACTGCCTGACTGAGAGACTGAGAGAGAGACTGACTGAGAGACTGACTGACTGACAGAGAGAGAGAGACAGATTGAGAGAGAGAGACTGACTGAGGTAGAGAGAGACTGACTGACTGAGAGAGAGAGACTGGCAGAGAGAGAGACTGACTGAGAGAGAGAGACTTAGAGAGAGACTGATTGACTGCGAGAGAGACTGACTGACTGAGAGACTGACTGACTGAGAGACTGACAGAGAGAGAGACTGACAGAGAGAGAGAGAGACTGACTGAGAGAGAGACTGACTGACAGAGAGAGACTTACTGACAGAGAGAGACTTACTGACTGAGGTAGAGAGAGAGACTGACTGACAGAGAGAGACTGACTGACAGAGAGAGTCTGACAGAGAGAGACTGACAGAGAGAGACAGAGAAAAGAGACTGACAGAGAGAGAGAAAGACAGATTGAGAGAGAGAGAGAGACTGACTGACTGACTGAGGTAGAGAAAGACTGACTGACAGAGAGAGACTGACAGAGAGACTGTCAGAGAGAGACTGATTGACTGCGAGACTGACAGAGAGAGAGAGACTGACAGAGAGAGAGAGAGACTGACTGACAGAGAGACTGACTGACAGAGAGACTGACTGACTGACAGAGACTGACTGACTGACAGAGACTGACTGACTGACAGAGACTGACTGACTGACAGAGAGACTGACTGACTGACAGAGAGAGAGAGACTGAGAGAGAGAGAGACTGACTGAGAGAGAGAGAGACTGACAGAGAGAGAGAGACTGAGAGAGAGAGAGACTGACTGAGAGAGAGAGAGACTGACAGAGAGAGAGACAGAGAGAAAGAGACTGACAGAGAGTCTGACTGATTGAGAGAGACTGACAGAGAGAGACTGACTGAGAGAGACTGACTGACAGAGAGACTGACTGACAGAGAGACAGACTGGCAGAGAGACAGACTGGCAGAGAGAGAGAGAGACTGACTGACTGAGAGACTGACAGAGAGAGACTGACTGACTGACAGAGAGAGAGACTGACTGAGAAAGAGAGAGAGAGAAACTGACAGAGCGAGACTGACTGACAGAGAGAAATACTGACAGAGAGAGAGAGACTGACTGAGAGAGAGAGACTGACTGAGAGAGAGAGAGACTGACTGAGAGAGAGACTGACAGAGAGAGGCTGACTCAGAGAGAGAGATACTGACTGACTGAGAGAGAGACTGACAGAGAGAGTGTCTGAGAGAGACTGACAGAAAGAGAGAGACTGATTGACTGACTAACTGAGAGAGACTGACTGACTGAGAGAGACTGAATGACTGAGAGAGAGACACTGACTGACTGACAGAGAGAGAGACTGACAGAGAGAGAGAGAGACTGACTGAGAGAGACTGACTGAGAGAGACTGACTGAGAGAGACTGACAGAGAGAGAGACTGACTGACAGAGAGAGAGACTGACTGACTGACAGAGAGAGAGAGAGACTGATGGAATTGGGGTCAAAGTGTGTATGAAGCAATGCAATGCCTCAAGATTGCTATTGTCTGGCGCGGAGAATGGGAAGGGGGGCCCCCTCTATGTAGTTTGCAGGGGGGCCCCCTCAAGTTTCGTTACGCCACTGGGTCTCGGATGCGGAACCCGAAGAGCAGGGTGTGTCTGCGTTTAATTGAGCACAGCCCGAAATATCGGGAGGCAGCCGAGCTATTTCTACGGGAAGGTGTTAGGTGGAAGTGCACCAGGTTGGCAGCATCACATTCAAATGTGTTGAACTCGGAGGAACTGGAGCGGCTCTATTTTTATCGCGCTGAATATTTATGAATGGCATTTTTTCACCATCCTACGTTCAGACCGAGCTCTCGGATGACTGAATGGCGAATCCGAAGAGGGAGCCCGAGTGAATGAGGACGTCTCACGTGAACAATTTAAAAGTCTGACATTCTAGTTTAAAGAAGTCAACAAAAGTTGTAGCAGCTAATATATTGTAACAAGCATTGTCAAAGCCAAAAGATTTCGCCGCCTACGCTAAATCCATTTATTTTGTCAATTTTTTTTATAGCAGCGACAATACTGCTGTGCAACACGGCTGAAAATAAAGAAAATAGTGCTGTGACGCGCATAGGGTGGCCGGGTCAGGTCACGATTTTTTTCTTAACTTTAAGCCATGTATCCTAGCAGCCCACGCTGCTGTGAAACATGTCTAAAAAAATTGACAAAGCCAAATGTAAATATGTGCAACACGCAATCCCTGTATAATAAGTAACAGGCTAGAGCCGACTATAGAAAGGCGGCCGCCACGGTATTTCAGATGTTACCATGTGCAACAACACAATCCGTGCACACCAACAAACAGGATGCACAAGTAGATGGCACTAACATTTTAGGTGTAAATATGTGCAACACCACGGCCCGTGCATAGTAACCGTGTACAGCTCTTTGCAGAAAGATTACACCATGATATTTTTCAGATGTGAAAACATGCAACACCACATGCCCTGTAAGTAACCTAGACAAGCTGGCTGAGGAAAGATGACCACACTGGTATTTCTGATAAAAGCATGTGCAACACCACAATCCGTGCATAGTAACTGAGAAGAGAGGAACCGACATCCGCATTCAGATGTAACTTGTGCAAGACCACAAGATGTGCACAGAAATCAAAGTGAACTCTGCGCAGGAGGAGGACACTAACATCCCAGGTGTATATATGTGCAGCAACGCAATCTTTGTAAAGTAAACTGAACGCTCAGCGGAAAGATGGCTGAACATGCATTCCAGATGTCAAAATGGGGAACGGCACAATGCATGCGTAATAGCAGAGCTTCAGAAGGATAACTATACTAACATTTCAGATGCAAGCGTGCAGCACTGCTATCCCTGCACAGCAGGAGAATGGGACTGCAGAGATGGCCACACTAAATGGCAGATGTAAACATGTCCTCAGCAAATGGCAGATGTAAGCATGTGCACAGCAAATGGCAGATGTAAGCATGTGCACAGCAAATGGCAGATGTAAGCATCTGTACAGCTACATTCCCTGTATATTGACCAGTAGAACTCTGCAGAAGGCTGGACACACTAACATTTCCAATGTAAGCATGTGCACTGTGCCCATTGCATAGGAACAGATTGGGGCTCTGTGTAGAAAAATTACCTCCCTGGAGTTTTATATGTAAAAGTGCAACCCCACGATCCCTGTATAATAACAGATCATGGATCCCTTCAAGAAAGTAATCTCCGATGTTTCAGCTGTAAACATGCAAAACAACAATTATAGGACAGAAGGACTACAGGAAGATGCCACTCTAAGTAAGTGACGTAAACAAGTACACGGGCCACTACTTCCGCTGTTTTATAAACGAGTGAGACACTGCGCAACGCTGACCACACTCCTGTTTAACATGAAAGCATTTTTTTTAAATACCTTTATTTATAGCACATATCATGACAGGCAGATTGTTCATCAATTATAGAACCCATACATTGGCAAGGTGGAAAACAGTGAGCGTAATAGATACGACAGTCATATGGTACTTTAACCAAACATGTAAACAGGTTTAACACTGCATCTCTGAATAGTAACAGATTGAAGGTCTCTGCAGGAAAGTCGCCCACACTGACATTTCATATGCATGCATGTGCACTTTGCGAAAAGCAACATGCAAACTTCAGATATTAACACATAAAACTGCGATGACCTTATAGTTTAGTGATGTCTGCAAAAGAATGACCACAACAGGCGTGGCCAACACAGGTAACAGCGGTGGGGCGGCAGGGCGGGGTGAATTCGACAGAGGACGGGATAGGAAAGTAAAAAAGAAAAATAAATAAAACCACTTACCTTGCGCTCACTGCATCGGCTATGCGGCGAGCGCAAGTTAAGGGGTTTTAGTCATTTTTAGGTCTTGCCTAGCGTTGCAGCGCGCATGCGCTGCTCGCTCTGCGAGGCTTCTTGTAATCAAGGAGATTTCAGAAGTGGTGATTAAGGCCCGCCTCTTCTTTTAATTGGTTTGCGTCATTGTGTATGCTAAACGCTGTCTTTCTATTATAAAGGAGGCTTATTAGTCCCTCCTTGTTACCGCCCTGTCTCCTTTTGGCCCCGCCCACCCGGACTGGATCTTTTACTTGGGCCTGACACGGTCTCCTTCATAAGTCGGTGAGCACTCTTTTAATTGTATTTTCAGCGCGGTCCACTTCGGCCGTGCTCGTTTCTTTATTTAATTATTTTCTCGCAACGGCTCTCTGCGAGCGGGGCGGGATTACAGGGCCTTGGTTGCTCAGTGTTTGTCCCAGTCTCTGAAGGTTTGCTACAAGCTGCTTGCACAATTAAAACGAAGGCTGGTATTCTTATTTTATCCGCACATGTGGCCATAATTGAACCAACGGTGGCAAAATAACATGTTATCTTAGTAAATATATGTAATGAGCGATGGATCGAGAAATTGCTTTTATTTTCAGCACGGTCCGCTTCGGCCGCGCTTGTTTCTTTATTTAATTATTTTCTCATTATCGCAACGGCTGGCCTTAGCTGCTTAGTGTTTGTCCCAGTCTCTGAAGGTTTGCTGCAAGCTGCTCGCACCGCGTGTGCCAAGGTACATTATTTAAAAATAGGGATATCACGACGCCCGATGAAACAGTTGAAAGCTTGTTGAAATGTGGCGCCGATGGCCTCCAGTTCTCTGTCTTTCTAATGAGAGCAAGAAGCACAGAACAGATTCTCTCAGACTTCTGAAAAACTACTAGAAAATTAAGTGCGTCAGGAATCGTTTGTAAGCGTAATCGTCCATAAAATAGGTAATGCATAACAGGTAGCAGCCATTATGACCCCATAATGCCCTCGAGTGGATGTGAAGACGTTCACTAAGACAAAAGTACTCATCGTATCAAAAGTGCCTTTATATAACGCTTACGTTCCCCGACGAGGAGCTAGAGTGCTTTCACAAATCTTATCGAGTGTTCAAATGGGAACACGATAATTGTTCCTCGACCCGCTGTCTTTACTGTTGGACACAAACTCAACTGGTTCATGCACAAGGACATTTTGAATTACTTGTTGCCCACAAAATGTTGTTTGGGTATTGCCTTAACTTTGCAGCGAGACACGCCACGAGGCGATTTTATCACATGCTTGCAAACACATTACATTAAGATGCACACAAGCGTGAGAAGCGAAGTTATGAGGCGCGTGTAAAAGAAGCCTAGTATGTGAGGTGCAAAGCGAGACGCACGGTGCGTGTGCGAGAACCTTACAAATGGGAAAAGCTTGCAGCGTGCCAAATGCTAAAATGCGCATATGTGTGTGTGTATGTGTGTGTGTGTGATACAGGTACACGCCCCAGAAGCCCGACATGAAGCGGGAAACGCACACGGACGATGAGCATAGTTAGATATACAGTACGAGATGGATGTGTGTGGGTGGTACTCAGAAGTGTGGTGTGTGCGATGAGCACGAGGCCAAGGGAGATACTTGCAAACTGTGTGAGAAACGCTTGCAAATGAGTACACTGCACGAGGTCACAAAAGAGCAGTGTGTAAGATGCTCACAAGCACAACAAACTCAAGTATGTGGGAGACTTAAACACATGAATCATTTTCAATGTAATGCTTGGTACGGTGTGTGCTCCTCACAAACACGGGAAGCCTCGCGTGGAGTATGAATAGAAACACAGGGCGGTGGAAGCTCATTAACATGGGAAATTAGTGTGAGGTCCTAACAAACGAGCCCTGTGTGAGGTACTGCGTGTGTTTTACGACACGGGAACCCTGCTGTGAGAATACGAACGTGTAGCAGAGGCTCATAAACACAAGCATTTGCAATGCAATAGGTCTCGCATTTATTCGAGTTTAAGCTATTAGCATTGTAAATGACAATGCCTTTTGTTTACGTTTTAAAAACAAAAATAAAAGGCATTATTTGTAATATCAATAGCTCTAACTCGCGTAAATGCGAGACCTATTGCATTGCAAATGCTTGTTTTTCTCCTATCCTGTCGTCTGTCCACTTCCCACCCCAACCCGCCTCGCCCCACCGCTGTTATCTGTGCCGGCCACACCTGGACAACACTGAAGACTCAGATACATATGTGTGCAACACCAAGACCCGTGCACAGAGACAGACCAGTTGTGTTTGCAAGAAGGTAGCAAATCGTGCACTTCGGGCATATAGGGGAGCAATACGAATTCCATAGCGTGAGAGGGGAGGCCTTTTTATCAGAAAGTAACAATGTGTAAACATACACGTGCAACGCTATGGACCCAGTGTAGTAAAGGATGCGTCTCGCTCTATCAATGAACCAAAAAACAAAACAAAAGAGCAGCAACAACAGACGGGCGTTGGGGGGGAGGGGGGAGGCAAAACGACCGAGGTGCAGGGAAGGAAGGAGGGACAGGGGGGCGGTAGACTGCCTGCAGACATGCGCTCTAGGAGAGAGCATGTACAAAAAATCCTGCTCTTCCAATATCACGCCACCCGACCAGTATTTTGGTGCCTCTCTGTGAGCTTTCTGTCGCTGCATCCAGACATATCATTCTATCTCGACACTGAGAACAGCACTACAAGTACCACAATGCATCAGCAGCCTTTTGTAGGATTCTAGATCCAAGTTTGGAATGTAGTCTATCACAGAAGAGGCCGGAGCCGCTGGCAAACGTGTCTGTGAAGAGCTGCTTCCTGCACACCAATGCCCTGGATGGCCACAGTATCATTGGTTTCATTTGGAACATGCCAAGTTCCTGCACTAAAGACAGAATCCAGAGAGTCTCTGACATTTCCAAAAGATGGACGCCATTTTAGCGAAGTTCTAAGTAAGTTTAATACACAACAGATGTATGGAGTGTTTCTGTTTTAAAAGCAAGCATGCTCAGCCCTGCAAATGTAACATTATGCCTCAGAACAGAAACTACATTAACACAAGTATAAAAATTGACAATCAAAACAGCAATGAAACAGTAATATATTTAATATCAAAGTCTGCAACACTGAAAAAATACCACCTTTAACGGACCGACCCTCTAAAGTCCATGATAAAGAAACAAAATAAACAGGTTTTGTCGGTTAAGGGACACGTATAATATAAAAAAAAAGTGTGAAGATTGGAAAGTAAATATTCGATCTGACTGATGAAGTATCGTTACTGACATAAAAAAGCCTTAAAACTGGTTTGAACCAGGAAGGATGGACCTGACTTTCTTAGGTCTGACCAGGCACAAGTCCATTCCCAGACTATAAAGGCAGTGTTGGAATAAAATGTTTTAGCTGAATTGTTCATGCATTGTACGCCTCTTCTGTGATAGACTACATTCCAAACTTGGATCTAGAATCCTACAAAAGGCTGCTGATGCATTGTGGTACTTGTAGTGCTGTTCTCAGTGTCGAGATAGAATCCGTTTCAGACTGACCAGGCCCTGCTATTGGATTCAGATACGGCTATGATGACTTGTCCATCTACACGGCTGCAGTAAAGACTACCACATCCAGGCCACTTACCCTGCTCAGCTTCCACCCCCGAACTGCTCAAAATACGGCAGTGGGAGAAGAAAATTAGCTTTCATGCTTGAAACTATTTAAAGTTAAAATAATAATCACACTAGCAACTTGTCCCATGTAAGGAAGTTGACTTTGAGCCATTTCTGTTTTTCTTAGTCAACAACGCTAAGCATGCTGGGAACGGTAGGACCTTACTCATAGTAGTAAAAGTAAAACGCAGTATCCTGCATGCTTAGTTTTGCTTGCCCGAAAGGCATGTCAGGGTTAGGGGGCAGTTCCAGGCAGCTACATAATATTTGGCTAGCTATGAACAAGATGTTTATGCTACTCGAGTATTTTCCAAGAGCCACCTGTTCGATGCCTGTGTGGGGGCGGTTCATGATAGGGGTATCTTGTCTCCAGGCTCCAGAAATAAGGCCAAGAAGCAGCTCTCCAGTGGCCGCCATTAACATTGCACTAACATAGAAAGGGGTTTGCAAGCTGCTCAGACCCATTCTGAGCATCACCACTTCCACATACTGTTCTGAAATCTGACCAAGCCCTGCTGATGCATCCTGGTACTAGTAGTGCTGTTGTGCCAGTCAGAATTGGATCCTCTTCAGACTCTGATAAAGCCCTGCTGATGCATCCTGGTACTTGCAGTGCTGTTCTCCCAATCTTCAGATGTGGCTCCACTTCCGATTCTGATAAAGCCCTGCTGATGCATCCTGATAATTCTAGTGCTGTTCTCCCAATCTTCAGATTTGGCTCCACTTCCGATTCTGATAAAGCCCTGCTGATGCATCCTCGTACTTGTAGTGCTGTTCTCTTACTCTTCAGATTTAGCTCCACTTTCGACTCCGATAAAGCCTTGCTGATGCATTCTGGTACTTGTAGTGCTGTTCCCCGAATCTTCAGATTTTGCTCCACTTCCGACTCTTATAAAGCCCTGCTGATGCATCCTGGTACTTGTCGTGCTGTTGTGTCAGTAGTCAGCAGTGAATGATTCTAGATACTGAATGCTTGTTCTGGTACTCTTCCGGCTGCTACACTGGTGACAGCTGCATCAGCTAATGGTCGAGCTCCCTATTGGTGCTCAGTGGTGGAAGGAGGCGGGCACTTAACTAGACATCATTATAAACATCCAAAAGCCATTAGCTTGTGCCTGGGCCACCGATTATGTGCTAAACACAAGTTACTGTGTCTAGAGTTTTGGTTCCATCATTAGTGGCTGATACGCAAAGTTATTTAGGCGTCTGTAAAGCAGTACTCTTTTAAGTAATGTACATTTACGCGCCTTTGTAAATTGCTCCTAAAACATTTACAATGGGATCATCATTGGAATATTCAGGGAATATTCATATACAGTTAGTACAGACAGAACGAATAGTGCACTCTCTGCACTTTTACTAATAAGGAGTTGGACGTTTTGGGCCTGATTCACAAAGGCATGTTAGAGCACGGAAAAGAGTATTCCTGTAGTACTACTCAAACACTTTTGTGGATCGGCTCCTATCAACAGTGGCATACCGCAAAATGATGGCGGTCCCATTGCAGAATGTGATAAGGGCCTAGAGTTTCCCATATCTCACAGATATTCCTTGGCCTCAATGGGACCCTCTTGAAAGTTGGGGGCCCCTTGGAGGGTTGGGGCCCACCCTGCTCTGCAGGGGCCTGTTTTATGCCCCTGCCTATGTACCAATCCGATATACTAGAAGGGTCTTAGGTTGCACCCAAGTAATGCTCACTTGTGAGGAGAAGTTGTGTGACTGTCACCCGGTGAAGTATACTGAAGCCAAAGATCTACTCCCAAACCAAGAAGGGGTTCTCGGAGCTGCGTTTTGGGTAAAAAAACAGCCAGGTTGCCTGGAAAAATACTCTATTGCTGTTTGACATATTATTTATTCCACAGCATTTGCTCAAATGAGCAGGAACCGGTTAAGGGCAAGAACAGAACATAACAGGCATTTAATATGGTCTGTATGGCCTTTTTCAAACCTTGGGTGATGGTACACCGCGGTGGGGGCGGAGTCTGCACCAATAAAATATCACCACAGAGTGGTTCAAAACAAGGTTATGTGCCGGCTCCAACTTTGGTTAAAATAGAACTGGAGGATCCTCCAAGACAGTTCAAAGAAGTTAATTTATTCCAACTAATCTTGGCATAGATGATCTGGTCCCCCTAGGGCTTCCACAACTGCTACATGCATTAGTGAAGTACAATGAGTGCAACTTGTTAAACATTAAAATTAGCAAAACAAAACGTGCATGGTTTTGTTCATGGTAGATGCTCGCGGCGATGATGTTAACAGGAGTACCACTGCACCAGCGGAAAAGTTGCAACTCCCCCTGATCAGTCATTGTCCAAACACTAAATAGGGATCCTCACTTGACTGGATTACAAACAAAGCTTGAGGAAGCCTGTGATGGCTTCTAAATTTAGCAGACTTGTGTCTGGCCAGCTTCTGAAGGTCAGCATTTGTTCCACATTCCGTCCATCATTTGTGTCTCTTTTGCTTTCTCGCCCTAAGTGCGCCAGGTATGCCCAGACATGGGTCTCGGGCTCACAGTGCCACTGGATTCAAGCTAGTCTGGCTGATGAGGGGTGATGCCCCGAAACCGGTCCCAGGATGCTTGTTTCCAGTCCAGGGGGGACCTGGCGTGGCAGTTCGAGATAGACTGTTCCTGTGAGGAGCAGGGTTAAGACGGATTTGCACATGGCTGGGTCCACACTGGGGTGGCGTGGTTGGCAAAAACATTATGGATTTAACACAGATCTGTTGACTGGGGGTGAATGTTTGCATTGTTCAGCATTCCGTCCATCATCTGTTCTTTTTTCAGTTGTGGCCAGCTTCTGAGGAAATCTTCTAGTAAATTGCAATATATATTGGCACAGACGGTGGCAGTACTCAACAGAACATCAAATTATGAGTTGATCATGTTCCTCTATCTCAGGAGGTCCACAGGCCCTGCTCAGACTCAATCTTGGGAAAAGTGCAAAGGAGAAGTTTGCTGATAGCAAGACCTTATGGTACTTCCAGAGGCCAAGTCCTGCTGTCCTAACACAGCTGATGCCTCAGTATAAGAAGGCAGGAGTTAGGGAACTGGGGGTACAAGCCAGCCCTGTGAGGGTTCTGCCAAGATCGGCCACCGTGAGGAAGTGAGGTACAGATACAGAGATGGGTAAGAAAGTCAACATGGCAGCAGCAGAAAAAGATCTAGCTTCAAGTCCGGTCTCCACAAAGTGAGGAGCTTGAAAGTATATGGAGTCCAGCAGAGAGAGGAACAGACTGAATCACCCAGACGCACCAGGTGGAACCAATGAAACAGAAAGTTAGTGAAAGGTTCTAGTGGTTTCGTTTAAGGGATTTAGATCGGTTTGCTTTGACTGCTTTCTGGGCAAAGTCCAGGGAGAGGCCAGGCATCCGTAGATTATGAGAGCGGTAAAGTATATGTAGATTGTGAGAGGAGTCGGATATCTGTAGATTATAGGAGCGGTCGGGTATCTGTACATGATGAGAGGAGTCAGTATTTGCAAATTATGGAAGCGGTCTGGTATAGATTATGGGAGCGAGCAGTCAGGAATCTGTTGATCATGGAAGCAGTAAGGTATCTGTAGATTATGAGAGCAGTAAACTATATGTAGATTGTGAGAGGAGTTGGATATCTGTAGATTATGGGAGCAGTGAGGTATGTATAGATTATGGGAGCAGTGAGGCATCTGTACATTATGAGAGCAGCGAGGCATCTAGATTGTGAAAGCAGTGAGGCATCTGTACATTATCGGAGCAGCGAGGCATCTGTAGATTATGAGAGCAGAGAGGTATATGTAGATATTGAGAGCAGAGAGGTTATCTGTAGATTTCCTTGAGCGAGCAGTCAGGAATCTGTTGATCATGGAAGCAGTAAGGTATCTGTAGATTATGAGAGCAGTAGGGCATCTGTACATTACGAAAGGAGTCGGTGTCTGAAAATTATGGGAATGGTCTGGCATCTGTAGATTATGGGAGCAGTGAGGTATGTATAGATTATGGGAGCAGTGAGGCATCTGCAGATTATGAGAGCAGTGAGGCATCTGTGCATTATGAGAGCAGCGAGGCATCTATATTATGAAAGCAATGAGGCATCTGTCGATTATGGGAGCAGCGAGGCATCTATATTCTGAAAAAAATGAGGCATCTGTCGATTATGGGAGCAGCGAGGCATCTGTAGATTATGAGAGCAGAGAGGTATCTGTAGATTATGAGAGCAGAGAGGCATCTGTAGATTATGAGAGCAGAGAGGTATCTGTAGATTACAGGAGCAGTCATGTATCTGTAGATTATGGAAGTGGTGCGATATTTGAAGTTTATGATAGCATTCAGGACTGTGTAGATTATGGAAGCAGTTAACTATTTGAACATTATGGGAGCAGTTGACCATCTGAAGATTATGGGATGAGTCGCGTATCTGCCGAATATGGGTGTGGTCAAGTATCTGTAGATCATTGGAGCAGTAAAATATAGATGGCGATTATTAAAGCAGTTGGGTATCTATAGACTATGGAAGCAGTGAGATATCTGTAGAGTATGAAATCATTCAGGACTCTGTAGATTACAGGAGCAGTTGGGTATCTGCAGGCTATGGGTACGGTCAGGTATTGGGGTAGATTAAGGGAGCGGCGAGCTATCTGTAGGTTATGGGAGCACAGAGGTCACATATCTGTAGATTATGGGACCAGATCTGTAGATCATGGGAACTGTCGGGTAGCTACAGAGTATGGGAGCATGGCACTCAGATATCCGTAGATTATGGAAGCAATCAGGTATCTGTCGATTATGGGAGCGGTCTGGTATCTGTAGGTTATGGGAGCGGTCGGATATCTGTAGGTTATGGGAGCGGTCGGGTATCTGTAGAGTATGAAATCATTCAGGACTCCGTAGATTACAGAAGCAGTTGGGTATCTGCAGACTATGGGAGCAGTCAAGTATTGGGGTAGATTAAGGGAGCGGCGAGCTCTCTGTAGGTTATGGGAGCACAGAGGACACGTATCTGTAGATTATGGGACCAGATCTGTAGATCATAGGAATTGTTGGGTAGCTGCAGAGTATGGGAGCATGGCACTCAGATATCCAAAGATTATGGGAGGGGTCTGGTATCTGTAGATTATGGGAACTGTGCGCTATCTGTAGATTATGGGAGCAGTCGAGTATCTGTAGATTATGGGAGCAGTCGAGTATCTGTAGATTATGGGAGCGGTCGGTTACCTGTAGATTATGGGAGCGGTCGGGTATCTGTAGGTTATGGGAGCGGTCGGGTATCTGTAGGTTATGGGAGCGGTCGGGTATCTGTAGGTTATGGGAGCGGTCGGGTATCTGTAGGTTATGGGAGCGGTCGGGTATCTGTAGGTTATGGGAGCGGTCGGGTATCTGTAGGTTATGGGAGCGGTCGGGTATCTGTAGATTATGGGAGCGGTCGGGTATCTGTAGGTTATGGGAGCGGTCGGGTATCTGTAGGTTATGGGAGCGGTCGGGTATCTGTAGGTTATGAGGGCAGCCGAGTATCTGTAGATTATGGGAGTGGTTGGGTATCTGTAGATTATGGGAGCGGTGAGCTATCTGTAGGTTATGGGAGCAGTTTGTTATCTGTAGAGTATGAAATCATTCAGGACTCTGTAGATTACAGGAGCAGTTGGGTATCTGCAGACTATGGGTGCGGTCAGGTATTGGGGTAGATTAAGGGAGCGGCGAGCTATCTGTAGGTTATGGGAGCACAGAGGACACGTATCTGTAGATTATGGGACCAGATCTGTAGATCATGGGAACTGTCGGGTAGCTACAGAGTATGGGAGCATGGCATTCAGATATCCAAAGATTATGGGAGCAGTCGGGTATCTGTTGATTATGGGAGCGGTCTGGTATCTGTAGATTATGGGAGCGGTCGGATATCTGTAGGTTATGGGAGCGGTCTGGTATCTGTTGATTATGGGAGCGGTCTGGTATCTGTTGATTATGGGAGCGGGCTGGTATCTGTAGATTATGGGAGCGGTGAGCTATCTGTAGATTATGGGAGCAGTTGGTTATCTGTAGAGTATGAAATCATTCAGGACTCCATAGATTACAGGAGCAGTTGGGTATCTGCAGACTATGAGAGCAGTCAGGTATTGGGGTAGATTAAGGGAGCGGCGAGCAATCTGTAGGTTATGGGAGCACAGAGGTCATGTATCTGTAGATTATGGGACCAGAATTGTAGATCATGGGAATTGTTGGGTAGCTGCAGAGTATGGGAGCATGGCACTCAGATATCCATAGATTATGGGAGGGGTCTGGTATCTGTAGATTATTGGAGCGGCGAGCTATCTGTAGGTTATGGGAGCAGTCGAGTATCTGTAGATTATGGGAGTAGTTGGGTACCTGTAGATTATGGGAGCTGTGAGCTATCTGTAGGTTATGAGGGCAGCCGAGTATCTGTAGATTATGGGAGTGGTTGGGTATCTGTAGGTTATGGGAGCGGTGAGCTATCTGTAGGTTATGGGAGCAGTTTGTTATCTGTAGAGTATGAAATCATTCAGGACTCTGTAGATTACAGGAGCAGTTGGGTATCTGCAGACTATGGGTGCGGTCATGTATTGGGGTAGATTAAGGGAGCGGCGAGCTATCTGTAGGTTATGGGAGCAGTCGAGTATCTGTAGATTATGGGAGTAGTTGGGTACCTGTAGATTATGGGAGCTGTGAGCTATCTGTAGGTTATGGGAGCAGTCGAGTATCTGTAGATTATGGGAGCGGTTGGGTATCTGTAGGTTATGGGAGCGGTCGGGTATCTGTAGATTATGGGATCGGTCGGGTATCTGTAGATTATGGGATCGGTCGGGTATCTGTAGATTATGGAAGCGGTCGGGTATCTGTAGATTATGGAAGCGGTCGGGTATCTATAGATTATGGGAGCGGTTGGGTATCTGTAGATTGAGCGGTTAGATATCCGTAGATCATGGTAGCAATGAGGTGTCTAAAGAATGGAAGTAGTCAGCCAAATGTCGATTAACGGAGCGGTCCGGTATCTATAGATCATGGCAGCGGAGCGGTCAGTATCTGTAGATTATTGGAGCCGTTGAGTATCTGTAGATTAAGGGAGAGGCCAGGTACCTGCAGAGTAGGGGAACTATCAGGTATTTTTCAGATTATGGGAATAGAGCAGACAGGTGTATGGAAATTACTTTATCTGGGTAAGTAGTTGCTGTCTTACGTGTTGTGCATATGTCCAATGGTGGCTACAGAGCCATTAAAAACAAACTAAAGAAACTCTTTGCAGGAAGTGATCCAATTTATAATCGAGGTTGGATCAGTAGAATTTTGGGCGGTCCCCTTACGTTTTAGAGCAGCAGATAGCCTTAAAATAGTGCTACAAATCTAAATAACTAGCTGGTGATTAACTCTCGTGTTATGTATGGCGAGGGCCCTTTGGCGCTATTGATTGATTATAGTATATTGATTAACAGAAGCCTACTTGAAGCCAAGAGATTTGACAAGTAATGGAGCGTTCATTTTATGTTATAACCTGACTAGATTGGTAATGAACTGTTGACTTGAACAACGAATGACATCAGCAAAAAGTCAAGAATGAGAGGGTTTGTTCTACTGTACTGTTTTAATGTATTCTTTTTACATTTAGTTGTGCTGTACACACATTTTATGTAAATTGCTGTAATGGGAAACACAATAAATTAACACCTAGCATTAATATCAACTATCTATTCTTATCTGTCTATGTTGCTCGTATATGAAATTCATCACATGTGTACTATGCTGGGTCGTAGAGGTCCATGCTTGTACTCTTATTATGATCTATGTTTTGTAATACAATAAATTCTATTGCACTGTATTGTGCATCTTGTATGTCGCAAGATTAATGCATCCTTGAACTATCGTATGTTAATTTAAATGCCAATAATAACATTTTAAAACAGAAAAAAAGGAAAACCTTGGGCATGTAGCTCATGTTCTTCCTAGTTTGAGATAATGGCGCTTTAGAGCTAGGATGGGAAAAAAACGACAGTTACGTATAGGAAGGAGCCTGACGTAGGCTGCTTTACATTGTGCTCCTACATTCAAACCGCGTGCAAGGGCGCCCTGCCTGCAGGTGCAAACAATACTGATGCTGCCGTATACAGAATCACGGCGATACCAAAGGGGATGATGGACGGAGCGCTTGAGCAAATCAAACACTCACCCCGTCAACTGATCTGGGTTTAATCCCTCATCATTCTTTAGCTCACTCCACCACCCCAGTTCAGACATGGCCATATGCAAATCAGTCTGACCCTGTGCCTCATGGGAACAGTCCAGCCCGAACTGCCAAGCCATGTCTTCCCTGGACCGGAAACAAGCATCCTGGGACCGGTTTCTGGCTATTCAGCCGTCATCAGCCAGGCTAGCTTGAATCCAGTGGCAAAGTGAGCAAGGGACCCACGTCTGGGCATACCCTGCCAACTTTGGGCGAACAAAGCGATACCAAAGGGGATGATGGACTGGAGCGCTTGAGCAAATCAAACACTCACCCCCAGTCAACTGATCTGGGTTTAATCCATCATCATTCTTTAGCTCACTCCACTACCCCAGTTCAGACATGGCCATATGCAAATCAGTCTGACCCTGTGCCTCATGGGAACAGTCCAGCCCGAACTGCCAAGCCATGTCTTCCCTGGACCGGAAACAAGCATCCTGGGACCGGTTTCTGGCTATTCAGCCGTCATCAGCCAGGCTTGCTTGAATCCAGTGGCAAAGTGAGCAAGGGACCCACGTCTGGGCATACCCTGCCAACTTAGGGCGAACAAAGCGATACCAAAGGGGATGATGGACGGAGCGCTTGAGCAAATCAAACACTCACCCCCAGTCAACTGATCTGGGTTTAATCCATCATCATTCTTGCAAATCAGTCTGACCCTGGGGGCACAGGGTCAAGACTGATTTGCATATGGCTGGGTCCAAACTGGGGTGGCGTAGTGGGCAAAAGAACGATGGATTTAACCCAGATCTTTTGACTGGGGGAGAATGTTTGCATTGTCAGCATTCCGCCCATCATTTGTTTGCTGTAACACTTTTCGCCCTAAGTGGGATGGGAATGCCCAGACGTGGGTCCCTTGCTCACTGTGCCACTGGATTCAAGCTAGCCTGGCTGAAGAAGGGTGACATTCCCTGAAACCGGTCCCAGGATACTTGTTTCCGGTCCAGGGAGGACCTGGCCTGGCAGTTCGGTCTGGACTGTTCCCATGGGGCACAGGGTCAAGACTGATTTGCATATGGCTGGGTCCAAACTGGGGTGGCGTAGTGGGCAAAAGAACGATGGATTTAACCCAGATCTTTTGACTGGGGGAGAATGTTTGCATTGTCAGCATTCCGCCCATCATTTGTTTGCTGTAACACTTTTCGCCCTAAGTGGGATGGGAATGCCCAGACGTGGGTCCCTTGCTCACTGTGCCACTGGATTCAAGCTAGCCTGGCTGAAGAAGGGTGACATTCCCTGAAACCGGTCCCAGGATGCTTGTTTCCGGTCCAGGGAGGACCTGGCCTGGCAGTTCGGTCTGGACTGTTCCCATGGGGCACAGGGTCAAGACTGATTTGCATATGGCTGGGTCCAAACTGGGGTGGCGTAGTGGGCAAAAGAACGATGGATTTAACCCAGATCTTTTGACTGGGGGAGAATGTTTGCATTGTCAGCATTCCGCCCATCATTTGTTTGCTGTATACAGAATCACGTCACGTCACGCCTCTGTGATTGGCTGATTCACTGCTCCAAAGCTAGTGTTCATCTTGGAATGGTAACTTTCCACAAACCCGGCACCAGCTGCACTACGCTACTTAAAATGAAGGTGCAAAAGTTTTGCAAAGTGTCAGAAAATCCACCGGGACTTCATTTCCTGCATAAATGATTAGCCGTTGTTTATTGATGGTAGAACTGTTTGCCTTATAATAGTTTGTTAGCATTTTTCACGGGATCGTGACATTACTAACCACTTGTAAACCGTTGGAAGACGTTGAGTCACAAGTTATTGGCAGAGGTTTAGTTTGTTTGAAAAAACAGAGTGCTTTCTTTCCAAGCTTCTCTCGGGCGGACGCACGAGTTACTCGTGAGAACTCTGCACAAGGCAGGCAGAGAAAGCGTGCCCGAGATATAACGGGACCAGGGGACCACGGCCTGCTGTGTGCCTGGTTTTCACTTCTAGGCTCGTTCGTCTCCGTGAGGCTTCTTCTAGGAGTAGTTACTGACTGAATGTTCTCCCTCGCAGCTTATCTGGGGAAAGTAAGGAGATCGGAACGGTGAGTAATTTATGTAAACATTTGTAGGATAAAGTAGTCCGTGCATTCTCTTTCTGTACTTTAATGAAGGGCTAAGTAGTCACAGAGGAATCTTCTGCAATCCAGTATCAGGTAATCAAAGCAGGTTTAACTAATCAGAGTCAAGTAATACAGATCCCATTCTGTAACCGAGTGAAGAGCAAAGAAACCGTGGCCGTTTTGTACAATAATCTATTGTAAAAGGTAAGGAGTAAGCACGTTGTGTGATCTAAGGTGAGGTAAAGCAAGGTATGTAACATCGAAGTAATTATCTGTGGCACAGTAATCAATGTAATCTTCCTTATTACTATGCATCAGACTAACGCCCTGTAATCTGATGCATGCCGTGGGAATCATATTATAAACAAGGATTTCAAGCACTCCACGAAGTCGTAGTATAACTCCAATCAGCTAAGTTTTAATTTGCATGAGGTCTGATCCTCAAACAAGTTCCATAATCTCCAATCTCAAAACAGGTTAATCACAGCAAATTTCAGGCATACCTAGCCAACACGTGTTTCGTCTGCGTCAAAGATAGTGGCAGACTTCCTCAGGGCTTCCACCAAATATTCAGCTTATCATCTAACGAAAAGTAAATAATGGTTGTTGAGACCCAAGTCCAAAATTATCGTAGTGAAGTCAAAATGTTGTCTCGGAGTCTCAGGGTATAAATAAATTATAATTAGAGTGTAGCCCCCCAGTCTCAGGGTGTAAGTGAAATGTAGATCGATGGAGAGTGCCCCAACTGCGGTCAAGGAGTATTATGAACTCGTGTTGCTGGCGTATAGCTCAGAATCATAATATAACTCAGAATCTAGCACGCTATTCTTCTTATATAAACAATTAAAGGGTTACATAATTCACATTATTTTGCCTGTAATCTAATGCAGAAAAATACAAGACATCTAATTTCTGCAATCCCAAAATGGAATGGCAAGCAGAATAATCTCCTTAATAATTCAATGCAAGTAAAAGTAATCAGAGTAATTCCCAAAAGTCTGATGCAGGCTGCAATAATCGGTGTGATGTCCTGTAATGTAATGCAAGATAATGGAATCATAGTTATTAACTTGGATATTGAAGCGTGAATCGATTGGAGTGATCAACCTCCTCTATCTTATTCAAAGTGAAGTAATGACAGCAGTATTAGTCTGTAATCTATTGCAGCATAAAGTAATCAGAGCAATATCCAGTAGTATAATAAAGGGTGAATTCATCTGAGTAATTTATTGCAGGGTAAAAGTAATCTTCTGTAATCCAGCATGCACCTCTTTATTTTAAATAATCTTATTTTGTAATCCAATGCACAGTGAAAACAAAAATAGTGTTTTCTCTTTTAATTCACCTAGTCACAAAGCAACTGGAATACTATGCTTCTGTAATCCAATGCTTGGAAATGTAATCATCAGGCCAATCGGCTTTGAAAAGCTAGTACAAAGTACAGGAATCAGAGGGAGTTCCTATGATCTAATGCAGAGTAAAATAATACGTTTATTTCAATCTGTGAGCTAATGTAGGATTAAAAAACAGTGTAAACTCCTTCTACAATCTAACAGTGAAAAGTAAATTGAATCATTTACAACAATCAAATAAAAGGCAATGAAATCCAAGAAACTTACTGCATTATGCTGTTTTATGCAGAGTCAAGTCTACGGTGCAGACTGTTGCTTTAATGCAAAGTAGTGTAAAGTAATCCAAGCAATCACCTCCTGTAATGGGATACAGGTTAAACTATCAACACAACCACACACAAGTTCTGTAATCCATTAAATGGCAGTGGAATTAAGTAATTTAAAGTAATTATCTAATCAAATATAAAGTAACGAGCTGCAGTAAAGCCGTTCTGTAACTCAATGACGGGTACAGTAATTAGATTATTATCCTGCAAACGAATATAGGGTGAAGTAATCAGATAACCGCCTGATTAAAACCAAAACAGGCCATTTCTGTAATCTAAACCAAGATAAAGTAGTCTGAATGTTCTCCCTTGGTTGAGTACATTATGATGTAACCTGAACAATCACAGAGCAAATTAACACAGGATTTCAACTCTATCACAGGCAACTCACTCTAAAATACTTCTGTAATCCAATGCAAGGTAAAGTACAGAATCTGCATTCTAATGCATGGTAAAGTCACCACAGTAATATTGTGTTTTAGATCTAATGCAAGGAATGTAATCTGTGCAGTCTCTTTCTGTAACATAATGCACAGTAAAACAATCAATAAAAATCCTCTGCAGTCGGGTAAAGAGCAAAGGTAGAAGAGTAACCTTCAGTAATCAAATAGAGGAAAATGTAATCAGTGTAATTGAAATTATTCCAATACAGAGTAAACCACAAAAGAACCTCATTCTGTACTCCAATGCAGAATACAGCAATCCAGGTAATCGCTTGTAACGTAGTGCAGTGCAAAGCAACAAAAATAATCTGCTCTGTAATAGACCGAAGGGTAATCTGCTAGAACAACATACTCGGAGTAATTCACAGAAGTGTAAAGGGTAAAGTAATCCGGGTTATTAGTGTGTAATACGGTAATGTCCTTCTGTAATGTAACACACCCTTAAGTAATAAGAATAGTAACCAGATATCTCATATAGAGGGAAGTAGCTGCTGTAACCTCATGAAGCTTGCACAGCTTGGACTGCTGCCACCTCATACTGTACCTACTGTGCACACCTTGCCTGGCAGGCTCCCATGCTGTGCCTGCTCTGCACACACCTTTCCTGAGAGGTGTACATACTATTCCTGCTGCGCACACACCTTGCCTGGCAGGTGTACCTACTGTTCCTGCTGCGCACACACCTTGCCTGGCAGGTGTACCTACTGTTCCTGCTGCGCACACACCTTGCCTGGCAGGTGTACATAGTGTACCTGCTGCGCACACACCTTGCCTAGCAGGCACACACAATGTACCTGCTGCCTGCACAAACCTTTCCTGGCAGGTGCACATCCTGTACCTGCTGTGCACACACCTTGCCTGGAAGGCGAACACAATGTGTGCGGGCAGCAGGTACCTTGCCTGGCAGGCGCACACGCTGTAACTGCGGGCCGCGCACCTTGCCTGACAGGTGTACATACTGTATCTACGGCGCACACACCTTGCTTGGCAGGCAGGCACGCTGTACTTGCTGCGCACACACCTTGCCTAGCAGGCACACACGCTGTACCTGCTGGGCACACACCTTGCCTGACAGGTGTACATACTGCACCAGCTGCACACACACCTAGCCTGATAGGTGTGCCCGCTGTACCTGCTGCACACACCTTGCCTGCCAGGTGTGCATACTGTACCTACTGGGCACACACGTTGCCTGCCAGGTGTACATACTGTACCTGCGGCGCACACACCTTGTTTGGCAGGCACACACGCTGTACCTGCTGGGCACACACCTTGCCTGACGGGTGTACATGCTGTACCTGCTGAGCACACACGTTGCCTGACAGGTGTAAATACTGTAACTGCTGCACACACATCTTGCTTGGCAGGCGCACACGCTGCACTTGCTTCGCACACACCTTGCCTGGCAGGCACACACGCTGTACCTGCTGAGCACACACGTTGCCTGACAGGTGTAAATACTGTACCTGCTGCACACACACACACACCTTGCTTGGCAGGCGCACACGCTGTACCTGCTGGGCACAGACCTTGCCTGACAGGTGTACATGCTGTACCTACTGAGCACACATGTTGCCTGACAGGTGTACATACTGTACCTGCTGCACACACACACACCTTGCTTGGCAGGCGCACACGCTGTTCCTGCTGCGCACACACACTGCGTAGCAGGCATACACGCTGTACTTGCTGCGCACACACCTTGCCTGACAGTTGTACATACTGCTGGGCGCACACCTAGCCTGGCATGTACACAAGTTGTACCTCCTGTGCACACATCTTGCCTGGCACGTGCACATGCTGTACCGGCTGAGGACACACCTTGCCTAGCAGGCACACATGCTGTACCTGCTGCGCACACACCTTGCCTGATAGGTATACATACTATACCTGCTGGGCACACAACTGGCCTTGCATGCACACACGTTGTACCTCCTGTGCACACATCTTGCCTGGCACATGTACATACTGTACCTGCTGCACACACAGCTTGCCTGGCAGGCGCACACGCTGTTCCTGCTGCACACTCCTTGCCTGACAGGCGTGCATACAGTTCCTGCTGCGCGCACACAGTTTTCCTGACATGTGTACATACTGTACCTGCTGCACACTCCTTGCTTGGCAGGCGCACACGCTGTACCTGCTGTGCACACACCTTGCCTGACAGGTGTACATACTGTTCTTGCTGCGCACACACCTTGCTTGGTAGGCGCACACGCTGTCCCTGCTGGGCACACGCCTTGCCTGACAGGTGTACATACTGTACCTGCTGAGCACACACGTTGCCTGACAGGTGTACATACTGTACCTGCGGTGCACACACCTTGCTTGGCAGGCGCACATGCTGTACTTGCTGCACACACACCTTGCCTAGCAGGCACACACGCTGTACCTGCTGGGCACACAGCTTGCCTGACAGGTGTACATACTGCACCTGCTGCACACACACCTAGCCTGATAGGTATGCGCGCTGTACCTGCTGCACACACACCTTACCTGCCAGGTGTACATACTGTACTTGCTGCACACATACATTGCCTGGCAGGCGCACACGCTGTACCTGCTGGGCACACACCTTGCCTGACAGGTGTACATACTGTACCTGCTACACACATACATTGCCTGGCAGGCACACACGCTGTACCTGCTGGGCACACACCTTGCCTGACAGGTGTTCATACTGTACCTGCTACACACATACATTGCCTGGCAGGCGCACACGCTGTACCTGCTGGGCACACACCTTGCCTGACAGGTGTACATACTGCACCTGCTGCACACACACCTAGCCTGATAGGTGTGCACGCTGTACCTGCTGCACACACACCTTGCCTGACAGGTGTACATACTGTACCTGCTACACACATACATTGCCTGGCAGGCACACACCTTGCATGACACGTGTACATACTGTACCTGCTGCACACATACATTGCCCGGCAGGCGCACACGCTGTACCTGCTGGGTACACACCTTGCCTGACAGGTGTACATACTGTACCTGCTACACACATACATTTCCTGGCAGGCGCACACGCTGTACCTGCTGGGCACACACCTTGCCTGACAGGTGTACATACTGTACCTGCTGGGCACACACCTTGCCTGACAGGTGTACATACTGTACCTGCTACACACATACATTGCCTGGCAGGCGCACACGCTGTACCTGCTGGGCACACACCTTGCCTGACAGGTGTACATACTGCACCTGCTGCACACACACCTAGCCTGATAGGTGTGCACGCTGTACCTGCTGCACACACACCTTACCTGCCAGGTGTACATACTGTACCTGCTGCACACATACATTGCCTGGCAGGCGCACACGCTGTACCTGCTGGGCACACACCTTGCCTGACCGGTGTACATACTGTACCTGCAACACACATGCATTGCCTGGCAGGTGTACATACTGTACCTGCGGCGCACACACCTTGCTTGGCAGGCGCACATGCTGTGCCTGCTGGGCACACACCTTGCCTGACAGGTGTACATACTGTACCTGCTGCGCGCACACCTTGCCTGGCAGGTGTACATACTGTACCTGCGGCGCACACACCTTGCCTGGCAGGTGTACATACTGTACCTGCGGCGCACACACCTTGCTTGGCAGGCGCACACGCTGTACCTGCTGGGCACACACCTTGCCTGGCAGGTGTACATACTGTACCTGCTGTGCACACACCTTGCCTGGCAGGTGTACATACTGTACCTGCGGCGCACACACCTTGCCTGGCAGGTGTACATACTGTACCTGCGGCGCACACACCTTGCTTGGCAGGCGCACACGCTGTACCTGCTGGGCACACACCTTGCCTGGCAGGTGTACATACTGTACCGGCTGGGCACACACCTTGCCTGGCAGGTGCACACGCTGTACCTGCTGAGCACACACCTTCCCTGCCAGGTGTACATACTGTACCTGCTACACACATACATTGCCTGGCAGGCGCACACGCTGTACCTGCTGGGCACACACCTTGCATGACACGTGTACATAACTGTACCTGCTGCACACATACATTGCCCGGCAGGCGCACAAGCTGTACCTGCTGGGCACACAACTTGCCCGACAGGTGTACATACTGTACCTGCTGCACACATACATTGCCTGGCAGGCGCACACGCTGTACCTGCTGGGTACACACCTTGCCTGACAGGTGTACATACTGTACCTGCTACACACATACATTGCCTGGCAGGCGCACACGCTGTACCTGCTGGGCACACACCTTGCCTGACAGGTAAACCTACTGTACCTGCTGCACACATACATTGCCTGGCAGGCGCACACGCTGTACCTGCTGGGTACACACCTTGCCTGACAGGTGTACATACTGTACCTGCTACACACATACATTGCCTGGCAGGCGCACACGCTGTACCTGCCTGGCACACACCTTGCCTGACAGGTGTACATACTGCACCTGCTGCACACACACCTAGCCTGATAGGTGTGCACGCTGTACCTGCTGCACACACACCTTACCTGCCAGGTGTACATACTGTATCTGCTACACACATACATTGCCTGACAGGTGTACATACTGTACCTGCTGAGCACACACGTTGCCAGACAGGTGTACATACTGTACCTGCGGCACACACACCTTGCTTGGCAGGTGCACACGCTGTAACTGCTGGGCACACACCTTGCCTGGCAGGTGTATATACTGTACCTGCGGTGCACACACCTTGCCTGGCAGGCGCACACGCTGTAACTGCTGCACACACACCTTGCCTAGCAGGCGCACACGCTGCACCTGCGGGACGCACACCTTGCCTGACAGGTGTACATACTGTACCTGCTGAGCACACACGTTGCCTGACAGGTGTACATACTGTACCTGCGGCACACACACCTTGCTTGGCAGGTGCACACGCTGTACCTGCTGGGCACACACCTTGCCTGGCAGGTGTACATACTGTACCTGCTGCGCACACACCTTGCCTGGCAGGTGTACATACTGTACCGGCTGCGCACACACCTTGCCTGGCAGGTGTACATACTGTACCTGCGGTGCACACACCTTGCTTGGCAGGCGCACACGCTGTACCTGCTGGGCACACACCTTGCCTGGCAGGTGTACATACTGTACCTGCTGTGCACACACCTTGCCTGGCAGGTGTACATACTGTACCGGCTGGGCACACACCTTGCCTGGCAGGTGCACACGCTGTACCTGCTGTGCACACACCTTCCCTGCCAAGTGTACATACTGTACCTGCTGGACACATCTTGCCTGGCAGGTGTACATACTGTACCTGCGGCGCACACACCTTGCTTGGCAGGCGCACACGCTGTACCTGCTGGGCACACACCTTGCCTGGCAGGTGTGCACGCTGTACCTGCTGTGCACACACCTTGCCTGGCAGGTGTGCATGCTGTACCTGGTCCGCACACACCTCGCCTGACAGGTGTACATACTGTACCTGCTCCGCACACACCTCGCCTGACAGGCGTACCTACTGTTTCTGTTGCGCGCACACACCTCGCCTGACAGGTGTACATACTGTACCGGCTGAGCACACACCATGCCTGGCAGGTGTGCACGCTGTACCTGCTGCACACACACCTTGCCTGCCAGGTGTATATACTGTACCTGCTGAGCACACACCTTGCCTGGCAGGTGTGCATACTGTACCTGCTGAGCACACACCTTGCCTGGCAGGTGTGCATACTGAACCTGCTGAGCAAACACCTTCCCTGCCAGGTGTACATTCTGTACCTGCTCTCTGTGTGAGGGAAGCTTACCTTAATGAAGTCATGCTATAAACGTGAGTGTGGGTTATCACTGTGGCTGTATGTAATTTGTGTGTCTGTGTGAACGCTTAACAAACCTGCTCACTATACACAAGCCACAACTATTCGATTAGTCAGTGTTTGCCCTTAACAATGCAAAATAGACAATAAACGGCGCAAAGAGACAAAGAGATGTCGCATCGGCAAAGAGATGAAAAGTAATAACAGTAACGGTTGGACAGCGCCTGCCTGGTGATCTGGGTGTCTGGGAGCTACAGGCAGATCGCGGTTCACCCAGGGCCAGGTTCTTGTTATCAGGAGCTGCCAGGGAGGTGACGCAGGATTGCAGACCGTCTATGAAGGAAGACCCCTCGCCTCCCATAAAACAGAAATATTTCACTAGGCACGTGAAATATAGCACGTAGGCCGCAGATGATCACGCAACTTCCCGACTATGGGGCAGATTTACAAGCCCCTTGCGCCACTTTTGCGTCATTTTCAACATGGGAAAAGTGACGGAAAAGTGGTGCAAGAGCCTTGTAAATCTGCCCCTATATCTGTTGCCGAGCTGGAACACGACCAAGTCCTGCATCCCGGCCGTATGACCTTGGGCCATTGACTTTTTCTGCCGCAGCCTCGAACACACCTGGAGGCAGAAGTGGTTGTCTAGGAGAGAAAGACGCTAGCAGTTGTTTACATATGTATATAAGGTTATTTATTTAATCCGTTATGTATGTTTCTCTCCCAGCATTTAATATCATAAAGCAAACAAGCCTTTGCAACCTTCAGCAAGTGCGGAACAGAGCAGCGCACACGTTAGAAGAGTGCGTCAGACGACAGGACCGTCCTGGCGCCACAGGTCAGCAGCACAGTGGCTGTCCTGGTACCATAGGCCAGTCGCACAGGGGTCTTCTGGGCACAACAGGTCAGCCGCACAGGGGGGCGTCGTGGCACCACAGGTGATTCGCAGAGGGGGAATCCTCTGTCCTGGTACCACGAGTCAGCTGCACAGGGTCTTTCTGGCACCGCTGTTCAGCAGTACAGGGGCTGTCTAGACACCGCTGTTCAGCAGTACAGGGGCTGTCTAGACACCGCTGTTCAGCAGCACAGGGGCTGTCTAGACACCGCTGTTCAGCAGCACAGGGGCCGTTTTCGCACTGCAGGTCAGCCGCAGCACGTGCGCGGTTCTGGAACCACAGGTCAGCAACACAGAGGCCGTGCTGGTGCCGCAGTTTAGGAGCACAGGTGCTAACCTGGCACTGTAACTCATGAGCTTATGGGCTATCCTGGCTGCGCAAGTCAATATCACAGGTGCCTTCCTGGCACCACAAATCAGCAGCATGAGAGCTCGTCTGGTACTACAAGTCAGCAACACAGGGTCCTTGCTGGTAAAGCCAGTCAATAGCACAGAGACCTTCCCGAAACCACAAGCTAGCACCACAGGGCCTTTCTAGTTCCGTAAAGTACAGGTGTCGCGACCTATCCAAATTACCCACCCAAGGATTCCAAGCCCCTACTCCCCGGACTCCAAGACCCAACCCCCTCCCCTCCCCCACGAGGTTGGACGCTTCACCCAGGGAGACAGAGACAAGCTGCCAACATTCCGGCGTTAGAGCATTTATTACAAATTCATAAACACGACATTAAAAAACCTTTCGCAGTATTCTTGCAACCTATTTAGAAAAAGTACATCACACTATTTTTTAGGAGTAACTAATTCATGGTATCTCCTAACAATAGATCTTAAAGGAGTCATGGTTGACCACCCCCCAGGCACCCATGGCATTGACTATTCTGATTGACTCGGGGGCCGTGGTCCTCCTACAACAAGTTGCACATCACAGGGCAAACTCAGCTGCCCCTTCAAGATCGAGGGAGCGCGGGCCAGCACGAAATCTGGACCCCCCCCAAAAACACAACCATGCCAGAGCCAACTCAAAGTAGGGATCTCCCCCAGCACCCAATGGGTCATGGCCTGGGCAATACCTTTGTTCCCTGGCGCAGTCACCATCCCCCAACATCCCCAGGGCCATGTAATGGAGTACCTAGGAGGCTATGGACAATCGCTGTAGCAGGCGTCCCACGCCCTTCTCTACAGCCCACAGCACCCCCAGCCCTGGTTTGAGCCAAAGGCTTCCAATTCCATCTTGAATTCACCTGCACTTCTATTCCGGATGCCAAGGTTGTCCACCTGCTGTGTGTCCAAAGAGGACTCCTTCCCTGCTAAAACAACCCCCAAAAGGCTAGCTACAGAGGTGGGCAGGTGGGAAAAAGTAAAATCCTTCTTGGGTCCCAAAGGAAGGAAGGTCCAGAATGCAGGCACGTCGGTGGCAGTCAGGGGCAGCCAGGCAAAAACCAGGTAACGGTGAGTGGGACGGAGATGCCCCTTTTAACCAACCCCTGCCACCTGCCAGGCACCGCCATTATTCCCCTGCCAGCCAATTCGCTGGCATTGCGGGATGCCCGTGAAAATTTGAAATACGGTGCCTACCGTTGGCTGCTGCCTGGAACTGGTCCAATCAGGCCTGCACCTGTCTTAGGGGGCCCGCTTTTAGCTGGTGTTGCCTCCGGTCAAGCAGCACTGGGGGTGTTCTAGTACTGCAGGTCAGCAGCACAGTCACCATCCTTGCACCGGAGCTCAGCAACACAGGGACTGTTCTAGTACCTCAGTACCTAGTGCCTCAATTCAGGAGCACAGAGGCCTTTCTAGTACCACAATCCTGTCCTGACACTGCAGGCCAGCATCTCCAGGGCTGACCTGGTACTGCAGGCCAGCAGTAAGGATCCCACCGGGTGTCACTGGCCAGCAGCACCGTGGCTGTCTGGAACCACGGATCTGCAGCACAGAGGCTGCCGGTACTGCGGAGGGTCATGTGATCAAGACCCTTCGGGGTCGAAACGCGTCATGGCTGCTGTTGTTTTGTTTGAGCAAAATAAAATCTAAATCTGCACCAAATTGTGGTCCGTGCTCCGGTTCCTGAGTGATCGAGGGAAGGGCGGAGTGCCTTTGATAGATTATTTTTAGTAGATGTCCTTAATATACTGGTAATTGATGCATCCTTTGAATAATAGTGGAGTGCATGAAATATATTCACATTGCAGCGGTCGGAATGCACGATGCAGTCACATAATGTCTGACAATATATTATGCAAGCCTCCATTACTTACCACATTCAGCTTTTTGTTAAAGCATGTCTCCTGAAGCTAATGAATGTGTTTTATTTCATTAGGGTATGTATCACTTTAAATAGGACCTAGCATATGTCGTCTATGTGTATGCTTATTTCACAGTATAAATGTCTTTTTAAATTTTGACGCCCTTCAGATTGATAAAGGCTGCTGTGACAGCCGAAACGCGTCTGTTTGCCGGGTCGGAGTAGACCCTATGGGACATTAAATGCTTCATTACCTTACATTCTTCCAGTGTGTGCTCTTCCACGTGTTGTAAGGGTTTCTTTTGGATAGATATACACACACATATATACACACTCCAAAGTTGCCCCTAGGCAGAAACGCACTCCACACTGAACAGGTCCAAAAACCTTTAATGGTAAAGATGTATCATATATGCTGAATATGCCCACAGCTGCAGTCGATGTAGCCTTACATGTTTCAGAGTCTACAATGCTCCTTCGTCAGAGGCTCGACATGGCGTGCTTCCCCAGACACACCCTCCTTTAAACGATGCCACGCCCTCGGATGGGCTACAAATTCTGGGTCACGTAGTGTGTCATGGTCCTTTTACCCTAAATGGGTGCACCTTATTGTTGCTGTGTTTGGCAGTCAATCCGAGGGCGTGGCATCGTTTAAAGGAGTGTGTGTCTGGGGAAGCACGCCATGTCAAGCCTCTGAGGAAGGAGCATTGTTCAGTGCGTTTCTGCCTAGAGGTAACTTTGGAATATAATATATATATATTGTATAAATACCACCCTTTCACCAGTAGAGCGCTATGTGATCAAGGCCACATGTCTGGCGGCCGAAACGCGTCATTTGGACATTTGATGCTTGAATAAATCATCATTTAACTTTGCCTTTGGAGTCTGTTTCCTGGTGTTGCGCCTTTCTTTGGATGGTGGTACCCCTGGGACCCTGCTGTGGAATATATATATATATATATATATATATATATTCACTGAAAAAACCACAAGTTTCAGAGACGTTATAGTTAGTTGGACATTTCACTCGTACAAAACCAGAGAAATTCGACCGTTATAGTTAGTAGAGATAACTATAACTCGCGCCCCCGCAATGCACTGATGATGACGTCACATATTACATAATTCATGACATGGTCAGTGACATCTCAAATGACATCACTGATGACATCACTGATGACATCATCCAGTGACTGTGTGTTTCTGTAAAGTTTAAATATGTTTTATATATATATATGCCAAGGTGTATTGAAGAATGAGTGGGTGTATAAGTGACTGAATGGATGATTTAGTAGGTTCGTGACTGATTGTATAAGTGACTAATTAAGCGTATCTTACTGAATGCATGGGTTAGTGAGTAAACTGTGTAAATGTCTGTATCAGTCTGTCTGTTGGTGTGTAAGTGGCTGCATGGGTTGGTGAGTAGCTACATGTCTGTCTATATGGGTTATTGATTGGTTGTCTGAGTATCTGTATGGGTGCCTGAGTGACTGTGTGAGTAGGTGGGGGGTGGGTGACTGTGCATAGATGTGTGAGTGGGTGATTCACTGGGTGTATGGGTTGAAGAGTGCATCTGTGAAGGACTGTATGGGTGGGTGAGTGAGTGTGTGTATGGGTGTGTTGGTGAGTAAATGGATGTCTCAGTGGTATATGTGTGAGTAACTACATATGTGAAAGGCAGTATATGTGAGTGTTGGAGTATATAAATGACTATACATGAGAGTGAGTGATTGTGAGAGTGGCTGTATGGATGAGTGTGTGCTTGTATCAGTGATTGTATAAGAGAGTAAGTATGTGTTAGTATTTATATAAATAAGTGAGGTGGTCTGTGTATAACTGTATAGGTGAGTAAATGGGTGTGATTGATTGTTTGCATGACTGAGTAGGTGTGTGAGTAAGTCTATGGATGAGTGGCGGTGTGTGAGTGTATGTATAGGTGTATGAGTGCATATGATAGTGCTGTATTGATGAATGACTGCATGTATGAGTTACTGTATGGGTGAATGAGTGAATGTGTGTGTGTGTAGACCTAGGAATCACTGAGCGGGTATGTACTAACTGCTATTGATGTGTCTATGGTTTCGAACATGGTAGTCTGTATTTTAGAGTGGGTGTATAAAAAGTTATATTAGGGTGTGAGGAGGTGCATCAGATTATCACTTGGATGATGTCATCAGTGATGTCATCCGTGATGTCATTTGAGATGTCATCAGTGATGTCATTGACCATGTCATGAATGATGTAATATGTGACGTCATCAGCAGTGCATTGCGGGGGAGCGAGTTATAGGTATCTCTACTAACTATAACGGTCGAATTTCTCTGGTTTTGTACAAGTGAAATGTCCCACTAACTATAACGTCCCTGAAACCTGTGGTTTTTTCAGTGAATTTCAAAGGTTTTTTAAATGCTAATTTCTAACTATAACGTCCCTGAAACCTATGGTTTTTTCAGTGAATTTCAAAGGTTTTTTAAATGCTAATTTCTAACTATAACGTCCCTGAAACCTATGGTTTTTTTCAGTGAATTTCAAAGGTTTTTTAAATGCTAATTTCTAACAATAACGTCCCTGAAACCTATGGTTTTTTTCAGTGAATTTCAAAGGTTTTTTAAATGCTAATTTCTAACTATAACATAGCAGTCGCGTTTGCAGAGTGGTGGAGAAAGGTGAGCGTGGCCTCCGAACACCTCTTAGCAATCCCACTGTGCGAGATTTACTGGAGGTAACAGGAGGGGTAGTTAGCCCCCAACGTCAACCTTGGGGGCCAACTACCCCTCCTATTACCTCCAGTAAGTCCCATACAGCAGGATTGCTAACTTCTCATACTAGGCCACGCCCACTTTCTCCACCACTCTGCAAACGCGCCCCCTGGCGCGTTCTAAGTTGGGGGATTAATTCCCCTTGAATACTGAGGGTCCCTGGGGGCCAACTTGCCGCCAGGTACCTCCAGTTATCGCCACAGAGCTGCTTTGCAAAGAGGTGGACACAGGCCACGCCCCCTTTCTCCACCACTCTGCAAACGCGCCCCCTGGCGCGTTCTAAGTTGGGGGATTAAGGCCCCTTGAATACGGAGGGTCCCTGGGGGCCAACTAGCCCACCAGGTACCTCCAGTAAGCGCCACAGAGCTTGATTGCAGAGAGGTGAACACAGGCCACGCCCCCTTTCTCCACCACTCTGCAAACGCCCCCACGGACGCGTTCTAAGTTGGGGGATTAAGTCACCTTGAATACTGAGGGTCCCTGGGGGCCCAACTTCCCCACCAGGTACCTCCAATATGCGCCACAGAGCTGGATTGCAGAGCGGTGGTCCGAGGCCACGCCCCCTTTTTACACCACTCTGCAAACGCGCCTCTTGGCACACTGCTGCTCGGGGGATGAAGTCCACTTGTGTCCTGAGGTCCTCAGGACACAAGAGGACCTCATCGCCCCACCTTGGGCGGCAGAACGTGATTATTGGTCTGACTCGTTTCAACTTGTTAGCCTTAATCATAGAGAAATCAATGGCAGCTTTGTAAAAAGTCTCAAAGTCCCACAATGCACCATCTCGGTAAGTACCAATCCAGGCGAAATGCTTCTGATCTCGCAAGTGGCAAAGGTAAATAAGTTGCTGCTTTTTCGTGTCGCCGCATTACCTTGGTAAATGTCTCTTTTCAACATCACAAGAAGTGATAAAATATCCCTCTTGGCTCCCTTGCTCCTCTCCTTATTTTCAAGTGATTTTTTGGTAAATCCTGGAATAGGAGCGGGTCAGTCTCCCATCATTAATACCAACAAAAGTCTCTTCGTAAGCGGGAGCCCATGACCCTACAGGGCAGCCTATATAATCGAAGCCCAGTTCCAAAACAACAATGCGTTTATTTCAAGTGCAGAAGGCAGCACGCTCTTATTCCTTACGCGTTTCAGCTCCATAATGAGCCTTGATCACAGGTGCGACAGGCTGCTCTGTGCCTGCCTATTTTCCGAAGCCGCCCTGCAGGGTTGGAGGCTCCCCTTCTCGGAGGTGTTGTGTGGATTTAAGGTGGGAGCATGACCCGCTCACTTCTCTGCCAACCAAAGGATTTTCTTGATATACGAGTGCAGAGGTGAGAAAGGGATAAGAGAAGAGGGAAACCTCTCTCCTCTTGACTTTTCCGGACACTTTGCAGAATTTATGACATTGTTTTGGCAGCAAGAGGCCAGTTAGAAAGAATCCCGATTTGCTGTGCCAGGCTAAGTGACATTGCATGTGTCTCTGCATATTTGGAGGAACTTTCCGCATGAGTGCACTAAAGGATAAAACTAAGAAATATACAACTGCAATGTTTTAAGACGCAATTATGCTGTATTTGAATTTACATTGCAGATGGAAAAGAAAACCTTACATTAATAGTGCATTCTGGGACATGTATGCCATGCAACTATGTGAGTCACGTGGCAGCCTGGCTTTAATAAATAAGCACGTGATTTCCTTACAGGCAAGCTGCCTCACCTGTGATCAAGGCTCATTATGGAGCTGAAACGCGTAAGGGATAAGAGCATGCTGCCTTCTGCACTTGAAATAAACGCATTGTTGTTTTGGAACTGGGCTTCGGTACTTTTGTGTGTGAATGCGACAGGCTGCTCCGCCGCCCTGCAGGGTTGGAGGCTCCCCTTCTCGGAGGTGTTGTGTGTGTGTGTGTATATATATATATATATATATATATATATATCCCACTGCCAGTAGTTACTATAAGTTAGGACCTAGTCTCCATAGACAAAGCATTTTTTGTTTTGCTGTAACTTTGGTACCGTTTGATGAATCTTCATGACATTTTCAAAACAGGTACGCCAATCACTTTAGCTACTCTCTGAAAAGTATCGGGGTTATACGTCAAGTGGGGCCTGAGAAAAAGGGGGGTCCCAAAATGCTTTTTTCCCCCATGCAATTTCCCATAGGGATTTTAGGTACGGCTACAATCCGAATCGCTGAACGGAAGTTCACCAAATTTGGCAGAAAAGCTAGATCTTGGTCCATAAAGAGGGATTTTTGTAAGCTAGGGTAAATCTGTTCAGTAGTTTTAGAGTTATTAAAGGAAAAAGATTTATAGATATCTAGGGACGCTGGCCCTCCGCGGATCCCACAGATTTCATGGTGAGATCTGACAGGCTGCCTACTTCAGCCAGGAAGTGGTGGCAGCCATCTTAGGATTCAGCCCGAGTCCCAAAAAACGCGAAAAAAGAAGGGGACGGGTAGGAATACAGTGGCCCCCTAAGCCTTTGGGACCCCCGCTAGGGGGCCAAAAATATTTTTTTCATATGTTTCCACAAATTTGCAGGAATTTTACAAAACAAAATAGGCACGGTTTTCTGCGCATGTGTTTTACTAGCCCCCCGGTAGGCTAGGTCCCGGGGGAATGTTTTTTGTATAAATAGGGGAGGGAGCACAGACGGCCCTCTCCCGGGGCCACTTTTGGCCCCGGGGACCTCATCCCCCGGGCTCGGCCTTTCAAATAATTAGGAGGTGTGCACGCGGCCCCCCTACCAGGCCTATTTTGGCCTCGTGTACCCCATCACCAGAGGCCCGGCCAGGATTTAAAAGGGTGGCATGCAGCCCTCATCCCCAAGCCGAGTTTGACCCCAGGGACCCCATCTGCCAGGACCTAGCCATAATACTAATGGGGTGCCCGGATGTACTTTAGAGAGGGAGGGGGGCTGCGTGGCCTCCCTCCTGGAGCCATTAATGGCCCTGGTTCCCCATCCCTTTAGGGCCGGCTCCTGCTATGCCCGGGGGTGCTCACCCCCAGACATAACGCTTTCCCTGCCCACATTTCTGCGGGCAGAGAAACCTGTGTTTGTTCTCGCTTGAGGGGAGCAATTTTAAAACTCCTCCCAAGCAAGAGCAAACACTAAGTCCGCTCCCAGCTGGCGGAAGGTTTAAAAATAATCCTGACAACTGGAAGTGGACTTTTCATCTGTTTCCCTGTCCATTATGAAGTGGGCAGGGAAACGGATGAAAATTTTGCTCCTGTCCGCATGGAGCAGCATTTTTAACTGCTCCCTGCTGGCGCGAGCAATGCTGGCCCCCACTGGTGGTGGAGAGCTGTTTGGGGCCTCAGAGCCATTGTGGCACCCCCGCTGCCATCAACAGTGGTAAAGTGGGTGCCCTGGGTGGGCTCCAGGGCACCCACTCCTTATTGGCTGAGCCCCGGGGGATGGGGTCCCAGGGGCCGAAATCGACCCGGCGAGGGGGGCCGTGCAGGCCCCCTCACCCTTAACTAATTAGCCTTGTCCTGAGGGATGGGGTCTCTGGGGCCGAAATCGGCCCTGGGAGGGGTGCTACGTGGCCCCTCTCCCCATTATTAATTACTTAGGCCCCGGGGGGAATGGGTCCCCAGCGCCAATATTGGCCCTGGGAGGGGTGGCTGTGCACCCCACTCCCCTTTATATATTGCCGGGCCCTGGGAGATGGGGTACCCAGGGCCAGATATCAGCCCGGGGGAGGTGGCCGTGCGCCCCGCCCCAATATTAAGTGGACAGGCCCGAGTAATGCGGTCCCTAGGGCCAATAGTCGCCATGCACTGGTAATTTTCCCACATATTACATCACTCATGACATATTCTACGACATTGTTAAAAATATCAGTGCAGCATTTTCTGTAAAATTATTATTGATGAGAAAACTGTGCATGGCGGGGTCACGTGTTATAGTTACCATAGGGCATGAGTTATAGTTTATAGAGATTAACTAGAACTGCTGAATTTCTATGGTTTTGTGTGTGTAAAATCTGAACCTAACTATAACACCCCTGTAACCTTTGGTTTTTAGTGTGTGTGTATATATATATATACACACACACACACACACATATATATACATATATACACATATACACACATATAACATTTGGAACACTTGTTTGTATTAGCAGAAGAGCAGCTGTCAGGGCTGTGGATGTGAATCTCCACATCTTTCATCTCTGCCTTGGCTTCATCGCTCTGTTTTGGGGTCCTATGCAGTCCTCTCCAAAAGAAACCTGTGAAGACACTCTGCAATTGGACAAAGAGAGATCCATATTAGGAGTTATTTCCTTCATGTCTGGCCACAGTGCAGGAATACACATGTAGCTCCAGTCAAGACCGATTTTGTGGCCTCAGCCCTGGAATAAAAGTATGTGAAACCTTGGCTGTTAGACCCTGTGACCAGAGCGGGAAACCTGACCAGCTCCTCTTTTCTCTTTCTGATCCTCAACTGGGACCTACGTGGACCTTATGCTGGTCCTTCCTAGATATTGAGCTGCACTAGGAGTGTCTCACCAGGACTGAACACTCCGCTCTCCACTGGATCCCAGAAGGCGAAAGGAAGCAAGGTAGGCCAAAGAACACCTGGAGGTGAACTGTGGAAACAGAAAGAAAGGCCCTGAACCACAGCTGGGGCACCGTATAGAAACTTGCTCAAGACAAAAAGAAATGGAGGTCTCTCATTGCTGCCCTTCAAGCCAGCCAGGTTAACGGGCAACAGATGTTGACTAGGACTGGAGCAGGCATGAAGAGACCTGCCCATGATGCTGATGCACACTCGTGTGGAGGACTATTTCCATGAAGCCCCCGTCCCATGGAAGAAGACCACAAAGAAGCCAGGCAGATCTGCCTGCAGCCTTCCAGCAACCACTGCACCTTTGCAGTGGAGAGCTACCAAATAACAACCCAAGTGCCAGCGAGCAGACCCTCCGTTCTTCTTGTGACTTTTTTTTTTTTTTTACACGTGCCCTGGCAGCCGCCTGGTGTGGCAGTGAGCATGGCTCATGCCACCAGCCTTCGGCCTTGATACTGGGAAGTGCGCCTGATCTATAGTTGGGGTCTTCCTGCCAGTACCATGCTATGCTAAGGTCTGGCAACACCGCCTGCCCCCATCCCTCCCCCTGTGCCGTTGTATCTTCAGCTTGCCGATGTCTAATAGGGACTATTGACCCAGGCAGGTTCCCATATATTTGTCTTGAGGTCAGGGAGTGGTTCAAATGATGCAGCTACTTTTAATTATGGAATCAGTGTCCCCTATTGGGAGGTTAGCCAGCTAATGCAAGGTAAACCCTAGTACCCTGGCATATACCAGTGCCGTAGTACGTGAGAAAAAAACTTGTATTCACCTTCTTGCTCCTGCCATTAGAGTCGTCCCTTCCCAGAGAAACTGGACTGGTGTAACCTCCAGGACACCTGCTGAAAGATTCTAGCATCCTAGACAGCTCTGGAGCTATCCAGGGTGCTGAAAACTCATAAAATGCCACTGGCCCATTATACCCAGGCACAATGGAATTATGCGGCAGGGTTTAAAACATTATGATGCAAGAAAAAGCAAATTAGGCGGCATAATGCAGCACATTTTGTTATAGTGTTACCTCATTGTTTGGTCACTTTTACACATTAATACTATCTGGGCAAAGGTTTCACCTCATTAGTACCAGTCTGGCACCCAAATACAGCAATAAGCAACAGAAAGATGACCACTCAACCTTTGCGAAGCGCCTTCCTCTGAGCAGCAACGCGTGTTAATATTTTTTTAGTAACTTTTGATCAGTTTGAGCTACAATTTTTTGTGAAAATCAGCAGATTATGCACCAGTACATGGATTATGTGGCAAATCCATAATTATGAGGAAAACACAGCAGCAGCAAAAATTACATAATTCCATTGTCCATGATTATAACTTATCGGAGGCGTTTTCCCAAAAAGAATTGTCGAACAAACCACAAAATGACAAGTGAAATACAGAAAAGGCTCTATACAGAACTTTCTCTTCCAGAAACCGTCCTTAGAAAACCCAGAGGAACATGGTGGCGGCTCACAATTCTTTCTCTTGTCGCTGCTCTGTAATTCTACGGTATTGATTAAAGTGACAGATATACCTTTAAAGTAATAAACTCAACTAATCCTCGGTATTTATAGCAAGAGCCATCATTAGCTATGTTCACCTGCTTTGCATGATCGGCCTTTCATCTCAGCCCATGTACCAAGCACCTGGGCAGCAGGGACCACATGCAATCTCACATGTGTGATGCTGCTCTCTGCTCATCCGCAGAAAACAACCTTTGCGTCCCAGCCCAGGGGTGACTGCTTTTAATGAGCCCTGAAAAGAGGCGCACCAAACTCACCCTTGAACCCTTTTAGCTCTCCACGACTCATCCTTTTATCCACTGCTCCTTGGTGACCATGAGTTAATTCATGTCTGTGACCACTTAAGAGAGGCCATGGGGTGGGTTCCTACTGGACACCCAATCTGAATACGTTTCATTTTTTTGCATAGACTTGCTTCTCCTATAGCACAGTTTTAGCTCTAGCCAAGGGTACCAGAGCCCATCACATGTTGGAGACGGATGTTCAAAAACCTGTAGAGAAGAAGCGCGTATGTGGGCAATGAGAACATGTAAATCGGCACATATATGCAGCGGAACAGGCTTATCTGTCACGGATGCTAGACACAGCAAGAACACGGAGTCTGCAGGTAGACACGTGTGATTCTGCTGGACTGTCTGGAAGAAGGTGGAAGAGGCGGCCCTCCATCTTTGTGGGCGGCATTCCCACATTTTTGGGCACTGGCCGAAAATGCACGGTTCATGGTGACTTTTCCCTTGTACTTTGGAAAAAGAGAGGCCTTCATCTACAGGCGGCTGCTTCCTCCAGCTATGGTCAGTTGTTTGCCAAGTATTTTGAGGTCAGGCTTGAATGGGTTTCTTGCTGTGGGACACCCTCTTCTCCTGAGCCTGGCAACAGCAGGAAACTCAAAACAAACGTACATTCACCGGGATGAATGACTTGAGCGCCCATCCTGCCCAAGCGAGCTCCTTTCTGAGACAAAGCTCTCTCCTAGTTAGTTGGCTGCAGAAATATGCTGCAAACTTGCTCCGGGATTGGACAAGTAAATCCTTCACTCCTTCGAAGAGTATTTTAAACTATGTTAGCTCAAACAAGGACCTATGCTGTGATTCATGGAGGCCGAAGCTGTGGGCTGCTCATCTCTCCAAGGCTGGGACCAAGCCTGAAGAGATGTAGCCATGGCCTGCCCGACTGTGCATCTACATCATAACCTCTCTTCAGTGCCCAATTAGTTAAAAAAATTAATTAAATTTTTTTTTTTTTTTAAAGTGCCAGGGCCCTCGTCTGGAGGTCACTGCAGCTTGCACCACAATTGCCCCTGCCAGCGCTGCCAATGACAGTACCTACGCAAACACTAACCATCACACTCCTACAAGGGTTTCAATTTGAACTATTTCAGGTCCCCAAAGCTATAAGAATGGCTTGGGCGGCAGGTAATAGTCATTTTCAATACATTTTTAATTAATAAACAACTGTTGTTGTACTCATCTCAAAATTAGATAGACAGCGCCACCATGTGGTAGACTGTCACAAGCGATGGTGTTGACAATTAAGTGCTGGTGCGGAGCACCGGAAACCACCGGCTCAAATTAAGCACTGCCTCTCTTACGTGGGCGAAAGGTGCCAAAGCTATCAGCTGCCAAAAGTATGACATTATAATGAAATTGAAGCCACTGTTGATGGGGCTGTCACATGCTAACTCCACTGAACTGTTATACAACACCAGAAGGTAAATCACGAAATATTTCTAGATTGGTACACAGCTGCAATAGGACTCTCAGTTGAATTATAATCCACACCGAGGTGGGCGCATACACAAGATTGCAATGTACCTGCTAGATAAAATATTTCATATAACCCCCACCGTGCTAAAAGAGGCACATATCCTACCCACTGTGAGCCATGCCAGCATTCACCTTATACACTGTGGGAAAGCCGTGTGGTAGGGAGACACTGTTGTAGTGACGTGCCTGAAATGAGGGCACTGCTATTTTTTCTGCGCAGTATGTGCGAAGGTTGTGGTGAGTCTGCATCGATCATTAGGTACCTAAAATTAGGAGTGCTTCGATCTCCGCTGCCCTTATTTTTCGGAAGTTCTACAATTGCACGTACCAGTGCTCGCTTGGTGGTGAGGTCCCTTTCCCTTACCACTGGCACCATGCCCATCTCTGTGCTGGATGCCAGCCACAAAAGCACCAGCCTTGGTTCTATGACTGATTTCCCGCTGTGGTGCCACTACCACCATCTCCGCAGCCGATGTCCCCTCTGCCCTTGGCTCTGTAAGGAATACTCCTATGGCCTGCAACATCACTAGATCCAAGGCGCATCCAGTGGCATCCTTCCTAGCTCCATGTCAGATGCCCCGGGCACACACTGCGTACCATCATATTGTTCCTAGAAGGAGCTGGTGTCATGACATTAAGGTGCTTGACTGACATGTGTCCGTCAGACACCTTAAAGCGGAGATGGTGAGATTATGGGCGGGGTCTGGCCAACGGAGACATATCCAGCATAAATTAGGTGGTACAGAGACGATCCATCACAGTGCGGTACACACCAGATCTCAGACCGACCTGTTCCTTGATTCGATCTGGTCTTTTTCAGCATCCTTACTTCGAGTGGGAGGACGAAGGACTTGGTGACCCTGGTCACACTTGTGACAGTGAAGCCGGCATTCCAAGCATCATTTAACCTCACCAAAATAACGTTGGAATGACACGGAGGTGGGCAGATTGCATTTACATTCCATGGGCAGTATGACACCAGGTTGGGAGCCGAAAGTCAACAGTGCAGGCAGCAGTGTATGGCATTGGGCTGTACAGTGGCATAGTAAGGATTTGTAGGGCCCTCAGTAAGATATATTTTGATCAGTAATGTTTTAAGGCAAGGATAAAGTGTTCAATTGCCTTCCAAGGGGCCCCTAGTAAAGTGAGTGGCAGACTCAAAATTCCTGCCTTAATAGCATTGCTCATAAAAGCAGCGTATTTTTCGAATTTGACAGCAGAACATGTTAAAACTTAGGGCCACATTTACTAAGGGTTTGCATTGGAGCAAAGTTGAACAATGTGACACAGAGAAGTGCAAACTCTTACAAATGTTTTTACATTCTTATGCCGGAAAAGATGCCTTTTTGTCAGCACAAGTACCGCTTTGCACCACTTTACATTAAGGGAGTATTGCTAGAGTGTAACTTGAGTGGATTAGAGCAAGGTCCCATAGTTATGGATGCAAAGCCCGATCTTCAAAAATAGCCAGACCAGGCTTTGCATCAAAAAACACCTCCTTGAGGCAGAAGCTAACTTGAAGAAATGTTTTCATTTCCATAAACGTTCAACTTACTGCATATGTGCTGATCTGCATTGCACGCATGCAAAGTTTGGAGTGTTTGAAAATGTGCCTAGGCATAGGATTTTGTACTGGAAGGATAAGCGTCCAATACAAATCCTATGCTAGAAAGAACAAACACCTCTGCACCAAGGTGCAAAGGCCGTGTGCTGGCACAGGGGTAGTGAGCAACAACAGGCCATTTAAAAAAAAAATATTGTTCTGTGCTTTTTTGTCCCCCCAGCAACTTTGGTTGCTGTCTTGCATTGCACAAAAAAATAAAGTTGTACCATCGTGCACGTGTCTACCCTCGCACTCTCAGGCAGTCGGTGGCAATTAAATTGAAAAATCTTTGCGATTCTCTCACTTTACTTTACCTCACTTTTCTACCTTAGCCATTTCTCTTAACCTCGATCTCAAGTTCTCCATGTACCTTCATCCTTTCTCTATTTCAAATAGCTCTACCACATCTTTGTATACCTCACTATACCTTACTCAACTTCATCTCTCTCCTTGGTTCTCTCTCATGACCTTACCCATCTTTCTATCGCTCTCTGTGCCTAAATATATATCACTCATTCTCAATCCCCATTCTACCTCAACTCTCTCTCCATCTCTCCCCTCAGTACCTCACCACACTTTTTCCTTCGGACCTCCCTGTGCCTCACCGCCATCTACTTCCCTTCTCACACAACCTCACCTCCATCTTTGCCTGCCCTCTTTATCTCTGCATGTCTCTACTACCTTGCCTCTTTCATTACCCTTCATCCTTTTCTCTAGGTCTCCACTTCCCCTTACCGGTCTACCTCGTTTCTCTACCTCACATCTCCCTCACTGCCTCACCTCTCTATGCCCCACTGCTCTCTCTACCTACCCCCTCAATTTACCTCACCATTAGTTCCCTACTTTACCCTTCCACCTCCTTTTTCTCTCATTTTACCTCTGTTCCCTTTATTTGGTCTCTCTAAATTTCGTACTCCTTTATACCTACCTTTATTTCTCTACTTCCACCTCTTTTTCTCTTTCATCATCTCCTTTTCACGTCTCTGTCTCACACAAACACATCATTCACCCCTCTGCCTCAACTATCTCTCAAAACCTCTATCTTTCTAGCTCTCTCTACCTGGTCATCTCTTCCTCTTTTTCTGTCTTGCAACTCTCTACTGCTGTATAAACCTCACGTCTTTTGCAACTTCATATGTTGCAACTTCTTCTTTTCACTCTACAGAACATCTCTTTCTACCACTCAGTCCCTCTTTACCTTTCTCTCTTTACTGGAATAGTTTTTCAATGCCTGTTCTATTTCTACTCTTGCATCTCGGCCTTTAACGCTCTCTAAGGCACCTCTTTTACTACCTGACCTCTCTCCCTACTGCACCCCTTTAAATACTGTGCTCCTCTGCCTCTCTCCTTTTCTATCACACTCTAAAACCTTACCTATTTCTCTAGCTCTCTTTCTGTACCTACACCGGGCTCTTTCTGCCTCTCCTTATCTTTCCTTCTGGTTGCCTCACTTTTCCTCATTTACTTTACTTCTCTCTGTAGCTTACCTATCTTTCTGTGTGGCGTCTCTGTCTGCACCCCCATTCTTCCTCAGCGTCATGTCTCTTGCTTCACTGTTCTCTTTACGTCTCTGTCCATCTCTTGTAGCCTAACCCATCCCCTTACTCAGCAGGGTCACAGGTAGCTGTCTAGCCAGAGAAGTGACTGCACAAAGAGGAGTGAAGCGACAAGGCAGAGGAAGAGAAACTTATTAGACTGAACCAACAGAATTGTGAAAATCCTCAGAGCTGCGCTGTGGTTCTCACTGTTACAGCAAGAACGCTAGAGGTGAAGAGGGATATATTTGTGATTACAAATATTTGGCAATTATTACAAATATCTGCCAACTGAAGCTACTATGTCAAGAGCTATGTGCATATGTATTATTTTATTATGCACTAGTCCATTAAGCATTCAACAAGTCACCCACAGTGTGTCTCTCCTACGGTGGAAGTAACATGCTGGTTAGACACTGAATTCCACAGCAAATGTTGCTGTTGCAAGTCAAAAAAATCTAGGTCCAAATTTAACAAGCATTTGCAATGCAATAGGTCTCACATTTAGGCGAGTTTCAGCTATTGGCATTGTAAATGACAATGCCTTTTATTTATGTTTTGGTTTTTAATACATAAATAAAAGGCATTGTCATTTATAATGCCAATAGCTTAAAGTATCGTAAATGTGAGACCTAATGCATTCCAAATGCTTGTTTGTAAAAGCGCCCCACCCCGTGCTTTCACTTTAATGGTGGCCATGCCCCTTTCTTTAGACGCAGCTCATCTAAAGAAAGGTGTGGCCGCCATTAAAGTGAAAGCACAGTATGGGGCGCTTTTATAACAACAACAAAAATATTAGTTAATCAGCATAGCACGTGCAGAAGTGTCGTGCTGTGCAGGGAGCATTTTTTAAAGATAAAGCTCAGCGTCCATGATCGGCGCCGCGCTGTCATGCAAACAGGGTGGGTTAGGGAGAGCCTGTCGTGCCTGCAAAAGTAGGTAGATTAAAGACATTAAAGAAAATAGTGCTCACAGACTGTAGATAAAACACTGACTGTGTAACAACACAAGTAAAAAGTCCAGTCCTCATGGGAGATTACAAATGTAGACAAGACTAAGGAGGGACTAGCAAGCCTATAAGCGAATCAGAAGCAACCTTTTAGAAAGGACAATAATAGGAGCAAATTGAAAAACTGGGCAGAGCTTCAAGTCCACACCTGAATACAGCATGTCTCGCAGAGCAGCTTATGAGCTCCCGAGGCTCGACCTAAAAAGGAATGGCTTTATGGTTGCTTGTTCTTGCTTTCTTTTGTACTGTTGGGCTGACAGACACCAGGCAGCTTGAGCTCTTGGCTGCTACTGAGTGCCCCGTTTCTGAAGATTCAACATTTAATTCAATATTGTTGGACATCACCAGTGCTTGAATAGGCCCAAAAGGGGTAATAAATTCTAAATTGCTCCAAGCATGCATGCACCATCCAGTGCTCTTGGACAGTGCTCCCTTCAGCCTGCAGACAGTGCCCACTTATATGCCCTCCTCTGGCACCATACTGGACTCTAAGCATCTCTGGTTGTGCAACAGATGCCACCCTTCCGCTGGCACCATCTCTTGTTCTAAGGCAGGTTACGTCCAACCCACTGCAGTAGCTGCCCCCTTCCATTAGCACCATCTCATTCTGCACCTGGTGCCCCCTCGGCCGCACCATCACTTACTCTGAGGTGGGCCCTCATCCACTCCGGAGCTGGCACCATCCCTGGTTCTTCAACAGATGCCGCCCTTTCCATTGGCACCATCTCTTGTTCTAAAGCAGGTTACCCCCATCCCTCTACACTGGCGGCCCCCTTCCATTAGCACCATCTCATTCTGCACCTGGTGCCCCCTCGGCCGCACCATCCCTTGCTCTGCAGTGGATGGCACTCTCGGCCGCACCATCACTTACTCTGAGGTGGACCCTCATCCACAGCGAGCTGGCACAATCCCTGGGTCTGAAGTGGATGCCCAACTCCTGCTGCACCACCCTCCTTACTTCCGGAGTCACCACCAACCCGGCCGGCAGCACCCCTGGCCCTGCGACGGGAGGCTCCTCAGTCTGCGCCATCCGTGGCTCTGCAGTGGGTGGCCCCTTCCCCGTGCCTGCGCCCTCTTCGGCCTGCGCTATCCGTGCCCCTCGGCCTCAACCGTACCCTACTTCCTTCAATCGGGGGTTCCCACCTCCCTCTTCCTTGGTGGCAGCCGGGGCCCCCACGGCTCTACAGAGGATTGCTCGTGGGTCTGCGGCATCCGTGGCTCTGCAGTGCCACCACCCCCCTCTTCCCTCCCCGCCCACCGCAGGGACTGAGCAGCCGTCGCGCTGCAGAGGGTGGATGCCCTCTCCGCCCTGTACCTTCCCCTACTTCCCTTAATTAGCACCGGAGACCCTCCTCCCATCGGCCACCGGCTGGCAGTGCACCCGGCCCTGCGGCGGTCTGAGGGACACCCCCTGGGCTGGCACACTTCCGCCTCTGGGGCGAATGCCCCCTAAGCTGGCAGTACTACCCCTGGTTCCTGTACGGAAGGCCCACTCAGCTGGCAGGACCAACAGCGCCCCCCCTCCTACAGCGGGTGCCCTTCCGGGCTGGCAGCGGCATCGCGTCTTGTGCGGAGGAGGCCCCCCCCCCCCACACACACACATACATACATACAGCGGAACCCCATCGTGAACAGACAGCACCCACGGATGCCCCCAACCCTGACTCTACAGTCCGCTCAGGGCTGGCAGCAACCCGGCTCTGCGGCGTGCCCCTTTGGTTGGCAGCACCCCTGGCTGCTGCCCCCTCCCCCCCACCCCCTCGCATAAATCACGTGCGCGGCTCTCTTTCGAGGGATTTGCGTCTGGACTGCTGTCAGTTCATTACCAAAGCGACGGCTGGTGTGAAAACCACGGGCAGCCCCCCTCCCCGGCCGCCGGATCATTCCTCACCAAAGGACAGTTGCAAGAGGAAATGCTGAGGCATCGAGCCGCCCCCACCCCTCCCCTCCCGCACACACACCCTCCCCGGAGAGGAAGAGGGGGCGCCTCGGCTGAGCGCGCCCAATTTAATTTGTAGCAGATTATGAATGAAGCGCCGAGCATGTCGGTGTCACTTCTGATCTGTCTGTTGTGATCAACAGGGACTGCCCCCCTCCCGCCCCCAGCCAGCACCCTTAAACGTCTCTGCGAGGCGGGAGCTGGGGTCGCCTTAGAGCAAGACGCATCCGTCTCAGGGGTGCAGCAGAGCCTGCTCGTAGGGCCGGAGGAATGAAGTCAGCCAGTGGTCTGCCCGCTTCACTACTACTCACTTGGACAGAGGCCCTGTCCTGACGCAGCGCTTCCCTCACACCTGCCTCCACTGCCCCGCACCCAGCTCTCCTACACGGATCACACTACAGCCGTGTACTTCTGCAAGCAAACATCAGGTCCGCCTCTAATCGTTCCCAACACGTATAGTGCCACAATGCCACACCAGTGGCGGATGTGCGCTCTACACAAGTGCTAGTCTATTCTCCGCTAAAAATGGTCAGCATTCTCAAATGTCAGTTTGTCCTTTGGGAGACTTTATTGCTTAAATAACCTTTTCCCTCCCGCCGCAGTATGGGGTTGTCAGTATCTAAGATAGAGTAACGTGTTTGGTCACTTATCGTTAGACCATGTGTTAAATTAACATTTACTTACTCTTAATAGTAGTCTCTACTAGCTTACTTGGGTCAAGAGAGTGTCTAGCCATATTAATTATCGTGTAGTTGCTTCTTGTGCTCTACCAGAAGTCATAGAAAATGTAGGCCTCGGTAGAGTTCCGCGGTGACCAAAAAAACTCCGCTGCGCAGAGTTCCGCAAGTAGCGGCGTGCGTTTGGTCATGCCGTTCGCGTTGATTTTTAGCGCTGTGCGTTTGTCCCACACCCTAAAATCAGCGTGAACGGCACCATGCACAGCACAAGAGAGCATTGCTTCCTTTCTTGCCGCTCGAGTAGATTTTCTACCCGAGTGGCAGCTTTCTCAACGCGAACGGAAGGTTTCTCAAAGCAAGCAGTCGCGACCATCCGCAACCGCCTGCATTGAGACATCTTGCCGGGAGGTGGATTTTTTCCTCACTCACCAACTTCACATTGGCGACCGCGAGCAAGGAAAAACACACTACACGGAGCGGAGTGTTTCGGAACTCCACGCGCTCCGCGGAGCGCGGAAAACTCCACAAACTCCACGATCGGAGTGGAGTTCACCACCCAGGCCTAAGAAAATGTTAAAATACTAAAACTACCTAAATAGGTCAAATGCCAATTGTTTGCTTTGATCATTCTAGTTTACAACTAATACGGTTTCTTCCTGGCGCATGAGTATTGCATTAGTGAAGTTCAATTAGATGGTCACAAAAAATTGAGACTGATTTTGCTTAATACGTGGGCTCAGTGAATATAGAACTAAACAATATGAATGATGTTACATAATTTAATTCACCGCTAGCACAGCACCCTTGGAAATAAATGCTCAAGTGTACATCATAACAAGTCTTTTAGTCTGCGCTCATCAGTATTTGTAACGTTTCACCCGTGTTTCATCATGCAGGTGTTACCCAATGACTTCTTCAGGGCTTCCGTTTAGTAAATATCTACTTTTATAACACAAAATAACCTTGGGTCTAAGTACGTACGACAGCAAGCTAAGAGTTGTCAAGTTTATGTCTCATCAGATCTCCTCAGGGGAGAGATCCCTTTCAGGACGAATACCCTCACCCACCTATGGTGGCATGCTTCATCATATGGGTTTCTCCTCCCAGTGGGAAGACCTAGTCCCACTGAGGGCTACAGCTCCCTCACTGTGAGGTAGGAGCTCAGGGATGTTTTTTGGAATAGCACAACGTTACTATGGATGCTAAAATCCCATATGGAAAGTTTCTGGTAGGGTGAGGACGCAGCACAAGAAAACAATGAAAAAGTGAGTACAATTTAAAACTACCTAGTGTTAGCAAAACAAAAAGCTTTATTCACTTGCTCTCACTGGAAGGATTAAAAAAGCAGTGCAATAAGCAGTATAAACTATAAACTGCTCAATTTGAAAAAACGGTCGACATGTTTCAGCCAATGTGATCTACAAAAGTATCTTGGCTTTCATCAGGACCAGGAGGAAATAGAAGCTGCTGCTAATACAAAGTGTAGGAAAAATAAAGTAAACTATACAAAACCAGTAATCCCATGTTTTTGTTTGTTTGAGTATTACTGGAACTATCTGTATTCGTGAGACAAAAGAAAATGGAGAAACAAATACGACAAGTCAGATGCATATCAATGCTAGTACTTACTAAATTGCAAGGATTAAATCTATATCCTAGCAAATATCCATATTGGTATTTATACATGAGTAAACTGTGAAACTCTTAGTTTTTACAAATAACTTACCCAAAAATATAGGATAAGTAGCCACACCTCTACCTGGCAACAGCTCAGGGAAGGGGGCCCGCTCTGTAAAGAAATCAAAGTAAGATCATTTGTCACACATGGTGGCAACTTAGTGTAAACACTGATCTTAATACTGCTGTGCAAGTGAAACCAATACAATTCGGTGTGCCTCCGTGCATGGGAATAGTAAAAAAGAGCATTTAAAAAGAAGTCAATATTCTAACTGAAGTGTTGTCTTATGGGCAGAAGTTAGGATGCAATGAACTGTCAAGGGATGGTGCGCAGACAGAACAATCGTGGGAAGCATATGTTGAAATTTAGGGGGTCTCTCCATAAATCGTTGTAAAAAGTAGCACCACGCGATAAATATAATCACGGGAGTAAGGGTACACTCGAGTGTGATATGTAACCTTCCTGATGACTTCCTGATGACTTGAGTATACCAGCCGCTGACAGGAGGCGTCAAAAACTCACCGGAGGTGAATTAGATGTAAAGCGCTTAAGCAAATGGAATAGCTGGTGTGAGGGGACCTTAAAACGTGCCGAAAAAGGATTGTAAACAATTTTAATGCGTTTATAAAAAGGACAGAACTGGCGTGAGGGAGCACATGCACGGAGGCACACTGAATTGTATTGGTTTCACTTGCACAGCAGTATTAGGATCAGTGTTTACACTAAGTTGTCACCATGTGTGACAAATGATCTTACTTTGATTTCTTTACAGAGCGGGCCCCCTTCCCTGAGCTGTTGCCAGGTAGAGGTGTGGCTACTTATCCTATATTTTTGGGTAAGTTATTTGTAAAAACTAAGAATTTCACAGTTTACTCATGTATAAATACCAATATGGATATTTGCTAGGATATAGATTTAATCCTTGCAATTTAGTAAGTACTAGCATTGATATGCATCTGACTTGTATTTGTTTCCCCATTTTCTTTTGTCTCACGAATACAGATAGTTCCAGTAATACTCAAACAAACAAAAACATGGGATTACTGGTTTTGTATACTTTACTTTATTTTTCCTACACTTTGTATTAGCAGCAGCTTCTATTTCCTTCTGGTCCTGATGAAAGCCAAGATACTTTTGTAGATCACATTGGCTGAAACATGTCGACCGTTTTTTGAAATTGAGCAGTTTATAGTTTATACTGCTTATTGCACTGCTTTTTTAATCCTACCAGTGAGAGCAAGTGAATAAAGCTTTTGTTTTGCTAACACTAGGTAGTTTTAAAATGCACTCACTTTTTCATTGTTTTCTTGCGCTGCGTCCTCACCCTACCAGAAACTTTCCATATGGGATTTTAGCATCCATTGTAACGTTGTGCTATTCCAAAAACATCCCTGAGCTCCTACCTCACAGTGAGGGAGTTGTAGCCCTCAGTGGGACTAGGTCCTCCCACTGGGAGGAGAAACCCATATGATGAAGCATGCCACCATAGGTGGGTGAGGGTATTCGTCCTGAAAGGGATCTCTCCCCTGAGGAGATCTGATGAGACATATACTCGACAACTCTTAGCTTGCTGTCGTACGTACTTAGACCCAAGGTTATTTTGTGTTATAATTGTATTGGAAAAGGGGATATTTTTTCCTTGCAGGTCTCTAAACTCCCTCCCTTGGACCCTCTCCTCCTGTTTTTTGTGTTATTATTTAGTAAATATCTACTTCAAAGTGTTCTGGGATTCATTCTTGATCATCCATGTGTTTCAAAAACGATATAGTTGTTTTCTGTCAAACTGTGGAATTTTGGCAGCGTGAAACTCTTGATAAGAATCCTTATATTCGCTCTGCTGTGGTACCTCTCCTCTCTGCACAGTGCTTCTCCTCACTGTGGGGCTTCTCTCGCCATCTGCACAGTGCTTCTCTCACTATGGGGCTTCTCTCGCCGTCTGCACAGCGCTTTTCTCACTGTGGGGCTTCTCTCGCAGTCTGCACAGTGCTTCTTTCACTATGGTGCTTCTCTCAGTGTCTGCACAGCGCTTCTCCTCTCACTATGGGGCTTCTCTCAGTGTCTGCACAGTGCTTCTCCTCACTGTGGGGCTTCTCTCGCAGTCTGCACAGTGCTTCTTTCACTATGGTGCTTCTCTCAATGTCTGCACAGCGTTTCTCCTCTCACTATGGGGCTTCTCTCACTGTCTACACAGCGCTTCTCCTCTCGCTATGGGGCTTCTCTCAGTGTCTGCACAGCGCTTCTCCTCACTGTGGGGCTTCTCTCGCCGTCTGCACAGTGCTTCTCCTCACTGTGGGGCTTCTCTCGCCGTCTGCACAGTGCTTCTCCTCACTGTGGGGCTTCTCTCGCCGTCTGCACAGTGCTTCTTCTCTCACTATTTGCCTTCTCTCACCATCTGCACAGTGCTTCTCCTCACTGTGGGCCTTCTCTCACCATCTGCACAGCGCTTCTCCTCACTGTGGGGCTTCTCTCGCCGACTGCACAGTGCTTCTTCTCACTGTGGGGCTTCTCTCACCGTCTGCACAGTGCTTCTCCTCACTGTGGGGCTTCTCTCGCCGTCTGCACAGTGCTTCTCCTCACTGTGGGGCTTCTCTCGCCGTCTGCACAGTGCTTCTCCTCACTGTGGGGCTTCTCTCGCCAACTGCACAGTGCTTCTCCTCACTGTGGGGCTTCTCTCGCCGTCTGCACAGTGCTCCTCACTGTGGGGCTTCTCTCGCCGTCTGCACAGTGCTTCTTCTCTCACTATGGGCCTTCTCTCACCATCTGCACATCGCTTCTCCTCACTGTGGGGCTTCTCTCGCCGTCTGCACAGTGCTTCTCCTCACTGTGGGGCTTCTCTCGCCGTCTGCACAGTGCTTCTTCTCTCACTATGGGCCTTCTCTCACCATCTGCACTGTGCTTCTCCTCACTGTGGGGCTTCTCTCGCCGACTGCTTCTCCTCACTGTGGGGCTTCTCTCGCCGTCTGCACAGTGCTTCTCCTCACTGTGGGGCTTCTCTCAGTCTCTGCACAGTGCTTCTCCTCACTGTGGGGCTTCTCTCGCCGTCTGCACAGTGCTTCTCTCACTATGGGGCTTCTCTCAGTCTCTGCACAGTGCTTCTCTTCACTGTGGGGCTTCTCTCGCCGTCTGCACAGTGCTTCTCTCACTATGGTGCTTCTCTCAGTGTCTACACAGCGCTTCTCCTCTCGCTATGGGGCTTCTCTCAGTGTCTGCACAGTGCTTCTCCTCACTGTGGGGCTTCTCTCGCCGTCTGCACAGTGCTTCTCTCACTGTGGGGCTTCTCTCAGTGTCTGCACAGCGCTTCTCTCACTGTGGGCCTTCTCTCATCGTCTGCACAGTGCTTCTCCTCTCACTAAGAGTCTCCTCTCACTGTCTGCATGACGTGTCTCCTCTCACTATGGGGCTTTTCCTCTCACTATAGGGTTTCTCTCAGCATCTGCATAGTGCTTTGCCTCTCACTATGGGCCTTTTCTCAGCGCCTGCACAGTGCTTTTCCATTCACTATAGTTTACTATAGTTATGTAAAATTACATAAAATAATAAAAATCTGTCATCTGCGGGTTACATAATGTGCTTTGCAGGAGACATAATAACCCTTTATTCAACTTTGATTCAAAACTGGGACTAGACAAAAGACAGATCTCTCCAGCAAATACATTAACCTCCAGAGTTATTTTACCATTATTAATATTCCCTGAGATTTTGTTGGCACACCAAATCTCTGCAGCAGGTGTGTTAACCCCATAAGATATTTTAAAATGCAGACTTTGAAACTAATTAAGCAGAACGGATTTACTGACGGGTTTCTCCTAGTTGCCAATTTCTTTGTGGCACGGCATATATAAGTTAAGGCCCAGAATTTGCTTCAGGTTTGCACCAGTGACACAATATCTAATTTGGTAAATATTGTAATTCTCTCAAATGTACTCATGATACACCTGCTAAACATGTGTGAGGTCTTAAAAAGTGACGGCACTTCTTGTGACATCACTTCCTGTGATGTCACGTGCCATGATGTAACTTGGATAGGCCCGCCACTTCTTTTTAGGTCTCGCCTGAGCCAGCGCATGCGCTGGCGAGACATTTAGTGAGTGGGCTTTAAAAAGCCGACCACAGCTTTTTGGGTGGCATAGAGCATGCGGTTACGCACACAGGCACGAGCAGAGGCGCCATCTGGCTTTCCTCTCGCTCTCCCAAGCGCGCGCGCGCCTCATCCTTGCAGCCTCGCAAGCATTTGGACATAAATCAAAGGCTTCTGACCACGTGACTGTGATGCCTTCCTCTCCAGCCCATCTTTCTTCTTTCCTCCTTACCCCCTCTTCCCGCGCGCGCGCCCTGCCTCTCAGCAAACCTCAGCCAGACGGGAACCGAAGCGTGACAAGTAAACAACCGCACTGTATAGAGCGGGTCCCACACCCAGCCCCCACCTCATCCTTTGCTTTCCAAGTCGCTTCCATTTTATTATTCCTCCCCCGCCTCAGGCTCCTCAGTCGCTCACCCGCCCACTCAACATTGTTCGTCTCTGTTGACTTCTCCCCCCACCAACGCCTCCATTGCCCCTCACCTCTCCCGTTGCGGTCCATAAACATTTTTTTTAATATCTACAATTTTGTGAGGGCCTGGCAGCAGCCATTTGCTCTTGGTCGCTCCCTATGTAAAATGCACTTTCCGCACTTTTAAATTATTATTATTTTTTTTACCTTACCACTCCAAACGGAATGCACTAGTTTTCAAAGATAAACAAAAATAAAAAAAACGGCGGAACATCGGTCTGTGAAGAGAAGGGCAAAGACAGCTGTCTCAACGGGTTGTGCATGATGGGGATATTTTACTCCAGGTTTTAAGCACTTTGTATCGATATCACATCACTCGCTTTTTATTCTCCAAAAATACAAAAAGCACTATAAAGGATATGCACCATGCACTAGTGACGCACCCCTTTAACTAAACCAGATGCACACTTATACTCTCAAAAACGCCTTTTTTTGGTTGCTTGTTGCCAGTTTGTGCCCTTTCGTGGCCATTTGTGGAGGAGCCTTCAGGAAGTTGCTTTTACAGGTTTAACCCCTTGACCGCGATCGGAATTCCGCTCGTGTGCTGGACATTCCGATCGCGGGTGGGGTCGTGACGAGCTCAGCTCGTCATGCGCACAGCGCTACCGCGCAGCATGACGAGCTGAGCTCGTCATGAGCACGGAAGGGGTTAAACTATATGCCCCAGAATACCACACTTGTAAGAACTGTGATCTATGATGGAAGGAAATTCCATGATGCACATAACGTGACCCTCAAGGGGCCGTGGGAAGCTGCCGGCATCCGTGATATTGCTGCACCATTTGTGCCCCTCCCGAGTCCCGGTGCACACTTGGTGGCCCCCTCTCTGGCTCAGTCCATCGGCAGGCCTCCCATTGTGCTCCCAACCTCCAATCCTACCATCACTACTGCGCATTGTTTGCGGGCACCATTAAAGCGCGCGCACCAAATAATCATTTTAATGTGGAGCAGTCATTGATGGAAGTCTGGTGTAGCTGAATTTGTGCTTCCGATGTTTCTTAATGCATTACAGTATATTTTTAAATACTCTGGGACTGAGTTTTGCCCATGTTTTCTACCACCACGCTCTCTGCTCTCACTACCCCCTCCCTTCCCCCCTCCCTCCTCGTCAGTCACTGGGCTGAATTTGTGCTGCCGATGTTTCTCAATGCATTGCAGTATATTTTTATATACTCTGGGACTGAGTTTTGCCCATGTTTTTTACCACCGCGTTGCATAGTCAGCAGTATTGTTTTGTTGAAGGGCCCTTTCCCCCCTTTGTAGGCTACTGCGCTACCATGTTCAGCCAAGTGCTGGGCTGCCGTCACTTTTTTAGACGGTCTCTCCTCACATACTCTGTGAGAACCGTGAAATCATTTCGTAAAATTCCTAAAAAGTCTAAGCAACTTGCTTAGAAAGTAATAACGTCTGTAAAACAAATTTTTAGTACCGGTGAGCAGCAGTCCATATATAAAGACAAGAACAATGAACAGTTTATTGTTTAAAGTCGAAGGCGTCTGGCACTTTTAAATGAAATGCAGATTAAAGGGTTTACAAATAACACTCCTTTAAAGTTCTGCAGTTTTTAGGTGAGATTTTGTGAAGCTTCATTTTTATTATGTGCATCGGGGTTATAAATGAGCTAGAAATGTAAAATAAAAGGTTCATAGTTATAGAGTAGCATGACTAAATGATAAGCAAATCCTTGAACGCAATTGGATAGCTCTCCCATGAGCTTTATGAGGTGAAGTGATTTACCACTGTAACTAGCAAACCCACAGCATTACTCGGCAACACAACAGCATCACTCAGCATCACCACAGCATCACTCAGCGGAACGACAGCATCAATCAGAGCCAGCACAGCATCACTCAGCGCCACCACAGCATCACATAATCTTTAGGTTAAGTTCACGCTATATTAAATTGACTAGCAGCACTGCGGTGCGTGCAGAGCTTCTATGCCAGCTCCACGCACACAGGCCCTGCTTGGAAACTGCAGTGCCCTGGGGCTGCTGCTCCTAGATGCCTAGTGTTTGAGTGTGGGGGGACATTATAAGCTCCTTATGTGGGTACATATGTAATATGTGGCATTCAGTTGGTGTACATTGTGTATATGTGTGTGTGTTCCTTCTAGACCGGTTTATGCCTGTGTACCTTGTGTGCGTCTACGGCGTTTTTTGCCTACAAAAAAAAAATGTTCTTTTATAATGCAACTGCTGCTCACCTGAAGCACTTCGGGTAAACTTGGAAACCTTCGCCCCAATGTTTTCCACGTGTTTGTTTTCGGCTCACAAGCGGGGGTGTTCACATTCATCACGTTTTTTCGCAAGCCCATCACAAGTCAACAGCAATCTAAGCCCACCAAGATCACATGGACAATATAGCCAACTGATGCAGGCTGCTTCCTGCACTCAGCTGGCTTAAGAAGACAAGCAATCAACTCTACATAATTCAACAAAAACACCGCCACACAATTAACTGCTATGCAATACCACAACATACAAATGCACACTGCATAATTCCACTACATAACACATTCAGCATCACCACAGCATCACTCAGCGCAACCACAGCATCACTCAGCGCCACCACAGCATCACTCAATGCCTCCACAGCATCACTCAATGCCTCCACAGCATCACTCAACGCCTCCACAGCATCACTCAACGCCTCCACAGCATCACTCAACGCCTCCAAAGCATCACTCAACGCAACAACAGCATCACTCAGCACAACAACAGCATCACTCAGCACAACAACAGCATCACTCAGCGCCACCACAACATCACTCAGCGCCACAACAGCATCACTAAGCACCACCACAACATCACTCAGCGCCACCACAACATCACTCAGCGCCACCACAACATCACTCAGCGCCACCACAACATCACTCAGCGCCACCACAACATCACTCAGCGCCACCACAACATCACTCAGCGCCACCACAACATCACTCAGCGCCACCACAACATCACTCAGCGCCACCACAACATCACTCAGCGCCACCACAACATCACTCAGCGCCACCACAACATCACTCAGCGCCACCACAACATCACTCAGCGCCACCACAACATCACTCAGCGCCACCACAGCAACACTCAGCGCCACCACAGCAACACTCAGCGCAACCACAGCAACACTCAGCGCAACCACAGCAACACTCAGCGCAACCACAGCAACACTCAGCGCAACCACAGCAACACTCAGCGCAACCACAGCAACACTCAGCGCAACCACAGCAACACTCAGCGCAACCACAGCAACACTCAGCGCAACCACAGCAACACTCAGCGCAACTACAGCAACACTCAGCGCAACTACAGCAACACTCAGCGCAACTACAGCAACACTCAGCGCAACTACAGCAACACTCAGCGCAACTACAGCAACACTCAGCGCAACTACAGCAACACTCAGCGCAACTACAGCAACACTCAGCACCACCACAGTGTCACTCAAGCACACAACAATATCGCTCAGGGACACAACAGCATCACTCAGCGCCACCACGGCATCGCTCTAGGCAATCACAGCAACACTCAGCACCACAACAGCATCACTCAGCACACCACCACAGCATCACTCAGGAATACCACAGCATCAGTCAGCACCACCACAGCATCAGTCAGCACCACCACAGCGTCACTCTGCACCACCACAGCGTCACTCTGCACCACCACAGCATCACTCGGGACCACCACAGGGTCACTCAGCACCACCACAGCATCACTCAGCACCACCACAGCATCACTCAACACCACCACAGCTTCAATCAGCACCACCACAGCGTCACTCAGCACCAACACAGCATCACTTACGTCCACCACAGCATCACTCAGCACCACCACAGCATAAATATGCGCTACCACAGCATCATTCAGCACCACCACAGCATCATTCAGCACCACCACAGCACCACTCAGCACCACCACGGCATAAATATGCGCTACCACGGCATCACTCAGCACCACCACGGCATCACTCAGCACCACCACGGCATCACTCAGCACCACCACGGCATCACTCAGCACCACCACAGCATCACTCAGCACCACCACGGCATCACTCAGCACCACCACGGCATCACTCAGCACCACCACGGCATCACTCAGCACCACCACGGCATCACTCAGCACCACCACGGCATCACTCAGCACACCACCACAGCATCACTCAGCACACCACCACAGCATCACTCAGCACACCACCACAGCATCACTCAGCACACCACCACAGCATCACTCAGCACACCACCACAGCATCACTCAGCACACCACCACAGCATCACTCAGCACACCACCACAGCATCACTCAGCACACCACCACAGCATCACTCAGCACACCACCACAGCATCACTCAGCACACCACCACAGCATCACTCAGGAATACCACAGCATCACTTAGCACACCACCACAGCATCACTCAGTACCGCCACAGCATCACTCAGTACCGCCACAGCATCACTCAGTACCGCCACAGCATCACTCAGTACCGCCACAGCATCACTCAGTACCGCCACAGCATCACTCAGTACCGCCACAGCATCACTCAGTACCGCCACAGCATCACTCAGTAGCGCCACAGCATCACTCAGTACCGCCACAGCATCACTCAGTACCGCCACAGCATCACTCAGTACCGCCACAGCATCACTCAGTAGCGCCACAGCATCACTCAGTAGCGCCACAGCATCACTCAGTAGCGCCACAGCATCACTCAGTAGCGCAACAGCATCACTCAGTAGCGCCACAGCATCACTCAGTAGCGCAACAGCATCACTCAGTACCGCCACAGCATCACTCTGCAGCGCCACAGCATCACTCTGCAGCGCCACAGCATCACTCTGCAGCGCCACAGCATCACTCTGCAGTGCCACAGCATCACTCTGCAGCGACACAGCATCACTCTGCAGCGCCACAGCATCACTCTGCAGCGCCACAGCATCACTCTGCAGTGCCACAGCATCACTCTGCAGCGCCACAGCATCAATCAGCATCACGGCAGCATCAGTCAACATCACCACAGCATCACTCAGGGCCACAACAGCATCACTCAGGGCCACAACAGCATCACTCAGGGCCAGCACAGGCTCACTCAACGTCACCACAGCTTCACTCAGCGCCACCACAGCTTCACTCAGCGCCACCACAGCATCAATCTGCAGCGCCACAGCAACAATCGGCATCACCACAGCATCAGTCTGCACCACCACATCATCACTCAACGCCACCACAGCATCACTCAGCACCACCACAGCATCACTCAGCACCACCACAGCATCAATCAGCGACACAACAGCATCACTTAGCACCACCAAAACATCACTCCGCGCCACCACAGCATCCCTCAACACCACAGCGTCACTAAGCACCACCACAGCATCACCACAGCATCACTCAGCACCACCACAGCTTCACTCAGCACCACCACAGCTTCACTCAGCACCACCACAGCTTCACTCAGCACCACCACAGCTTCACTCAGCACCACCACAGCTTCACTCAGCACCACCACAGCTTCACTCAGCACCACCACATCATCACTCAGCACCACCACATCACTATGCTCTACCACAGCATCAATCTGCAGCGCCACAGCAACAATCTGCATCACCACAGCATCAGTCTGCACCACCACATCATCACTCAACGCAACCACAGAAACACTCAGCGTCACCACAGCATCACTCAGCGCCACCACAGCATCACTCAGTGCCACCACAGCATCACTCAGCGCCACCACAGCATCACTCAGCGCCACCACAGCATCACTCAGCGCCACCACAGCATCACTCAGCGCCACCACAGCATCACTCAGCGCAACCACAGCATCACTCAGCGCCACCACAGCATCACTCAGCGCCACCACAGCATCACTCAGCACCACCACAGCATCACTCAGCACCACCACATCATCACTCAGCACCACATCATCACTCAGCACCACCACATCATCACTCAGTACCACCACATCATCACTCAGCACCACCACATCATCACTCAGCACCACCACATCATCACTCAGCACTACCACAGCATCACTATGCGCTACCACTGCCTCAATCTGCAGCGCAACAATCAGCATCACCACAGCATCAGTCTGCACCACCACATCATCACTCAGGGCCACCACAGCATCACTCAGGGGCAGCAGGGCATCACTCAGGGGCAGCAGAGCATCACTCAGGGGCAGCAGAGCATCACTCAACGCCACCACTGCATAACTCAGGGCCAGCACAGCATCACTCAACAACACCACAGCATCACTCAGTGCTTCTTACACTTTTTAATTACAACTTCTCAGCATGCTGCACAGCAGCCACACTTCTCTACAGCACAGCTTAGAAACATTGGCAAAGTCAATAGCTCTACCTAAACACTTATAAGGCCCCCACAATGCATAGCCAATAGGTCTCGCCTTTGGGACATTATAAGTGTTTAGTTATCCAGCACAATATCCTTCATTAAACAACATCACGTGTTGCATGGCTAATCACTTATAAGGTCCCAAAAGCGAGACCTATTGGCTATGCCAATGCTTGTTTAGGACTTGTGCCCTGGTCTGCACAGTGCTTCTCCTCTCACTGTGGGGCTCCTCTCAGTGTTTGCATAGTGCCTTCTCTCACTATAGGGCTTCTCTTCACTGTCGGTACAGCGCTTCTTCTATCTGCACGGGGCCTCTCCCCACTGCCTGTGCAGTGCTTTTCTCACTCTCCGCACAGGCCCTTCCTTTGATCTGCACAGTACTTCTTCCAAACACTAACTGCACTACGCCTCGCCTGGCTGTCTTTTCACCAGTGCTTCTAGTCCCACTGTTTGCACAGCTCTCTCCCCCCACACCCCACCGTCTCCACACCTCTCCCTTCAGCGCTGCACCGCCTTTCACCTTCTGCACAGGGCTCCTCCTCTCACTGGCTGCACTCCTCTCCGCCACCAAACGCCTGGACGCTGTTTTTCCCTCCCTCGCCGTCTCCATGGTGATCCTCGCGCACTCACTCTCTCCACAGTGCATCCCCCATTCAGTGACTGCTCAGTGCTCTCAAAGTTTGCTGCAATGGCTGAAAGGCCAGGATACAATAAGATTTGCCTGACTTCCCGGGGGCGTAATCTAGCAGTGCAGGTTGGCCTAATTTGCATGTGGTTGGATCTCTTCTGTAAATGTAAACCAGGCCTAGAGTCCTGTAAAAGAAGTGTCACACCCACACTTAGCAAAAAGCCTACATCCTTCTAGGCACGCCCCTGGCACAGACACACTCAAGGACACTTATCACTAAACTTTGGAGCTCTATGTAGCATCGACTCCGGGCATTAGAGCGTTTACGTGAGAAGCGTACGTTACACTTTTTTTCAGCATTGAGAGGTTAAGTAATTTGCCCAGAATCACAGGATGTCGAGCCGAGGCCGGGATTCTAACCTGGTTCCCCATTTCCAAGGTCGGCAGCTCTAACATTAGGGCACATCTCCTGCCCAACTTAAGGCCCACAACCATAAACAACATACACACATGAATGAAGGGATTGGTGGTAGGGAATTAATCATTTAAAAAAAAAAAAAAAGGAAAACACGTCATGCTAATGAAAGCTTCACGTGTTTTCATGGGCTACCGATGTTGACATTTTGCTACAGTTTGTGTTGCACCAGCATTTACTTCTTCTAAACTATTTTCTTCTTTTTGTGTGTTCTACATTCTACACCATAACCGAAAACAGGTTTTTATTGTTCATCGTCCTGCGAAAACATCCAGCAGTGAAAACAACAGATGTACTGTGATGACTGGGGAGAGGTTACTAGTGTGAAAAAGCAAAGGACTTAATTGTGAAACACAGCAGGCCTCTGGCATGAAGGTTTTGTTGCACTCCGAAAACACAGAACAGCACTGTTCATCCTTGTACATATTGTGAAAAGGGCACAATTAATGTATTCATTTATCGAGTTTTATATAGTGTGAACTAGACCCGAAGGTATCAGAGCGCTTTACAGAGATATCACAGCAGAAATTAAATGAGATACATGTGGAGTAAATGAAAATACATAGTGACACTATATATTTACAGCAAAAGCCTTACGCCATCGTGGAAACTCTCTGAAACGGGTATTTCTTGAACAAAACGCATCACAGATAAAAGAAAGTCCCTTACTAGTGGTGCAACGTCTAAACACTTCAAATCGTGAACCCGTCGCCCAGCACCAGTCACAAAGTCTAACCTTCCTTCACTTTTCTTGCATAGTCAATAGGTGTCATGACTGTGGCTAATGAGCCATTGTGGCCTCACCTAGACCGAATGCCACCCAGACGAATTCGCCATAGTCTAGAAGCGTTGGACAGGCAGCTCGAGCCATCACTCGCCGGTTGTGTACGAGTACCAACCACTGTTACAAGTCATGAGTATACTGGGAGAATGATGCTGCAGGTCATTGAGGAAATGCAGATTCCTCTATCCTCAAACTCCACCCCAACAAACATGGACGTCATTTGGGGGTCACAGGCACTGCCTTTGCGACCCCTAGTGTCAGCAGTGACAATCGGTGCCCGGAACAGAAGCAGCTCCTCCTTATGGACGTCGGTGGGGGCTTCACTCTCCTTGTTTTTGTCATTTTTTTTATTAATCTAATAGTGAATAATATTACATTATTCGCTATTAGTTTAATTTAAAAAAAATGTAGTACAAATAGCTGAAATATGACTTTACCTGGCAGCTGAGGTAAGTAAAAAAATGCTTTTAAATGTATGTATGTTGTGTGCTTGCTTGCAGTTTTAAGTGTGTTTATGTAAGAGAGTGTGTGTGTATGTGTCAATGTGTGTGTATGTGTAGGCAGAGTGTGTGTATGTGTAGGCAGTGTGTGTGTATGTGTAAGCGTGTGTATGTGTAAGCATGTGTGTGTGTGAGTCAAAGGGAAAGTGAAGGCCAAAGGGCATGTGAAGTCACTTCTGCTACCCCTGGCATTTTGGTGAATTGACGTCCATGCCAACAAACCCTTTCTGCCCCAGGCCGCTCCGGCTGCCCCCTCAGTGGATCCTCCAATCCTCACCCATGTCCCTGCTGCCCCCTAGCTCTGCTCTCAGTTGCTCTTCCTTCTCTCAGTCTCAGCTCTACCTTTACAGCCCCACAGGCAGGCCCTACGCACCCCCAGATGTCCCGCTACCCAGTGCCGTAAAAAGGATGGATAAGGCAGAGGACCCCACACGGGTGTGGCTTGAAAAGCCTTTACACAAGCTGTGAAACAGAGCTCGGTGTTTGACTTCTTGCTGGACAAAGCACAACTATCAGCAAGATACTTTATTTATCTGGAGTCAAAAAGAAGTAAAACATCTTGATAAATGAAGTTTTAAAGTAAGTAGCAATAGATTAGTTATTCAGTTGAAATGAAATCCTGCTTTTTTCCAGTATTAAAAGACAGAAAGGCGCACACTTCATTAGATCCCTCGTGGTTGTCTGAAAAAAGTCACAAGGGTGCGAGTGTTGGCCTGTCCCGAGGTAATATAACCTCAAAAGTGGTGTGGCGACAATCTTTATGGTAATCAGAATAGGGTTAAGAAGCGTGTTGAGGTGAAAGTAGATCTAGAGAGTTAGGTGACGGGTCATTTTTAAAAGTTCCTTCAGAGCGAGGAGTGGGGAGAAGTTCTCAGTGCCGGGGCGAAAACACTGCCCTAGTTATGGGAAACGGCTGGTGGAACAGGAGGAAGTTAGTGAAGCTTGCAGCTGAGCACAGTTAATCGCCCAGCGAACTTGTAGGTAGGAAATCAATTATGGCTTTGAACCTTGTAATTGTTATTATTTTAGGAATGTGTTGTATACTGTACATTTCATTACTTTTGTTAGTTTATTTTTCTTCATTTTTGCTTGTTTTGTTCCAATTGTAATGCATCAAATTGTCTCAAAATGTTTTGTTTTAGAAGGGGGAAGATGATGTCGTGATATAGGTGTGACACTTGTCAATGGTGTTTCCACTGTAAATGTTTTGCCTCGCTCTGTGTTGATATTTGTATGTGTTTGCTTTCAATGGCCCATTCTTTCTCCAGGGTATACAACTACAGCTTTGACAGCTGCACTTTGGACTCCGTGGAGATGGGACATGCCAGGCGTGGGTTCCTTCCTTATGAATACGTTTACCTCTATATTTACTTTACGAGTTTACCTGCCTTCTTTTTGACACGCTACACTGGGTGCCATTGTTACCGGAGAACTGCACCACAGCCTTTTCTACTTAGGAAATTACACTTGCAGAATTAATACCTCCCTTTTCATGTCCCTCAAGGCCGCTTGGCATTCACCTGAGCTCAACGTTGAAAATATGTTTTTTAAACCTGTACTAACCTAATGTGTGTGGTTTTTTTTGTGTGTGTTTTTATGTGATTGCCACCTCTTATTTTACTTTCTCAACTATCCCGATTGTATTTGTAACGTGTAAGTATGTAAATCTTGTTATGACGTACTTCGTTCTATTGCAAATCCCTCTGACACCTTTCAGTAAAGTCCGCGCTATATAAAAATGCATTAAGTAAATAAATAGATAAATAAATAAAGGGCCGCATCTGGCACCAGTAGCATGAAGTAGGGAGTACCAGGGAGGTCAGTCTGGCACCCGCTGGATGACTTAAGGAAGGGAAAAGGTCAGCCCGGGTCCCGCGGAGTCCCTGCCCGACTGGATGACCCGAGCAGCAGCACTGATCTCATTGAAACAGCCTAATGCAAATCCCCAACGCTTGGTGCAGCCATGGACTCAGGGGCGTAACAAACACCCCCGCAGCCCCCGCGGTGCGGCCCCCAGTCTTCAGTACATGAAGGGGGCCCCCTCAGCTCATCGGTAGAGAGCTGTTTGTCTCTTGCTCTAAAGCAGCTGCAGCAGTCTGCAGCCTGCTCTGAGCTCCTCGCGCTGCTGACCTAGGACTGAAGAGAAACAATGTAACAAGTTACATTGTTTCTCTTCAGTCAGAGCACGCCAGGCCCGGAAAAAGGATGGGGGTGGGGGCCCCCAGAGAGAGCATTGTGAATCTCAGCGTCGCTGGGGACACAGGGACATGGAGGCTGTACATTCATCCTTTGCCTACTGCAGGGCCGGACCCTGCCTGCCTGTCAGAGATGTCCCACCAAAGGACCGTCCTCCTGCTGCTGCTCTGGGCAGGGGTGGTGCGGGCCAGCAGCAAAGAGGTAAGAGTGGACAGGAGCAGGTGAGAAGGGTGCCTGCCAACCCAATCTATTTTTGTGAGGAATAACGAAGTTTCTCCAGTTTTGCTAACAACTCATTGTTTTGTTGTTGTTGTATATTAAGACGAAAAACATATAATCAAGGTGTGCAGTCCAGGTATCCAGCGGAGAGAGAGAGAGTGGAGAGAGAGAGAGTGGAGAGAGAGTGGAGAGAGAGAGAGAGAGTGGAGAGAGAGAGAGCGTAGAGAGAGAGCGTAGAGAGAGAGCGTAGAGAGAGAGAGGGAGCGTAGAGAGAGACAGTGGAGAGAGAGACAGTGGAGAGAGAGAGACAGTGGAGAGAGAGAGACAGTGGAGAGAGAGAGAGAGTAGAGAGAGAGCGTAGAGAGAGACAGTGGAGCGAGAGAGACAGTGGAGAGAGAGAGACAGTGGAGAGACAGTGGAGAGAGACAGTGGAGAGAGAGAGTAGAGAGAGAGCGTGGAGAGAGAGAGCGTAGAGAGAGAGAGTGGAGAGAGCGTAGAGAGAGAGAGTGGAGAGAGACAGTGGAGAGGGAGAGACAGTGGAGAGGCAGAGACAGTGGAGAGGGAGAGCGAGGAGAGAGAGCGTAGAGAGAGAGAGCGTAGAGAGAGTGGAGAGAGAGAGAGAGTGGAGAGAGAGAGGAGTTAGAGAGTGGAGAGAGAGCGTAGAGAGAGTGGAGAGAGAGAGTAGAGAGAGAGCATAGAGAGAGACAGTGGAGAGAGAGAGACAGTGGAGAGAGACAGTGGAGAGAGTGGAGAGAGAGCGAGCGTAGAGAGAGAGTGGAGAGAGAGAGACAGTGGAGAGAGACAGTGGAGAGAGAGAGCGTAGAGAGAGAGTGGAGAGAGAGTGGAGAGAGAGAGTGGAAAGAGAGAGACAGTGGAGAGAGTGGAGAGAGAGAGAGAGAGTAGAGAGAGACAGTGGATAGAGAGAGACAGTGGAGAGAGAGACAGTGGAGAGAGAGAGAGTGTGGGGAGAGAGAGCGTGGAGAGAGAGCGTAGAGAGAGAGCGTAGAGAGAGAGCGTAGAGAGAGAGCGTAGAGAGAGAGCGTAGAGAGAGAGCGTAGAGAGAGAGCGTAGAGAGAGAGCGTAGAGAGAGAGAGAGTGGAGAGAGAGTGGAGAGAGAGAGAGCGTAGAGAGAGAGACAGTGGAGAGAGTGGGGAGAGAGAGAGTAGAGAGCTAGAGAGAGACAGTGGAGAGAGAGACAGTGGAGAGAGAGACAGTGGAGAGAGAGAGAGACAGTGGAGAGAGAGAGAGAGACAGTGGAGAGAGAGAGAGAGTGGAGAGAGTGGAGAGAGAGAGCGTAGAGAGAGAGAGAGCGGAGAGAGAGAGAGAGAGTGGAGAGAGAGCATAGAGAGAGAGTGGAGAGAGAGCGTAGAGAGAGAGTGGAGAGAGAGAGACAGTGGAGAGAGACAGTGGAGAGAGTGGAGAGAGAGAGGGAGAGAGAGTAGAGAGAGAGCGTAGAGAGAGACAGTGGAGAGAGAGAGTGGAGAGAGAGAGACAGTGGAGAGAGAGAGAGAGACAGTGGAGAGACAGTGGAGAGAGAGAGTGGAGAGAGCGTAGAGAGAGAGACAGTAGAGAGAGAGACAGTGGAGAGAGAGAGTGGAGAGAGAGCGGAGAGAGAGCGGAGAGAGAAAGAGAGTGGAGAGAGAAAGAGAGTGGAGAGAGAAAGAGTGGAGAGAGAGAGTGGAGAGAGAGAGGAGAGAGAGAGAGGAGAGAGAGTGGGGAGGAGAGATAGAGAGTGGAGAGAGTGGAGGGAGAGAGAGACTGGAGAGAGAGAGACTGGAGAGAGAGACAGTGGAGAGAGAGAGACAGTAGAGAGAGTGGAGAGAGAGAGAGTGGAGAGAGAGAGAGGGAGAGCGTGGAGACGTAGAGCTTTGAGAGAGAGAGAGCGTAGAGAGAGAGAGCTTTTAGAGAGAGAGAGAGAGTGGAGAGGGAGACCGTGGAGAGAGAAAGAGTGGAGAGAGAGAGTGGAGAGAGAGAGAGAGAGCATAGAGAGAGAGCGTAAAGAGAGTGGAGAGAGAAAGAGTGGAGAGAGAGAGAGAAAGTGGAGAGAGTGGAGAGAGAGAGACAGTGGAGAGAGAGTAGAGAGAGAGCGAATAAAGAGAGTGGAGAGAGAGAGCGTAGAGAGAGAGAGCGTAGAGAGAGAGAATGGAGAGAGAGAGAGAGTGGAGAGAGAGAGCATAGAGAGAGGAGACAGAGAGAGAGTGGAGAGAGTAGAGAGAGAGTGGAGAGAGAGAGGAGAGAGCGAGTGGAGAGAGAGTAGAAAGAGAGACTGACTGAGCGACTGAGATACTGACTGACTGAGAGACTGAGAGAGAGACTGACTGACTGAGAGACTGACTAACTGAGAGAGAGAGACAGATTGAGAGACTGGCTGACTGACTGAGGTAGAGAGAGACTGACTGACTGAGAGAGAGAGACTGACTGACTGAGAGAGAGAGACTGACAGAGAGAGAGACTGACAGAGAGAGAGACTTAGAGAGAGACTGATTGACTGCGAGAGAGACTGACTGACTGAGAGACTGAGAGAGAGAGAGACTGAGAGAGAGAGACTGACTGAGAGAGAGACTGACTGACAGAGAGAGACTGACTGACTGAGGTAGAGAGAGAGACTGACTGACAGAGAGAGACTGACTAACAGAGAGAGTCTGACAGAGAGACTGACAGAGAGAGACTGACAGAGAGAGAGACTGACAGAGAGAGAGACAGAGATAGAGACTGACAGAGAGAGAGAAAGACAGATTGAGAGAGAGAGACTGACTGACTGAGGTAGAGAAAGACTGACTGACAGAGAGAGAGACTGACTGACAGAGAGACTGTCAGAGAGAGACTGATTGACTGCGAGAGAGACTGAGAGACTGACAGAGAGAGAGAGACTGACTGACTGAGAGAGAGACTGACTGACAGAGAGACTGACTGACAGAGAGACTGACTGACAGAGAGACTGACTGACAGAGAGAGAGACTGACTGACAGAGAGAGAGACTGACTGACAGAGAGAGAGACTGACTGACAGAGAGAGAGACTGACTGACAGAGAGAGAGACTGACTGACAGAGACTGACTGACAGAGACTGACTGACAGAGAGAGACTGACTGACAGAGAGAGACTGACTGACAGAGAGAGAGACTGACTGACAGAGAGAGACTGAGAGAGAGAGACTGACAGAGAGAAAGACAGAGAAAGAGACTGGCAGAGAGACTGACTGATTGAGAGAGACTGACACAGAGAGAGAGAGAGACTGACTGAGAGAGAGACTGACTGGCAGAGAGAGAAAGAGACTGACTGAGAGACTGACAGAGAGAGAGAGACTGACAGAGAGAGACTGACTGAGAAAGAGAGAGAGAGAAACTGACAGAGCGAGACTGACTGACAGAGAGAAATACTGACAGAGAGAGAGACTGACTGAGAGAGACTGACTGAGAGAGAGGCTGACTCAGAGAGAGAGATACTGACTGACTGACAGAGAGTGTCTGAGAGAGACTGACAGAAAGAGAGAGACTGACTGACTAACTGAGATAGACTGACTGACTGAGAGAGACTGACTGAGAGAGAAACTGACTGAGAGAAACTGACTGAGAGAAACTGACAGAGAGACTGACTGACTGAGAGAGACTGAATGACAGAGAGAGAGACACTGACAGAGAGACTGACTAAGAGACTGACTGACAGAGAGAGAGAGAGACTGATGGAATTGGGGTCAAAGTGTGTATGAAGCAATGCAATGCCTCAAGATTGCTATTGTCTGGCGCGGAGAATGGGAGGGGGGGCCCCCTCCATGTAGTTTGCAGGGGGGCCCCCTCAAGTTTCGTTACGCCACTGTCTGGTTACACAGCAGTCCTCTGAGTACTCTGCTGAACACTTTCTTCCTTGGCCATAGATAACTTGGGAGCAGAACCACAAGTAGGGCTACAGGGTCCCACATTTACAAAGCAAAATCAGACAGGGGATGTGTATCCACTGTCTGTATCTTCAGAATCAGTTTGGGGTGGTTCTGTTTTCAAATGTCCTTTCCAGGCAGCTCACCAGACACAGCATTTGTGTATAGTGATGCCTCTCACAGTAGGGTAGTCTCCAGCCTGAAGCACCCACAATAGAGGCACAAAGAATTGTGCTTTTTCTGCACCTGGCTGTCATCGGCCAAACTGAAAGTGTGGTCATGGAAAGGCAAAAGGCTGGGCCCCACCCAGGGGCGTAACAAACACCCCCGCAGCCCCCGCGGTGCGGGGGGGCCCCCAGTCTTCAGTACATGAAGGGGGCCCCCTCAGCTCATCGGTAGAGAGCTGTTTGTCTCTTGCTCTAAAGCAGCTGCAGCAGTCTGCAGCCTGCTCTGAGCTCCTCGCGCTGCTGACCTAGGACTGAAGAGAAACAATGTAACAAGTTACATTGTTTCTCTTCAGTCAGAGCGCGCCAGGCCCGGAAAAAGGATGGGGGTGGGGGCCCCCAGAGAGAGCATTGTGAATCTCAGCGTCGCTGGGGACACAGGGACATGGAGGCTGTACATTCATCCTTTGCCTACTGCAGGGCCGGACCCTGTCTGCCTGTCAGAGATGTCCCACCAAAGGACCGTCCTCCTGCTGCTGCTCTGGGCAGGGGTGGTGCGGGCCAGCAGCAAAGAGGTAAGAGTGGACAGGAGCAGGTGAGAAGGGTGCCTGCCAACCCAATCTATTTTTGTGAGGAATAACGAAGTTTCTCCAGTTTTGCTAACAACTCATTGTTTTGTTGTTGTTGTATATTAAGACGAAAAACATATAATCAAGGTGTGCAGTCCAGGTATCCAGCGTAGAGAGAGAGTGGAGAGAGAGAGAGAGAGTGGAGAGAGAGTGGAGAGAGAGAGAGAGAGTGGAGAGAGAGTGGAGAGAGAGAGAGAGAGAGTGGAGAGAGAGAGAGCGTAGAGAGAGAGCGTAGAGAGAGAGCGTAGAGAGAGAGAGGGAGCGTAGAGAGAGACAGTGGAGAGAGAGACAGTGGAGAGAGAGAGACAGTGGAGAGAGAGAGACAGTGGAGAGAGTGGAGAGAGAGAGAGAGAGAGAGTAGAGAGAGCGTAGAGAGAGACAGTGGAGCGAGAGAGACAGTGGAGAGAGAGAGACAGTGGAGAGAGAGAGACAGTGGAGAGAGAGCGTAGAGAGAGTGGAGAGAGAGACAGTGGAGAGAGAGAGAGCGTAGAGAGAGAGCGTAGAGAGAGAGTGGAGAGAGAGACAGTGGGGAGAGAGAGACAGTGGAGAGACAGTGGAGAGAGACAGTGGAGAGAGACAGTGGAGAGAGAGAGTAGAGAGAGTAGAGAGAGAGCGTGGAGAGAGAGAGCGTAGAGAGAGAGAGTGGAGAGAGCGTAGAGAGAGAGAGAGTGGAGAGAGACAGTGGAGAGGGAGAGACAGTGGAGAGGCAGAGACAGTGGAGAGGGAGAGCGAGGAGAGAGAGCGTAGAGAGAGAGAGCGTAGAGAGAGTGGAGAGAGAGAGAGAGTGGAGAGAGAGAGAGGGTAGAGAGAGTGGAGAGAGAGAGTAGAGAGAGAGCATAGAGAGAGACAGTGGAGAGAGAGAGACAGTGGAGAGAGAGAGTGGAGAGAGAGCGAGCGTAGAGAGAGAGTGGAGAGAGAGAGACAGTGGAGAGAGACAGTGGAGAGAGAGAGCGTAGAGAGAGTGGAGAGAGAGAGAGAGTGGAGAGAGAGAGAGAGTGGAGAGAGAGAGAGAGTGGAGAGAGAGAGAGAGTGGAAAGAGAGAGACAGTGGAGAGAGTGGAGAGAGAGAGAGAGAGTAGAGAGAGACAGTGGATAGAGAGAGACAGTGGAGAGAGAGAGACAGTGGGGAGAGAGAGCGTAGAGAGAGAGCGTAGAGAGAGAGTGGAGAGAGAGAGCGTAGAGAGAGAGAGAGTGGAGAGAGAGTGGAGAGAGAGAGAGCGTAGAGAGAGAGTGGAGAGAGAGAGACAGTGGAGAGAGTGGAGAGAGAGAGAGTAGAGAGCTAGAGAGAGACAGTGGAGAGAGAGACAGTGGAGAGAGAGACAGTGGAGAGAGAGACAGTGGAGAGAGAGAGAGACAGTGGAGAGAGAGAGAGAGTGGAGAGAGAGAGAGAGTGGAGAGAGAGAGAGAGTGGAGAGAGAGAGCGTAGAGAGAGAGAGAGCGGAGAGAGAGAGCGTAGAGAGAGAGAGAGCGGAGAGAGAGAGAGAGAGAGTGGAGAGAGAGCATAGAGAGAGAGTGGAGAGAGAGCGTAGAGAGAGACAGTGGAGAGAGAGAGACAGTGGAGAGAGACAGTGGAGAGAGTGGAGAGAGAGAGGGAGAGAGAGTAGAGAGAGAGAGTAGAGAGAGAGCGTAGAGAGAGACAGTGGAGAGAGAGAGTGGAGAGAGAGAGACAGTGGAGAGAGAGAGAGAGACAGTGGAGAGACAGTGGAGAGAGAGAGAGTGGAGAGAGCGTAGAGAGAGAGACAGTAGAGAGAGAGACAGTGGAGAGAGAGACAGTGGAGAGAGAGAGAGCGGAGAGAGAGCGGAGAGAGAGAGAGTGGAGAGAGAAAGAGAGTGGAGAGAGAAAGAGAGTGGAGAGAGAGAGTGGAGAGAGAGAGTGGAGAGAGAGAGGAGAGAGAGAGAGGAGAGAGAGTGGGGAGGAGAGATAGAGAGTGGAGGGAGAGAGAGACTGGAGAGAGAGAGACTGGAGAGAGAGAGACAGTGGAGAGAGAGAGACAGTAGAGAGAGTGGAGAGAGAGAGAGTGGAGAGAGAGAGAGGAGACGTAGAGCTTTGAGAGAGAGAGAGCGTAGAGAGAGAGAGCTTTTAGAGAGAGAGAGAGAGTGGAGAGGGAGACCGTGGAGAGAGAAAGAGTGGAGAGAGAGAGTGGAGAGAGAGAGAGAGAGCATAGAGAGAGAGCGTAAAGAGAGTGGAGAGAGAAAGAGAGTGGAGAGAGAGAGAGAGAAAGTGGAGAGAGTGGAGAGAGAGAGACAGTGGAGAGAGAGTAGAGAGAGAGCGAATAAAGAGAGTGGAGAGAGAGAGCGTAGAGAGAGAGAGCGTAGAGAGAGAGAATGGAGAGAGAGAGAGAGTGGAGAGAGAGAGCATAGAGAGAGGAGACAGAGAGAGAGTGGAGAGAGTAGAGAGAGTGGAGAGACAGTGGAGAGAGAGAGGAGAGAGCGAGTGGAGAGAGAGTAGAAAGAGAGACTGACTGAGCGACTGAGATACTGACTGACTGAGAGACTGAGAGAGAGACTGACTGACTGAGAGACTGACTAACTGAGAGAGAGAGACAGATTGAGAGACTGGCTGACTGACTGAGGTAGAGAGAGACTGACTGACTGAGAGAGAGAGAGAGACTGACTGACTGAGAGAGAGAGACTGACAGAGAGAGAGACTGACAGAGAGAGAGACTTAGAGAGAGACTGATTGACTGCGAGAGAGACTGACTGACTGAGAGACTGAGAGAGAGAGAGACTGAGAGAGAGAGACTGACTGAGAGAGAGAGACTGACTGAGAGAGAGACTGACTGACAGAGAGAGACTGACTGACTGAGGTAGAGAGAGAGACTGACTGACAGAGAGAGACTGACTAACAGAGAGAGTCTGACAGAGAGACTGACAGAGAGAGACTGACAGAGAGAGAGACTGACAGAGAGAGAGACAGAGATAGAGACTGACAGAGAGAGAGAAAGACAGATTGAGAGAGAGAGACTGACTGACTGAGGTAGAGAAAGACTGACTGACAGAGAGAGAGACTGACTGACAGAGAGACTGTCAGAGAGAGACTGATTGACTGCGAGAGAGACTGAGAGACTGACAGAGAGAGAGAGACTGACTGACTGAGAGAGAGACTGACTGACAGAGAGACTGACTGACAGAGAGACTGACTGACAGAGAGACTGACTGACAGAGAGAGAGACTGACTGACAGAGAGAGAGACTGACTGACAGAGAGAGAGACTGACTGACAGAGAGAGAGACTGACTGACAGAGACTGACTGACAGAGACTGACTGACAGAGAGAGACTGACTGACAGAGAGAGACTGACTGACAGAGAGAGAGACTGACTGACAGAGAGAGAGACTGACTGACAGAGAGAGACTGACTGACAGAGAGAGACTGAGAGAGAGAGAGACTGACAGAGAGAAAGACAGAGAAAGAGACTGGCAGAGAGACTGACTGATTGAGAGAGACTGACACAGAGAGAGAGAGAGACTGACTGAGAGAGAGACTGACTGGCAGAGAGAGAAAGAGACTGACTGAGAGACTGACAGAGAGAGAGAGACTGACTGACAGAGAGAGACTGACTGAGAAAGAGAGAGAGAGAAACTGACAGAGCGAGACTGACTGACAGAGAGAAATACTGACAGAGAGAGAGACTGACTGAGAGAGAGGCTGACTCAGAGAGAGAGATACTGACTGACTGACAGAGAGTGTCTGAGAGAGACTGACAGAAAGAGAGAGACTGACTGACTAACTGAGATAGACTGACTGACTGAGAGAGACTGACTGAGAGAGAAACTGACTGAGAGAGAAACTGACAGAGAGACTGACTGACTGAGAGACTGAATGACAGAGAGAGAGACACTGACAGAGAGACTGACTAAGAGACTGACTGAGAGAGACTGACTGACAGAGAGAGAGAGAGACTGATGGAATTGGGGTCAAAGTGTGTATGAAGCAATGCAATGCCTCAAGATTGCTATTGTCTGGCGCGGAGAATGGGAGGGGGGCCCCTCCATGTAGTTTGCAGGGGGCCCCTCAAGTTTCGTTACGCCACTGTCTGGTTACACAGCAGTCCTCTGAGTACTCTGCTGAACACTTTCTTCCTTGGCCATAGATAACTTGGGAGCAGAACCACAAGTAGGGCTACAGGGTCCCACATTTACAAAGCAAAATCAGACAGGGGATGTGTATCCACTGTCTGTATCTTCAGAATCAGTTTGGGGTGGTTCTGTTTTCAAATGTCCTTTCCAGGCAGCTCACCAGACACAGCATTTGTGTATAGTGATGCCTCTCACAGTAGGGTAGTCTCCAGCCTGAAGCACCCACAATAGAGGCACAAAGAATTGTGCTTTTTCTGCACCTGGCTGTCATCGGCCAAACTGAAAGTGTGGTCATGGAAAGGCAAAAGGCTGGGCCCCACCCAGGGGCGTAACAAACACCCCCGCAGCCCCCGCGGTGCGGGGGGCCCCAGTCTTCAGTACATGAAGGGGGCCCCCTCAGCTCATCGGTAGAGAGCTGTTTGTCTCTTGCTCTAAAGCAGCTGCAGCAGTCTGCAGCCTGCTCTGAGCTCCTCGCGCTGCTGACCTAGGACTGAAGAGAAACAATGTAACAAGTTACATTGTTTCTCTTCAGTCAGAGCGCGCCAGGCCCGGAAAAAGGATGGGGGTGGGGGCCCCCAGAGAGAGCATTGTGAATCTCAGCGTCGCTGGGGACACAGGGACATGGAGGCTGTACATTCATCCTTTGCCTACTGCAGGGCCGGACCCTGCCTGCCTGTCAGAGATGTCCCACCAAAGGACCGTCCTCCTGCTGCTGCTCTGGGCAGGGGTGGTGCGGGCCAGCAGCAAAGAGGTAAGAGTGGACAGGAGCAGGTGAGAAGGGTGCCTGCCAACCCAATCTATTTTTGTGAGGAATAACGAAGTTTCTCCAGTTTTGCTAACAACTCATTGTTTTGTTGTTGTTGTATATTAAGACGAAAAACATATAATCAAGGTGTGCAGTCCAGGTATCCAGCGGAGAGAGAGAGAGTGGAGAGAGAGAGAGTGGAGAGAGAGTGGAGAGAGAGAGAGAGTGGAGAGAGAGAGCGTAGAGAGAGAGCGTAGAGAGAGAGCGTAGAGAGAGAGAGGGAGCGTAGAGAGAGACAGTGGAGAGAGAGACAGTGGAGAGAGAGAGACAGTAGAGAGAGTGGAGAGAGAGAGAGTGGAGAGAGAGAGAGGGAGAGTGTGGAGACGTAGAGCTTTGAGAGAGAGAGCGTAGAGAGAGAGAGCTTTTAGAGAGAGAGAGAGAGGAGAGGGAGACCGTGGAGAGAGAAAGAGTGGAGAGAGAGAGTGGAGAGAGAGAGAGAGAGCATAGAGAGAGAGCGTAAAGAGAGTGGAGAGAGAAAGAGAGTGGAGAGAGAGAGAGAGAAAGTGGAGAGAGTGGAGAGAGACAGTGGAGAGAGAGTAGAGAGAGAGCGAATAAAGAGAGTGGAGAGAGAGAGCGTAGAGAGAGAGAGCGTAGAGAGAGAGAATGGAGAGAGAGAGAGTGGAGAGAGAGAGCATAGAGAGAGGAGACAGAGAGAGTGGAGAGAGTAGAGAGAGAGTGGAGAGACAGTGGAGAGAGAGAGGAGAGAGCGAGTGGAGAGAGAGTAGAAAGAGAGACTGACTGAGCGACTGAGATACTGACTGACTGAGAGACTGAGAGAGAGACTGACTGACTGACTAACTGAGAGAGAGAGACAGATTGAGAGACTGGCTGACTGACTGAGGTAGAGAGAGACTGACTGACTGAGAGAGAGAGACTGACTGACTGAGAGAGAGACTGACAGAGAGAGACTGACAGAGAGAGAGACTTAGAGAGAGACTGATTGACTGCGAGAGAGACTGACTGACTGACTGACTGAGAGACAGAGAGAGAGAGACTGAGAGAGAGAGACTGACTGAGAGAGAGACTGACTGACAGAGAGAGACTGACTGACTGAGGTAGAGAGAGAGACTGACTGACAGAGAGAGACTGACTAACAGAGAGAGTCTGACAGAGAGAGACTGACAGAGAGAGACTGACAGAGAGAGAGACAGAGATAGAGACTGACAGAGAGAGAAAGACAGATTGAGAGAGAGAGACTGACTGACTGAGGTAGAGAAAGACTGACTGAAAGAGAGACTGTCAGAGAGAGACTGATTGACTGCGAGAGAGACTGAGAGACTGACAGAGAGAGAGAGACTGACTGACTGAGAGAGAGACTGACTGAGAGAGAGACTGACTGACAGAGAGAGAGACTGACTGACAGAGAGAGAGACTGACTGACAGAGACTGACTGACAGAGACTGACTGACAGAGACTGACTGACAGAGACTGACTGACAGAGACTGACTGACAGAGAGAGACTGACAGAGAGAGACTGACTGAGAGAGACTGACTGACAGAGAGAGAGACTGACTGACAGAGAGAGAGACTGACTGACAGAGAGAGAGACTGACTGACAGAGAGAGACTGACTGACAGAGAGAGACTGAGAGAGAGAGAGACTGACAGAGAGAAAGACAGAGAAAGAGACTGGCAGAGAGACTGACTGATTGAGAGAGACTGACACAGAGAGAGAGAGAGAGACTGACTGAGAGAGAGACTGACTGGCAGAGAGAGAAAGAGACTGACTGAGAGACTGACAGAGAGAGAGAGACTGACTGACAGAGAGAGACTGACTGAGAAAGAGAGAGAGAGAAACTGACAGAGCGAGACTGACTGACAGAGAGAAATACTGACAGAGAGAGAGACTGACAGAGAGACTGACTGAGAGAGAGGCTGACTCAGAGAGAGAGAGATACTGACTGACTGACAGAGAGTGTCTGAGAGAGACTGACAGAAAGAGAGAGACTGACTGACTAACTGAGATAGACTGACTGACTGAGAGAGACTGACTGAGAGAGAAACTGACTGAGAGAGAAACTGACAGAGAGACTGACTGACTGAGAGAGACTGACTGACAGAGAGAGAGAGAGACTGATGGAATTGGGGTCAAAGTGTGTATGAAGCAATGCAATGCCTCAAGATTGCTATTGTCTGGCGCGGAGAATGGGAGGGGGGGCCCCCTCCATGTAGTTTGCAGGGGGGCCCCCTCAAGTTTCGTTACGCCACTGCATGGACTCCAATCTCTCGCGCGCGCTCGCGCGCGCACACACACACACAAATGTCATTCCGGCTTCGGCGCGCCCGGTAGAGCTCTTTTAAAGGTAGAATGCGACGCAGGGAGATGACGTCAATGGTCCCAGTGTAAAGTCATCACGAAGATGTAGCCCCACGATCACAGGTCTTTCTTGCAATAACAGACTTTGGTAATAACGACACATTACTAATCCATAAAGGGGAAATTCAAATTATCTAATTTATATCATATAGAAACAGGTCGTCCCTCTCTAATGAGTGTCAAAGACGAGGAAGACCCCAAAATGAAGGCTACCGGCCTATTCCAGAACACTCACGTTTTCAAAATCCTTAGGAGGGCGAACTAATTTGCATACTGATGACATGACAGTTTATGATTTTACATCACTGTGATGTCACATCACGTTTGACACAAATCACATAATTCATGAGTAAAATAATACAATGCTCATATGCTAACAAAAAAAAAAATATCACAAAACAGACACACAAACGAAAAACACATGTCTGTTGTGTGAAGAAGGCATCGTGGAAATACCTCCTGCAGTTTCTTCGGCTTTTAGAAGCTTTTCTGAGCACAGCAGACATCTGATCAAAGTAACATTCACATGCTAGTTGTCACATCCTTCTCACTAGATGCGATTCAACCTGTTGTGTGTAAGCACTCAACCTGGCTAGTAAACGTGCGAGTCTCACTCACGAGGATGAGACTAGTGACCTCTTCTAATAAAAACTGTGTTATGCAAACACTCTCCCAGTTTGAGAAGTAGAGCCTGTGTCTCACACCTCAGCTATGATGCACACCACAGAGCATCTATGGATGATGGCGTTTGCATGTCTACAAATCTCACAGTGGAGCTCGTTTAGAGTTAAGTTCCAAGTAGGGGGCACTTTATACACACACCAACGTTCCTCTTTAGATGGAAGCATCTGAATTTGGTAAAGTTAAAATTACTTTCGTTTAGTTTTTTCCAAAGTGAGAGGTCCCCCATTCCGAGGCAATTTAATGGGAAGTTATATTCTCAGATTTATTTTTCCAAATGCTGCCAAATGTGGTCATGCATTAATACTGCGATACAATAATATCACTAGGCTTTTATCGACCTTAATTTGCATCAAGGTATGGAGTCTTACTGCATTATTCGATATCTGAGGAAGGAATTAAAGTGATGTTAACTAGTTCATTTGAGATGGCACTTTCACCTCACTTTTTACGTGAAAAGAGAAGAAGCCTGAGTGAAGAGGAAGAATTGTGCCAAGTAGGCCTGGGGGTGAAATTCCACTTGCGGAGTTTCGCTACTCCGCATTACTAATAACTCTGCGGAGCAAAGTTTTTTCCTAGCTTGCTCACTAGTTGGCGAGCACGGGCGAGTAAAATCCTACTCCAGACCACCTCCCGGTGAGATTTCTCAACTCGGGCAGTCACGAATGGTCGCTACCACTCGCGCTGAGAAACCTTCCATTCACGTTGAGGAAGTTGCTGCTCGAGCAGAACATCTACTCGAGAGGCAAAAAGAAGCAGCACCCTCTTGTGCTGCACGTAGTGCCATTCGCGCTGATTTTAAAGTGCAGGACAAACACCCGGAGCTAAAAATCAGTAGCGGCCAGCATTGGTCGCGGGGGGAGGTTTGATTGCGGGGAAATAAAAATAAAAAATTAAATTAAACCTACCTTCCTTTCGGTCGGGTCCCACGTCTTCTCGGCTCCTGCTCTCCTGCCTCCAATGGGAACAGGAAGCAGGCAGCCAGGCTCCTTCCCCTAAGCCAATCACAACACTGCAAGCAGCGTTGTCATTGGTCGGGACCCCGCCCAGCCAGGGGCTAATGGGGTGGCCATGTTCTCCATGCAGGCTGCCATGCAGCCTGCATGGAGAAAGGCAGAGTGTGCATGACTGGTTTGGGCAGCCCAAGAGGGCTGACCAAACAGTCTTTGCGCACTCAGGAGTGGGCAAGCCACTCCTCCCCTGCCCAAAGAGCAGAGCAGACCCGCCCACCCGTCCGCCATGCGCCAAGGAAACATAAAATGGTAATAACTTTTAGTTATTACCATTTTATGTTTTGGCTTTCTCGCACTGCGAGAAAGCAGTGGGGCAACGCTCCTCTGCCCTAGTGCAGGAGCCGCCCCTGCTAAAAATCAGCGCAAACTGCGTGATGTAACAAACTCCACCACTTGTGGAACTACGTGTAGAGCGGCAGAGTTTTTGGGTCACTTTGCGGAGTTCCGCGGAACTCCACGACTACGCCCAGGCCTAGTGTTGAGTACCTTGGATGGAGTGGGCTCTGCTAGACAGGAGGTAGTAGGAGTGAGACTGCTAATTATTCAGTGCGTACTACTGAATCGTTATTTAGCTTTTTTGATGTTTAACACATTGATACAAAAGGGACATAAACAATATGTACTTAAGAAAGAAAAGTATACACTTTCTGCAGAGCCTATTCAAAATCTTCTTTACCAATAATTAGAACACTGGGCTGTTGAGCGCTCTATTGAAAACAATGGGATGCGCTGGGCTTCTAATGTCTGGTAGAAGCCCGGAGCATCAACATTCCAATGTTTGTTCACAGCAACAGCTGTGAACAAAGACCTCACGGAGTCCGAGGGGATTTCAACCCCCTAGGGCTCTGTGGGGTCTTTGTTTAACAAATTAGAACATTCTGCCCTCTAGGGGCGGAATGTTCTAATAGCCTTAAAGCCCTCGGTAGCGGGCTCTACTGGCCATTAAAGGCCCGCTCCCTTGTTAAAGGCCCTCGCCTGTGGCTCGGGCCTTAAACGCTGGAGTGTGCCTTTAATGGCTGGTACAGCCCGCTACAGCAGGATCTAAGGCTATATTATTATTTCTCTTGCACAGAAGCAAAGGAAAACTAATGCATCGACACTGCTCTTTTTTTCCTCACAGTGAAAAATGGTTTGCGTCACAATAGTAAAATGTGGTACTGAGCACGACACACCCACAAACACAGAAATGTCTGTTTACTTTACTATGTACATCGTATTTTCGAGCCCTTGCTCACCTTTAGGTTTACTCTTTGTTCATATTATAGCTCTCCTAGAAAGCACCATTTTACTGTTCTGCAGGACTCCTTCGTTTAGTATAGTATATTAGTGAATCACTAAAGGGCACTTTAAAGGGTCAATACACTAAAATAGAAAAAGAGATGCAAAATGTGTGGATTTCTTCAAAAGTCAGACTGTCCTTTTGAAGTAACTGCTGCACCGACTAGAGAGTTTGTTGCGTAAAGATGAATCTGCACAAAAAGTGAAACAAAATATTTTATATGACAAAGATGGAATCACTCTTTCGGCCCTATTTGAATAGCAGTGGAATCTTCGTTCTCTGCTGCAGTCTAATCAGTTTATTCAGTAAATAAAAATGAGAATATTAACATCACTTACACAAAATTCTCACTCTCAGAGCTTCAATAAAGCAAGCGACAAAGCAACCACTTAACTTTTACAAATTGTTAGAGCTGCTTTGTACAACATTTGCAGCTTTTTATTGGCACTTGATCCATTTAAGCTAGAAACAGTTTTCCCTTTGAAATCTAAAAATTATGCAGGAGCTTATGTATTATCTGCCAACAAAGGCATATCTATAATAATATAGAAAATGCAACAGAATCGCTGAATTCCAGTGGCCCTGGAAATAAGGGTGCTCCATACTAAATACATCAGAGAGAAGAACAGGAGGATATGTGATTGTTTCAGGATAAACGAAATGACAAGAGGGTCCTCCAGGTCATGGAAAATAAGGATATGTACCTGTTCCTTACTTCAGAAAATATGGATATACGCCTGCTCCAGGCAGCAAAAAATATGGGTAAGTGAGAGCTCATGATTGAGGAAAGTATGGACCCATGGAATAATAAGCGGCAGTGATACAGACCGAATAAAACAAAACATGTGATTACACCCACTGGAATTATGTGAGTGTGCAGCCGCAGTGATGTTTGCATACTTATAGATTTGGCATATTGGCTACATAATCCATCATCTGCTGCATAATCTGCAGATTTTAACAAAAAAAATGTTTTTTCTACCTCAAATGGTTCAAAAGTTATTAAAAACGCAGCGACATTAGTTGACGCGCAGTGGACGGCTTTTTGCATTGGTTGTCTGGTCACCTTTCTGTTGCTTATTGCTATTTTTGGGTGTTAAACTAGTACTAACGAGGTGCAACCAATGCCCAAAAAGTGTTAACAAGTGTAAAAATAAAACAATGAAGTAACTATCTTTAAATGTGCCGCATTATGCTGCATAAATGACCTTTTCTTGACACATAATTTAGTCAACCCTGCTGCATAATTTGACCCTCTCCTGCAGCATAATTTCAGTGCCCCCGATTACGCCATACCACTGCAAGGGCCTGAGAAAGACGACAGACCACTGAAGGGCAAAGAAAGTAATGGGCAGCAATGTTTCTTTGGTGTTCCAGGCTGAGATCCCTGCTTTGGGAGCTTTGCAGTAAACCAGGAAGAAGGTTGTACTGTAATGGCCAGGGGGTTCCCGGTGTCAGCTAGTGTAGTGGTAGAATCTTATGTCACAGTCGCAGGTGGGGAAAGTCACCGTTAGTGGCAGAATCTAGTTGGGGAAGGAAGTTCAAGTCAGCATCAACCAATATTGAGACTGTGTGTAGACTGAGAAGATGGCACCACATTTAAGGCCAGATGAATGAAGCAGGGTATCTTCAGCTGTGGTTAATTTGTGAAAAAATAAGTGCAGGGGCACTCATCAGGAGGCAGCTTGCACAAGCCCATTGCTCCTATTATCACCGCCTACAGCAGAACTAACTACTAACCATGAAACCCTACAAGTGGGGAGAGGAGGTGGCATAACAGCCAGAACTGCCGACTTTGGAGTCGGGGTACCAGGTTCAAGTCTCAGTCGAGGGTCAATATCCTGTGATTCTGGGTAAATCACTTAACCTCCCCGTGCCTACAAAAAATGAATGTGTCCTTAACCGGTGCTCATGAAAAGCGCTCCAACACCTTTGGGTCGAGTTCACGCTATAAGCGCCGGTGCTGACGCTTAAGTGCCGGTACCGAGCACCAGAAACCACCGGCTCAAATTAAGCACTGATCTTCAGCTGATGATTTGGGCCAAGGTGACAGTACACATGTTAAAAATGGCCTTAAAAATGACCAGAGAGGGGATAGACCCTTAGAGTACTCCACACGCCATGTTAGATATGCAGGACAAAAAAAGCCCCAGGATGGATCTGGCTAGGCCCGTTCTCTAGGTAGGACTGCGACCAGTCAAGAGCCATGACGTCAGTCGTCCTAGGTGCTCATGACGTTATTATAGATGGAGCAACAATATAGTCCATGGAAACACCTACAAGAGAAGTTTTTGTACAGCACACCTTCTAAACTGATGAATTACAAGGTGGTCTCAATTGTGATGATATAGGAAAAGGAGGCAGGATGCTGGTACTGTCCTTTATTAGTACAGAAGCCCTGCTGTGAACTGATGGCACTGTCCTCTATTAGTACCACAGCCCTGCTGTGAACTGATGGTACTGTCCTCTATTAGTACCACGGCCCTGCTGTGAACTGATGGTACTGTCCTCTATTAGTACCACAGCCCTGCTGTGAACTGATGGCACTGTCCTCTATTAGTACCACAGCCCTGCTGTGAACTGATGGCACTGGCCTCTATTAGTACCACAGCCCTGCTGTGAACTGATGCACTGGCCTCTATTAGTACCACAGCCCTGCTGTGAACTGATGGTACTGTCCTCTATTAGTACCACGGCCCTGCTGTGAACTGATGGCACTGTCCTTTATTAGTACCACGGCCCTGCTGTGAACTGATGGCACTGTCCTTTATTAGTACAGCAGCCCTTGTGAAATGCTGGTACTCTCCATTAATAGCACAGTAGCCCTGCTTTGTTGAGCAGATCCTGCCCTTCATTAAGCAGCGCTGAGTGCTGGTGCCGTTTTTCATTTTTCAAGTGAAGTGCTGTGAAGCGCTTGTTCTGCCCTTTTACTCCAGCAGACCTCATGATATTACTGCCCGGTAATTGTACATCAGCCGTGCTCTGAAAGGCTGGCAGCGTCACTTATAAGGTTCTGCCTCGAGGATGCTGCACTGCAGTGCCTTGAGGTGAAGCGCTATGTTAAGGCTCCTGCGAAGAGACACCTCGGCATGTTGCTAAGGAAAAACTAAGCACCTTGTTACTATGCGGGTGGAAAGAGCCATCCCACACCTTCTCGCCCCCAGAAACTCCCAATCCATCCACCCTTCACTTGGCTGCCTGAAACACACATGTTGTCCCCCTCTGCTCACTACTGCCCGGGCACAAACTCAGGACCGGACTGGGAACCCCAAGCAGCCCTGCCAAAGTTTGTCAGATCGGCCCCCAATACAGTGTATAGTGAGGGAGGGAGCCTGACCACTACAAGGGGACTTGGGGGTGGCGGATTCTCCCCCCTAGAAAATTTGGGAAGAAATGGCAAAAATGGTGCCTTTTACAACACATCTTTCATTATATATTCAATTGTAATAGTTTTAAAAGCATAGTAAATGATGACATTACAGTTCACCAGGATACTACAATCTTTATTGGGGCTCATCAATGATTCCCTCACTATCACCCTCCAACAGTGCCCCCATATCTCCATAGCCCCTCCCACATGTATTTCATTTGTTTTACAGCGCCTCTCATACCAGTGTAGGGTGTCTGTGCAGTCTACATTGCACACACATACAGAGACAATGAATCATACATGTGTAAAGAAATGTGCATAGAAAATGTTACATAAGACAAAGTGGACTACATGGGGTAGGATTCACATGTTATCCACACTGGTCTGAGTGCTTGGTCTGGAGAAGCATATACTCAGGAGTCAGAACGTAACACAGTGGTTAGGGTTGACTTTACTAATAAGAATTTATTTCTATGCAAACAAACCCTTTTTAGCAAAATTAGGATAATGAAAGACTGGGGAAAAAACATAACATAACGGTGTAACCTAGATTACGATTGTAAATTATGAACTGCATAGTAACAAAAGATCTGTGTGACAAAAGCGGTAACCCACTGAGCTATGCAAATAAAATGCTGCTCTGTGATCTGCATAGTACACCTCCTTGCAGCAGGCATATTAACCCTCTGCGCTACCCCTACCTTAGATGAGTCAAAACTGCCCCTAGACATATCTCCAAACTCTCTTCTGCAGGTACATTAATCACCAGAGTTATCTTGGCACTTTTATTGTTGCCTGAAAACTGTTGGATATACAAGGAACTCTGCAGTGCTACAAAACCGGCCCCCAGTAACAAAGGTACCCCATCCACCCCTCCAGCTGGGAAAATGCCTGATGGCTGGCCGGCCTTGCACACCCTCCCCTCTGTGACAGGCACTCCCACCTGCTCCTTCCCCGCCCCCGAGGTTTTACATACTGCTGAATGCAGGCTCCTCTGGGGAGCACTGACCCACCAACATACTGCTGAATGCAGGCTCCTCTGGGAGCACTGACTTGGCCCCTCCTCCTCAGGCATTCGCCTCCTGCTGCTTTACCATCAAAACCAGGTACCCCCTCTTGCCCCTTCTCCTGGCTGCTCGAGACACTCGCATCCACCCTTTCATCCGCCAATCAGGGAGCAGGAGCCCGCCTGTGAGCACGAGGAGAGGCAGCCTGGAGCATCATCAGGAGTCGGGAGGCAGCGGAAGGCAAGGCAGTGTCTGTGAATGTGTGTACCTGTCAGCGTGAGTGTCTTTAAGTATTGTGTGCACTGCACACCCTAGGAAAATGCTAGCCCTGGCATAATGGGGACAGTTCTTGGCAACTTGTGGCCATCCATGGCAGGATAGCAATTGCCCATCACCAACACAACTCTGCCCCTTGTATAATGGTGGTAAATTTTGATAACTTGTTGGCATGCAATGACCGTCCCTACAAAAAAATCCCCTTTGTATGAAGGTGGTATTTTTAGCAGCCTGTGGGAATCCATGGTATGCTACCCACCACTGCTAAAATGCAGGCCTTGGCACAATGGTGGTAATGCTTGGCAACTTATGGGCATCCGCAACATGATTCCCACTTCACTAAAAGGCATACTGGTGGTAATTCCAGTCATAATGTGGGCATCCATGGTACTGTGACGCCAGCCTCTGGCATCATGGTGTTCCTGACAGTAGGTTGGCCATTCTTGGCATACTGTGCACATCCATGTCACAATGGTGCCCGCCCTCAGCATAATGGTGGTCGTGGCAGTAATTCTTGAAATTTTAGAGGAATCTATGGCACTCATACATACCATTTCCCCTGACATAGGTCATTATTCATGGTATATCGTTGAAATGTATGGCATGATGGTAACTACTGTGGCATATGCTGGTCCTCACTTACTAGTGATAATCTTAAGGTATGATTGTGCCACAGCACAAATGAAAATACTTTTAATGTCAATTAAGTTCCAGCAGGTGAAGGGAAGAACAAGTGCAAGTGACACTTTTGCAAAGTCATGTTTGTAATGTTAACGTGCTTTCCCAACCCTCTCGCCAAACCAAGGACAGACGTTTCTTTGCCAATGTCCGGGTTTCGGAAACAGAGTGTGGCAAAGGAGAATATATTGCATTTGTAAAGGCTTGTTAATACAGCAACAGTTAGCCTATAAAGGAGTGAAACTGTTCAATATATGTGCAGCGGTCAAGCTATGAAGTGCAGGCACTCCTTATGATAAGAGTGCCAGCCCTGCTGTGAAGTGCTTGTATTGTCCTATATAATTAAAGCAGCCCTGCTGTGAAGTGCTTGTATTGTCCTTTATATATAAAGCAGCCCCCCTGTGAAGTGCTGTCCTTAATACATAAAGCAGCCCTGCTGTGAAGTGCTTGTATTGTACTTTATATATATATAAAGCAGCCCCGCTGTGAAGTGCTGTCGTTTATACATAAAGTAGCCCCGCTGTGAAGTGCTGTCCTTAATACACAAAGCAGCCCTGCTGTGAAGTGCTTGTATTGTCCTTTATATATAAAGCAGCCCCGCTGTGAAGTGCTGTCCTTTATATATAAAGTAGCCCCGCTGTGAAGTGCTGTTCTTTATACATAAAGCAGCCCTGCTGTGAAGTGCTGTCCTTTATATATAAAGTAGCCCCGCTGTGAAGTGCTGTTCTTTATACATAAAGCAGCCCTGCTGTGAAGTGCTGTCCTTTATATATAAAGTAGCCCCGCTGTGAAGTGCTGTTCTTTATACATAAAGCAGCCCCGCTGTGAAGTGCTGTCCTTTATATATAAAGTAGCCCCGCTGTGAAGTGCTGTCCTTTATACATAAAGCAGCCCTGCTGTGAAGTGCTGTCCTTTATATATAAAGTAGCCCCGCTGTGAAGTGCTGTTCTTTATACATAAAGCAGCCCTGCTGTGAAGTGCTGTCCTTTATATATAAAGTAGCCCCGCTGTGAAGTGCTGTTCTTTATACATAAGGCAGCCCTGCTGTGAAGTGCTTGTACTGTCCTTTATACATAAAGCAGCCCTGCTGTGAAGTGCTTGTACTGTCCTTTATACATAAAGCAGCCCTGCTGTGAAGTGCTTGTACTGTCCTTTATACATAAAGCTGCCCTGCTGTGAAGTGCGGTCCTTTATACATAAAGCAGCCCTGCTGGGAAGTGCTTGTACTGTCCTTTATAAATATAGCAGCCCTGCTGTGAAGTGCTTGTATTGTCCTTTGTACATAAAGCAGCCCCGCTGTGAAGTGCTTGTACTGTCCTTTAAACATAAAGCTGCCCTGTTGTGAAGTGCGGTCCTTTATACATAAAGCAGCCCTACTGGGAAGTGCTTGTACTGTCCTTTATACATAAAGCAGCCCTGCTGTGAAATGCTTGCACTGTCCTTTATACATAAAGCAGCCCTGCTGGGAAGTGCTTGTACTGTCCTTTATACATAAAGCAGCCCTGCTGGGAAGTGCTTGTACTGTTCTTTATACATAAAGCAGCCCTGCTGTGAAGTGCTGTCCTTGATACATAAAGCAGCCCTGCTGTGAAGTGCTTATACTGTCCTTTATACATAAAGCAGCCCTGCTGTGAAGTGCTGTCCTTGATACATAAAGCAGCCCTGCTATGAAGTGCTGTCCTTGATACATAAAGCAGCCCTGCTGTGAAGTGCTTATACTGTCCTTTATACATAAAGCAGCCCTGCTGTGAAGTGCTGTCCTTTATACATAAAGCAGCCCTGCTGTGAGGTGCTTGTATTGTCCATTATATATAAAGCAGCCCTGCTGTGAAGTGCTTGTACTGTCCTTTATACATAAAGCTGCCCTGCTGTGAAGTGCTGTCCTTGATACATAAAGCAGCCCTGCTGTGAAGTGCTTATACTGTCCTTTATACATAAAGCAGCCCTGCTGTGAAGTGCTGTCCTTGATACATAAAGCAGCCCTGCTGTGAAGTGCTATCCTTTATACATAAATCAGCCCTGCTGTGAAGTGCTGTCCTTTATACATAAAGCAGCCCGGCTGGGAAGTGCTTGTACTGTCCTTTATAGATAAGGCAGCCCTGCTGTGAAGTGCTTGTATTGTCCTTTATAATGAAAGCAGCCCTGCTGGGAAGTGCTTGTATTGTCCTTTATAATAAAAGCAGCCCTGCTGTGAAGTGCTTGTATTGTCCTTTATATATAAAGCAGCCCCCCTGTGAAGTGCTGTCCTTAATACATAAAGCAGCCCTGCTGTGAAGTGCTTGTATTGTCCTTTATATATAAAGCAGCCCCGCTGTGAAGTGCTGTCCTTGATACATAAAGCAGCCCTGCTGTTAAGTGCTTGTATTGTCCTTTATATATATAAAGCAGCCCCGCTGTGAAGTGCTGTCCTTTATATATAAAGTAGCCCCGCTGTGAAGTGCTGTCCTTTATACATAAAGTAGCCCCGCTGTGAAGTGCTGTCCTTTATACATAAAGCAGCCCTGCTGTCCTTAATACATAAAGCAGCCCTGCTGTGAAGTGCAGGCACTGTCCTTTATACATAAAGCAGCCCTGCTGGGAAGTGCTTGTACTGTCCTTTATACATAAAGCAGCCCTGCTGGGAAGTGCTTGTACTGTCCTTTATAGATAAGGCAGCCCTGCTGTGAAGTGCTTGTATTGTCCTTTATACACAAAGCAGCCCTGCTGTGAAGTGCTTGTATTGTCCTTTATAATAAAAGCAGCCCTGCTGTGAAGTGCGGTCCTTTATAAATAAAGCGGCCCTGCTGTGAAGTGCTTATACTGTCCTTTATAAATAAAGCAGACCTGCTGTGAAGTGCTTGTATTGTCCTTTATACATAAAGCTGCCCTGCTGTGAAGTGCGGTCCTTTATACAAAAAGCAGGCCTCGTTGGAAGTTCTTGTACTGTCCTTTATACATAAAATAGCCCCGCTGTGAAGTGCTTATACTTTTCTTTATACATAAAGCAGCCCTGCTCTGAAGTGCTGTCCTTTATACATAAAGCAGCCCTGCTGTTAAGTGCTTGTACTGTCCTTTATCCATAAAGCTTCCCTGCTGTGAAGTGTGGTCCTTTTTACATAAAGCAGCCCTGCTGGGAAGTGCTTGTACTGTCCTTTATAAATATAGCAGCCCTGCTGTGAAGTGCTTGTATTGTCCTTTGTACATAAAGCAGCCCCGCTGTGAAGTGCTTGTACTGTCCTTTAAACATAAAGCTGCCCTGTTGTGAAGTGCGGTCCTTTATACATAAAGCAGCCCTGCTCTGAAGTGCTGTCCTTTATACATAAAGCAGCCCTGCTGTTAAGTGCTTGTACTGTCCTTTATCCATAAAGCTTCCCTGCTGTGAAGTGTGGTCCTTTTTACATAAAGCAGCCCTGCTGTGAAGTGCTTTTACGGCCCTTTATACATAAAGCAGCTCTGCTGTGAAGTGCTTGCACTGTCCTTTATACATAAAGCAGCCCTGCTGTGAAGTGCTTATACTGTCCTTTATACATAAAGCTGCCCTGCTGTGAAGTGCGGTCCTTTATACATAAAGCAGCCCTACTGGGAAGTGCTTGTACTGTCCTTTATACATAAAGCAGCCCTGCTGTGAAATGCTTGCACTGTCCTTTATACATAAAGCAGCCCTGCTGTGAAGTGCTTATACTGTCCTTTATACATAAAGCTGCCCTGCTGTGAAGTGCGGTCCTTTATACATAAAGCAGCCCTACTAGGAAGTGCTTGTACTGTCCTTTATACATAAAGCAGCCCTGCTGTGAAATGCTTGCACTGTCCTTTATACATAAAGCAGCCCTGCTGTGAAGTGCTTATACTGTCCTTTATACATAAAGCTGCCCTGCTGTGAAGTGCGGTCCTTTATACATAAAGCAGCCCTGCTGTGAAATGCTTGCACTGTCCTTTATACATAAAGCAGTCCTGCAGTGAAGTGCTTGTATTGTCTTTATACATAAAGCAGCCCTGCTGAGAAGTGCGGGTACTCTCCTTTATAACTACAGCAGCCCTGCTTGGAAGTGCATGTACTGTCCTTTATAAATACAGCAGCCCTGCTGGGAAGTGCAGGCTACTGTCCTTGATAAATACAGCAGCCCTGATGATAGTGCTGCGAATCATAAGTATGTCAGCGCTTCAGACAACGAACTGGTACTCTTATAACAGTGACTAACATTTTTTTAAGTGTGAGCAGTTTCCTTTACTAGTCCTTCTATGAAGTGCTGGTGCTTTCCTTCATTAGTACAGCAGGCCTGCTGTGAAGTATTGTATTGTTTTGCAATTGTATTTAAATCGCACTTACTACCCATTACGAGGCGCTGTGTGTGTAAAGTGAGTATTGGCTTTCATAAATCTGACAGGCCTGCCCTGAAGTGCTGGTGTTTTTATTTATTTGTACAGCAGCCCATCTATGAATTGCTAGTACACGTAATTATAAATACGGCAGACCATCATTAAGTGCTGGAAGTCATAAACATATCTGCACTGCTGTGAATGCTGATAATCTAAATGATAAGTGCAGCAGCCCTGTTCTGAAGTGCCTGTACTGTTCAGTATAAATACAGCAGCCCTGCAGTAAAGTGTTTGTACCGTTCAATATAAGTAAAGCAGTCCTGCTGTGAAGTGCTTGTAGTTTTCTTTATTAATTCTGTAACCCTGCTGTGAAGTGCTTGTAGTGTTCTTATTAATTCTGTAACCCTGCTGTGAAGTGCTTGTAGTGTTCTTATTAATTCTGTAACCCTGCTGTGAAGTGCTTGTAGTGTTCTTATTAATTCTGTAACCCTGCTGTGAAGTGCTTGTAGTGTTCTTATTAATTCTGTAACCCTGCTGTGAAGTGCTTGTAGTGTTCTTATTAATTCTGTAACCCTGCTGTGAAGTGCTTGTAGTACTCTTTATTAATGAAACAGCCCTGCTGCGAAGTGCTTGTAGTACTATGAAACAGCCCTGCTGCGAAGTGCTTGTACTGTTCATGATTAATGAAACAGCCCTGCTGCGAAGTGCTTGTACTATTCATTATAAGTACAGCCGCCACTTTTTCCAGTCTTACTGGTTTTTATTTCTTTACTTATTTCTTTTTCATTCTGTTTCCTAGATTGCATGTCATTCCACTTTCTTCCCACCTCTCCTTCCATCATTTCATCTCTCATATTTTATTCCTTCTCTCATCTCTGCCTTTCATCGTCCTATCTTTTGTTTGCAGCTTTCTATTTCTTTAGTTTTGCCTTCTTAAATATTACATTTTCTTTTTCGATGCTTTATCTTACTTTTTCATTACCTTTCTTCTGTTTTGCTTTCTTTCTCTGCTACTTTTTTCTCCATTCAAAAGTATATTCTTTCTTTATTGACTTCTGTAATTGCTTATATGTTTATTTATTTTCCTCTCACGCGCTTGTTTTCCCCTCTCTCTTCCTATTTTTGTCCAATTTTCATTTTTTTCTGCTCTCTCTTTCTCGGTCACAGAGTTTCCCTTCTTGGAACCAATAGGCCTCATCCTACGTATGCCTTTCTCTTTCTGGTTGTTATTAGCTTCTGTGCAGAGATCTTCCAGCCTCATATCAAAGTCAAGAAGGCCACAAATAGCAATTAAATCAATTAATGTGACAGAGCAGCAAAGGCGCCAAGGAACCTCCCTACAGCTACTTCCTTACTTGCACAGCTGCAACGGTTAGTAGAAGTGAAGCTGCCCTGCTGTGGACTAATGATATACTTAATGATATGTGCGGCAACCCTGCTGCGAAGTGCTGGTGTGCTTAATGATATGTGCAGCAACCCTGCTGTGGAGTGCTGGTGTTCTTAATGATATGTGCAGCAACCCTGCTGTGAATTGCTGGTGTACTTAATGATATGTGCAGCAACCCTGCTGCGAAGTGCTGGTATTCTTAATATGTGCAGCAACCCTGCTGTGAAGTGCTGGTATTCTTAATATGTGCAGCAACCCTGCTGTGAAGTGCTGGTATTCTTAATATGTGTAGCAACCCTGCTGTGGAGTGCTGGTATTCTTAGTATGTGCAGCAACCCTGCTGCGAAGTGCTGGTATTCTTAATATGTGCAGCAACCCTGCTGTGAAGTGCTGGTGTACTTAATGATATGTGCAGCAACCCTGCTGTGAGGTGCTGGTATTCTTAATATGTGCAGCAACCCTGCTGTGGAGTGCTGGTATTCTTAATATGTGCAGCAACCCTGCTGTGAAGTGCTGGTGTACTTAATGATATCTGTAGCAACCCTGCTGCGAAGTGCTGGTGTACTTAATGATCTGTGCGGCAATCCTGCTGCGAAGTGCTGGTGTACTTAATGATATGTGCAGCAACCCTGCTGCGAAGTGCTGGTGTACTTAATGATATGTGCAGCAACCCTGCTGCGAAGTGCTGGTGTACTTAATGATATGTGCAGCAACCCTGCTGCGAAGTGCTGGTGTACTTAATGATATGTGCAGCAACCCTGCTGCGAAGTGCTGGTGTACTTAATGATATGTGCAGCAACCCTGCTGCGAAGTGCTGGTGTACTTTATATGTGCAGCAACCCTGCTGCGAAGTGCTGGTGTACTTAATGATATGTGCAGCAACCCTGCTGCGAAGTGCTGGTGTACTTAATGATATGTGCAGCAACCCTGCTGCGGAGTGCTGGTGTTCTTAATGATATGTGCAGCAGAGCAGCCCCGCTCTTAAGTGCGGTTATTCTTATGTGCAGCAACCCTGCTGGGAAGTGCTGGTATTCTTAATATGTGCAGCAACCCTGCTGCGAAGTGCTGGTGTACTTAATGATATGTGCAGCAACCCTGCTGCGAAGTGCTGGTGTACTTAACAATATGTGCAGCAACCCTGCTGCGAAGTGATATGTGCAGCAACCCTGCTGCGAAGTGCTGGTGTACTTTATATGTGCAGCAACCCTGCTGCGAAGTGCTGGTGTACTTAATATGTGCAGCAACCCTGCTGCGAAGTGCTGGTGTACTTAATGATATGTGCAGCAACCCTGCTGCGGAGTGCTGGTGTTCTTAATGATATGTGCAGCAGAGCAGCCCCGCTCTTAAGTGCGGTTATTCTTATGTGCAGCAACCCTGCTGGGAAGTGCTGGTATTCTTAATATGTGCAGCAACCCTGCTGCGAAGTTTGGTGTACTTAATGATATGTGCAGCAACCCTGCTGCGAAGTGCTGATATACTTAATGGTTTGTGCAGCAACCCTGCTGTGGAGTGCTGGTGTACTAAATGATATGTGCAGCAACCCTGCTGCGAAGTGCTGGTGTACTTAATGATATGTGCAGCAACCCTGCTGCGAAGTGCTGGTGTACTTAATGATATGTGCAGCAACCCTGCTGCGAAGTGCTGGTGTACTTAATGATATGTGCAGCAACCCTGCTGCGGAGTGCTGGTGTTCTTAATGATATGTGCAGCAGAGCAGCCCCGCTCTTAAGTGCGGTTATTCTTATGTGCAGCAACCCTGCTGCGAAGTGCTGATATACTTAATGGTTTGTGCAGCAACCCTGCTGTGGAGTGCTGGTGTACTAAATGATATGTGCAGCAACCCTGCTGCGAAGTGCTGGTGTACTTAATGATATGTGCAGCAACCCTGCTGCGAAGTGCTGGTGTACTTAACGATATGTGCAGCAACCCTGCTGCGAAGTGCTGGTGTACTTAATGATATGTGCAGCAACCCTGCTGCGAAGTGCTGGTGTTCTTAATGATATGGGCAGCACAGCAGCCCCGCTGTTAAGTGCTGGTATTCTTAATGATATGTGCAGCAACCCTGCTGGGAAGTGCTGGTGTACCTAATGATATGTGCAGCAACCCTGCTGCCAAGTGCTGGTGTACTTAATGATATGTGCAGCAACCCTGCTGCGAAGTGCTGGTGTACTTAACGATATGTGCAGCAACCCTGATGCGAAGTTCTGGTGTACTTAATGATATGTGCAGCAACCCTGCTGTGAATTGCTGGTGTTCTTAATATGTGTAGCAACCCTGCTGCGAAGTGCTGGTGTACTTAATATGTGCAGCAACCCTGCTGCGAAGTGCTGGTGTACTTAATGATATGTGCAGCAACCCTGCTGCGAAGTTCTGGTGTACTTAATGATATGTGCAGCAACCCTGCTGATATGTGCAGCAACCCTGCTGTGGAGTGGTGGTGTTCTTAATGATATGTGCAGCAACCCTGCTGTGAAGTGCTGGTGTACTTAATGATATGTGCAGCAACCCTGCTGTGGAGTGCTGGTGTTCTTAATGATATGTGCAGCAATCCTCCTGGGAAGTGCTGGTATTCTTAATATGTGCAGCAACCCTGCTGCGAAGTGCTGGTGTACCTAATGATATCTGTAGCAACCCTGCTGCGAAGTGCTGGTGTACTTAATGATATGTGCAGCAACCCTGCTGTGGAGTGCTGGTGTTCTTAATGATATGTGCAGCAATCCTCCTGGGAAGTGCTGGTATTCTTAATATGTGCAGCAACCCTGCTGCGAAGTGCTGGTGTACCTAATGATATATGCAGCAATCCAGCTGTGAAGTGCTGGTATTCTTAATGATATGTGCAGCAATCCAGCTGTGAAGTGCTGGTATTCTTAATGATATGTGCAGCAATCCAGCTGTGAAGTGCTGGTATTCTTAATATGTGCAGCAACCCTGCTGCGAAGTGCTGATATTCTTAATGATATGTGCAGCAATCCAGCTGTGAAGTGCTGGTATTCTTAATGATATGTGCAGCAACCCTGCTGCGAAGTGCTGGTATTCTTAATGATATGTGCACAATCCAGCTGTGAAGTGCTGGTATTCTTAATGATATGTGCAGCAACCCCGCTGTGAAGTGCTGGTATTCTTCTTAATTATAAGTATATTAGTCCAGCTACGGGGTGTTTGTACTGTTCTGTAAAAGTGCTGCCCTCTGTACTACCCTTTATTAATGCAACAGCTCTGCTGTGAAGTGCGTGTAGTGTTCAGTAAAAGTGCCGGGGTCCTGTTGTGAAGTGTTTTCACTGTCCTTTATTAATGCAACAGCCCTGCCCTAAAGTAGTTGTACTGATCAGTGTGGGTGGTGCAGCCCTACAGTGAACTGTCTTTACTGACTTCTATTAATGTAGCAGCTCTGCTTGTACTGTTTTCATAAGTGTCCCAGCACTGCTGTGAAGTGCGTTTACTGTTCAGTATAACTGCAGCAGCTCTGCTTTCAACCGTGCTGTCTTTTATTAATGCAGCTACTCTGACCTGCTTCCACGTTCAGTATAAGCGCAGTAGTCCTGCTTACACTCTTCAGTAAATGTGCTGCAGTCCTGCTGTGAAGCGCTTGTCCTTTTCAGTAAAACGGTGTCGCAGTCCTGCCTGGAAGTGCGTGTACTGTTGAGTATAAGTGCAGCAGTCCTACTGCGAAGTGATTGTACTGTTTATTATAAGTGCAACCGCCCTGCTGCGAAGTGCGTGTGCTGTTCATTATAAGTGCAGCAGTCCTACTGCGAAGTGCGTGTACTGTTCATTATAAGTGCAGCCGCCCTGCTGTGAAGTGCTTGTACTTCCGTATAAGTGCAGCCGCAGGCTGTGAAGTGCTCTGGCCCTGTTGTGTTAGTGTGATTGACTGTCAGGGAAGCCTCACTTCGAGCTCTGGACTTGAGTGGGGTCAAGAGGCGCACACAGAATGGGCGGGAAAGTTCAAAGGCCGCCTCGAACAACTGTGACATTGAAGGCCGGCGCAGGCAGCGGCGCTACAGCCCCAGGCGACGACGGAGAGGCGGGAGAGACCCGCTGCTTGAAGCAGCCCCTCTTTATTTTGGTTTCCACTTCATACGAAATATCTCAACTGTTGTCACTGTCATTTCTTGTCTCTCTAGATGATCGAATTTTCGACTTTTACTTCTGCCATTACTTATCCGAGGGGAGAGAGACGGAAAAGCCCGGCAGGGAGAGAGATTGGGGAAAGAGTGTGTGATAAGAAAAAAGTGAGGGGGGTGTAGAAAAGAGAGAAAGGAAGTTGAGAAAGATTAACGAAGTGTGAAAGAGAAAGGGGGAAAGAGAAAATGTGACGGAGGTAGAGTTGGAGTCCGAGTAGAGAGGGGAAGCGAAAAGAGCTTGTGAGAGCGGGAAACTGTGTGAGAGAGGCAGGGAATCGGCGATCAAAAGAGACAGCGGGCCATGCTCTGACAGAGATATATGGGGGCACAAACAGGCGTGTGTGAACTTTTGTGCAGCGCAGTTCTGAGAGGGAAACGCGCCCCAACTCCCGCGTTGTGCGTAGTATCCTGCTGCACAGCCCGTGTGTTCGAGTTGCGTTTATGTGCGCGTGTTTAATCCCTTTACACCTACTTTTTGTTCAATTCCTCTACTGTGCCTCGTGTGCTCGCCCCGCCCGGTGGTCCTGTCTCGTATGTCCAATCTATGTGTGTCCCAGCACTTTCTCACGCTCCACGTATTCACGGTCTCACCCTGGAGTCATGCGAGTGTCCGATCCATCAGAAACGACATATGTGTGTCCAGTTAATGTATATCGGTCACTTGGGAATTGCAGCCCCCTGCCCCCACCGTTCACCGAACCCACACACACATACATACATGCCATGGCCCGGTTATATACGTGACACGAGGCATCAACTAGCACATGCTATATACGGGGCGTTACACCAAGCACGCCATGTGCTCGCCCTTACACCAAGGGCGCTAACTCGCTGCTACCCACAGAATGCCGCTTTCAAGTCCTCGGCTTTCCATGCCTTCGAAAACATTCTGAAGCCAAAGTAAAGAACTGCAACTCCCATACTGCACTGAGGTTGTCATTTAAATCACCGGAACGAAAGAGCGATGCTGACACGCGCGGCCTGGCTAAACAGAACGCGGACTTTTACCAAGCATTGGCAGTCGGGGGCAGGGTGAGGAAACCGAGGAGGGCTGCACTGTTTACAGTGCAGAGTACAGTGCACACGAGAATTGCTTCCCCTTCCAACCTCTTGGAGCCGTCTGGCCATGCCTACGCCTGCTCGGAAACTGTCTAAAGAAACCTCTTCCTGATCTGTCAGACCCCACCAGAGCGGTCGGACTTTTATTCTTCTACAGCTGTCAGACTCCTATCGCGCCCCCCTTTCCAGGAGCTGCCAGCCGCTTCTAGGAGCTGCCGCACACTGCACCGTGGGCAGAGCTGGGAGACACGCCACAGACCTGCCACACCAACCCTGCCCTGTCAAACCCTATTTTCCCAGAGATCTCAAGGGCCCCGATTTCTCCGCCAGTGCCTCCAAAACCCCTACCCCTTCGCCGTAAGCCCCCTCCCCAACCAGGCATGCCAGACCCTTCTCATAAATGTCAGACTCCCTGTCACTCAATTCCCGTACCCCTCCCCGTCATTTATGTCAGCCCCCCAGTGCTAAAGTCACGGGACCACCCGCGCCCTCAGCCCGTAGCTATGAGAGCCCATCCTACAGACATCAGACCCCCGCCTCGAGATGTCAGATAAAAACTCAAAAAACACTAAGCAAGGCACCCTCTGGAGCGGCCTCCCTCTTAAAAACTGTCAAACCTCCCCAATCAGCCTGGCCCCGCTCAGAGTTATCGGGCATGACTCTCTGAACTTTGACACCCCAAATGCAACTCAGGTCCCCAAAAGCCGACACACACCCCCTCCCCAGGAGTGTCAGAAACCCTCACGAGTGGCCAGACGCGTCTCCCCTTGCTGTCAGACACCCCAAAGCTGTGAACCCCCGCCCCCTCTGAGCTGCTAAGGGACAGCTCCTAGGCGCACTTGCCACGCCCCTGCCACCCCCGCAACATAAACATTAACCCTTCATTGCCCCGCCTCCTCCTCGCCAAGTCATGCGGGTCCACGAGTCGTGTCCTTACCTCCCCTGTCCCAGAGAGGCTGTAGGTGGCCGGGTCCAGTGCACACGGGGGTTGGGGGGGCTTCTGTCCGGTCCCGTCGCAGCTCCGGGGGCTGCTGTCCCTGCTCAGCTGCAGTCCTGCTCTCCCCCCCTCCAAAAAAGCTGCATGGCTGGTTGCTGCAGGAGAGGGCGGCCCGGTGCCTCCAGTCCAACACCCCCGCCGGCTGGCTCCTCACTCCACCTTGAACCCCTGATGGCCCCCTCCTCCAAATCCCGCCCCCACTGGGGCTGCTTTTGTAAATTCGGGGGTGCAGAGTGCTGTTTTCTGCTCTTCTCGCCCTTTGCAGCCTCCTCTGCTCAAGTGTGTGTCAGGGGCAGAGGAGATCATGAGACAGCCTTGCCAGCTCCCGCCTGCTCCTCCCAGCCTGGTCTGGGCTGTGGAGGGGGATGCTGCTGCCCCCTGCAGGCTTCCGGGAGCCCTGCCAGCGGCCCTCTCCTCCCTGCCCGGGTCTGAGTGCCGCTGCTGCCCCCTGCAGGCCTTCTGTCCTCATAGCGCGCACTCGCGCTCTCATAGCTCCTCCCTGTCTGGCTGGGCTGGAGTTGGCGCTGCTGCTGCCCCTACCGGCCGCCGGGGTACACTGCAGACCCCAACCCCGCCTTCCCGCTCCCAGCCTCGGCGTTACATAACACGTGCAGGGCTGGATCTCAGAGCAGGCTCCAGCCCCTGCGCGTTCGCGTGCACAGCTCGCGTTATCTAAGCCACATCGCTAGCCGTTGCCCAGCAGTCTTCCGCCGTGTTACAATACAAAGCAATGCTGCTTCATTGGCATGACGAAACTTACGAGTCTTGCCAAAGCCCATTCCCTCAGTCTTCGAATGAACATCTCACCACAGCCGTCCTTTGCTCTGAGCGCCATGGCCATGGGCGAAACTACATTTGGCGCCACTTCGCACTCATCCCCTTTAATTGTCTATCTGTTGAAAATCTGTGAGAAAAAGGGTGAGGAGGGCAAGATTAAGGCGCACCATGAAAAAAGGAACAAAAAGCAGACAAGGGCGTCGTGTTCGTGGCCTGGCGAACACTGTGCTCGGCCCCATGTGCAGACCACGCAGTATAAAGCAATACACACACTTTCTGTATCTGCATTACGGCAGTGGCCATGAGCAACCACAAGCCCCTTTATTTACAGCCTTCAGGCTGAGCCCAGCCCTCAGGGTGCAGTTTGCAAGAGTAGCGGCCTATTGGTACTCTCCATCCCTTCCAACTTTGACTGAGATCTCCCAGGCCGCTAGGCCATCCAAATATGGCAGACAAAGTCCCTCAGCTGCTGGCTGGTTGCCGCGTTGGGGAGAAGATCACGCCTCCTTCAATCCGACGTGCTGGCACAGGGGTGTCCAGGGATTCTTGAATCTAGACTGGTATTTGTGCGCCAGCTGTTGGGGGTGACGAGCGCCAGCCACCAGGGTGGCCTGGGACCATGCCGGTAGCTCCCGCCCCGGTGAACATGACGCAAAAGAATAATCCCCACTGTCGGCACTTTCCTCAACTTCCCTGTCAAAGCCCACTGACGGGTTTGGTCACTTTTCTGTACCGTGATACGTTCCTGACCACGGTGTTCTGCCCCCGCTGGACAGTGACCATGGTCCTGCAAAGCTTCCCTGTTTGCCAGGTTTCTGGCTCAAATGGGGTCCGGAACTTCCATCCTGGGTGACGGTCCTTCCTAATGGCATGATCACCCACTTGGAGGTGTGGGATGACGGCCCCTCTGTCCAAGCTGGCCTGGATGTTCGTTGCTCTCCCCTTTTCCTGCATCCCTTGGACATCTAAGGTGGCTGGCTGCCATTCTGGGCCAGTTGGGAGACTGTTTCTTAGTGGTCTCTGGAACAGCAGATCTGTTGGCACGCAGTTGATGGTACTGTGTGGGGTCTGCCTGCAGGCCCTCAGGAAGCGATGCTGGCATCACTCAGCATCTTCTACTTGTTTGACTCTAATCCTAAGGGCCCGGTTCAAAGTCCTCATGAACTGTTCAACTTCCCCATTTGCTCGGGGCCACTGCGGCGTCACTTTCCGGTGTCGTATTGCTAGGGAGGCCAGGTACTGTTGGAACTCCTGCCCCTGAAACGGGGGTCCATTGTCTGTTTTCAGCTCCTCTGGCAGACGAAACAGAGCAAATAATTTCTCCAACATTGGTTTGACTCTGGAAAATACAGTTGTCTGCACCAACTTTACCACCAGGAATTTTGAATGGGAGTCGATGAGCACAGCCATAAGGTGGTCATCCAGGAAACTCCAGAAGTCCATGCTCACCTTCGACCATGGCCTCAGGCTTGGCTCTTCTGTGATCACAGGGGCCGGTGGTGGCTCCCCACTGGTTATTGCGCCGGAATAGCAGTTGCACACCTTCTCTTCTACTTGGGTGTCCATCACAGGGAAACACACGTTGTCCCTCAACCGTGTCTTTGTCTTGACCACACCCTGGTGTCCTTGGTGTGCTAGGTCGATCACTCAGGCACAGAGGCTCATTGGCACCACAATCTGCCGATCCCTGAGGAGCAAACCTTCTTCGCTGGTACTTAGCTCGTCCCTCACTCACCAAAGCTGGTTCCTCGTGACCTGCTCGGCTTGCGTCAGCGCTTTGGCTCCGTCAAGGAAGTGCTTCCATTGTTTCCTGGAAAGCACCTTTTTGGCCTTTCCAAGCCTCTCATCCAGTGCTGTAGCTTCCTGTATCTCCTAGATGGACAGAGCCTTTGGGCACGCTTCGCATACTACCATCCGTACAAACTTCTCAGCCTCCTCATCATCATCCGCTTGTTCTCAGCCCTGCGGCATGCATGGGTGCCTGGACAAGTAATTTGGGGGTTGTTCGTCCTAGGGCGGTATATCACTTCAAAAGAGTACAGCAGGAGTTGCACAGCCCGTCGCTCAATCCTCGGGGGCTGCAGCCTGGCAGATCCCTCAAACAATGGAACCAATGGTTTGTGATCGGTGACCACTCTGAATTAATGCCCACATAGATTCAAGTGGAAGTGGCAACACGCCCACAGGATAGCCAACGCTTCCGCTCAATTTGGGCGTATCGGATCTATGTGTCAGAGAGCGCCCTGCTCACGTAGGCAATGGGGACCCATGAGCCTTCCGCTTTCTCTTGTAGGAGCACAGCTCCCCAGCCAACAGGGCTTGCGTAGATGACAAACTCAGTTCTCGAGTGGGAATCAAAGCATGCCATTGTGGCGTCGCTGAGGAAGGCCTCTTTCATCTGCCTAAAAGCAGTGTCTGCTTATGGCCCCCATTCCCATGAGGTGTCTGCTCGTGTTAGGACCCTCAGTGGCTCTGATAAGGTGGCCAGGTTTGGGATGAACCAGCTGTAGTATGTTGCCATGCCTAGAAAGCTCCTGACTTCTGTTGCAATCTGTGGAATAGTCGCTTTCTGGATGACCTCAACCTTCCTTGGGTCCACCCTCAGGCCATCCCTTGGAACGATGTAGCCAAAAATCTCGATGGAGTTTTGGTAGAACAAGCACTTCTTCTGATGCAGTGTCAGTCCACACTCTGCCAATCCTACAGCGTGGTCCTCAGCCATACGTCGGGATCTTCCAGGCTCTCAGAGAAGATCAGAATGTCATCACTTATATTCAGCACCCCGACCAACCCTGAGAGGATCTCCCTGATGGTATTTTGGAATACCTCCGCCGCTGATGAGATGCCAAAATTGATCCTCCGGTACCTTCTGAGGCCTATGTGGGTGGAGAACATGGTGCTATAACGGCTGGCAGGCTCCAGCTCCAGCTGGTGATAGCTCGGTTTCAAATTGAGAATTGAAAACCATTGGGTCCCATTTAGATCCGCCACAATGTCGGGGTGGCGTGGTGAAGAAAAAACGACAGATTAAACCCAGATCTGTGACTGGGGGTGAATGTTTGATTTGTTCAGCATTCCATCCATCATCTGTTCTTTTGCTTTTGTCGCCCTAAGTGGGAAGGGTATACCCAGACGTGGGTTCCGTGCTCACTGTGCCACTAACAAGCTAGCCTGGCTGATGATAGGTGATCCCCGAAATCATTCCCAGGATGCTTGTTTCCAGTCCAGGGAGGATCTGGCCTGACAGTTCGGGCTGGACTGTTCCCATGGGGAGCAGGGTCAAGACTGATTTGCGTATAGCTGGTTCCAAACTGGGGTGCGTGGTGAGCAAAAACATGATGGATTAAACCCAGATCTGTGACTGGGGGTGAATGATTGATTTTTTTAGCATTCCATTAATCAACTATTCTTTTTGCTTTTGTCACCCTAAAGGGGAGGGGGTATGCCCAGATGTTGGTCTCATGCTCACTGTGCCACTGGATTCAGGCTAGCCTGTCTGATGAGGGGTGATACCCCGAAACCGGTCCCAGGATGCTTGTTTCCAGTCCAGGGAGGACCCAGACTAGCAGTTCGGGCTGGACTGTTCCCATGGGGAACAGGGTCAAGACTGATTTGCATATGGCAGGGTCCTAACTGGACTAAAAATGATGGATTAAACCCAGATCTGTGACTGGGGGTGAATGTTTGATTTGTTCAGCATTCCATCCATCATCTGTTCTTTTTGATCAATGTCATCCATGGTCAGAGTGCTGTGTTGCTCCCGCTGGATGGCTTTGTTAGGGAGCCTCAGATCAACACACAGTCTGATGGCTCTAGGTTGCTTAGGCTTAGGTGGGATAACTAATGGGGACACCCAGGCCCTGGAGCCCATGACTTTCTCGATAACCCCCTTTTCTTCATGTCCTAGAGGTCTTTCTCTACCTGCTGCCTCAGGTGAAACCGGACCCTTTAATGGTGCAGCACAGTGGATCGAATTTCTTCATCAATGTGCAGGTGGATTTGTTTTCCCTTGAGCCGACTAAGGCCAGTGAATAGCTGGGGAAACTCTTGCATCATCTACGCGGAGTGTGATTTGTGCACCTGTTTTGCAAAGAATACCAGTCCTAGGCTTCCGCAGTGTGGCACTCCAACAGGGTTCCAGTTTCTCCCTTCGTGACTTGGAACCTTGCTCTGGTGGAGTGGCCTTCGCTCACTACGTCTACTTCCATGGTTCCTTTCAGGGTAGCAGCTTGGTGCCCTCATAGTTGTAGATTCTTGCCTTGGTGGCAGCTAGATTTGGGCACGGTACAATTTTTTAAAACTAAGCTGGGTCCATGACGTTCACAGATGCCCCAGTGTCTATTAAGGCAGTTATGAAAGCGCCCCCAATATCCACAGTACACATGGGAGGGGGCCGTTTCCTGTTGCCCTCCTTCCCAGCGAACAACACCATAAACACATCATTGTCCTCTTCATCATCCATGGGACCACCTTGCGTGCTGGCTTCGGGCGTATCTTCTGCACCCCTCAAGAGATAGTTGGTGCAGAGCCGAAGACTTCCTTCTCGGGTACCTTCCCCGGGTCTTTTGCCGCTCGCCTCTGCACACCTTTTAAAATGATTAATTTTCCACAGTTTGAGCAGGTTCGCACTCTCGCAGGGCAGATGTTTTGTGTCCAATGCTCCAGATCACAGCTTCCACATCGACTCCTTTTTGGCTTCGAGGCGCCCGGCGGGTGGGTAGACCCCTGGCATCTCTGGATCGCATCGACTCTTTCTTCCTTCACCTTTACCAGTTTTGGGGTACCTCCTCAGGCAGCGCTCCTTCCTAGGGCTACCTCCATAACGTCTGCCCTGCTGTTGGGCAGCTCATGTGTGCAGGCTAGGACTTAAATGTCATCCAGGGAGTTGCCTGGCTCCCTCAACATCAGATGTCTGAGCATCGCCGACTTGTAGACCTGGATTATCTGGGCACAGAGTTCTTCTGGTTGGTCTGTGTTCATGCACATGCTCGCCAACTTTCAGAGCAGCGCGTAGAACATGTCGATGTGTCCTTCCTCCGCCTCCCGGGCTTGGCATACCTTGAAATGCTCAGGATTGAGCTGCGAATCAAAAAGTCCTATTCAGGGCAGCCACGGCAGCATCAAAGTCATTGTTCCCCCTGCTGGGTCTGGTGGCTTGGTGGACTAATGCGTCCACTGTAGGGGCCTGTGTTTGAACTCTTGGTCACAGATTTAAATCCCAGCGTGTCTGCTCAGCCTTTCATCCTTCTGAGGTCGATAAAATGAGTACCATTGAGTTGGGTAACAATAAACATCTGTTATTCAGCACCAAGATGCCTACAGGTGAACGTGAGCTTTACAAATACACACGTTATGTTTATGGTAGGCAGGTTCTCAAATAAGTCATATAGCTCTACCACCCCCAAAATGTATCAGCAGAGACCTCGTCACTGCTCCATTGGTTTCGCGGGTGGTGTGAAAGTAGTGTTGTAGGCACCTGAACCAGGTGCGCCATCTCGGTGTTGCTGTTGCTGGGTCAGCAAGCTCCCTGAATGGTGGTAGCGCTGCCACCAATGCATGTGCATATGAGGAAGGAGGCCGCGATGCCGGGGCTGGCCATTGATCTGTCATCCTGACGGGCGCTGGTGGCGTATGGACGTTATTCTCGCCCCCCTCGGGCACAGTAGGCCTGCACCTTGGCCTTAACTGCTACTGAAGTGGGATAAATCAGTGGCATAATCACATGCACAGTCTCACACTCTGTGGGTGACTCCTGGGCTTCAAATGAACTTCTATTGACGTTTCTCTAATTATCCTCATGCACAATACCCAGCACCCATGGGCAATGCCTCATTGTGTCTTTTATCTTTTTTTAATTCCTTTTAGATTAGTACTGAAACTTGGTGTGCACATCCCATCTCAGTCGTTTCATATACATGACTCCATGCAAGCCCCCCACCAGGGCTGTCCCAGCGTTATCGGCAAACCTCCTGCACAAAACAGCCAAACACGTGGCACACCCTTCACTCCCACGGGGTCACTTAGTTCGCTGAGTGCCATTTATCGCCGGCACGCCAATGACTGCATTCGGTGCAGAAGAGGGGTTGCGGGGGGGGGCGCCAAGTGGCGCTGCAGCCGCTTGCAATCACTGCAGCGAGCCTCGCTGCACATGCAAAGAGCCGTGAATGCAGCGGAAGAGGGGCACATCGTGCCGGTCAGCAGCAGATGCGGCCAAGGCAGGACTGCACTCTCCTTACAGGTGAGTGCTCATTTAGCAGGACGACTGCTGGATAAACAAGCATTGGCAAAGCCAATAGGTCTCGGCAATGCCCGAGCTAACAGAAATGTCAATGTGAATGTCTTTTAGATCATTTCCCATAGTAGTCTATAGCATTTGTGAGGCGTGCTTCGATGTGGCAGGCAGCTGACAAAAGTGTGCACATCTATTACAGAATATAGCGGTCATTATTAAGCCCAAATGTAGAATACAACTCACTTATTTTATTTCCTGCCTGGACATCTCTGTCCAATAACTTAAAAGACTTCTTCAGAGACTTGTCCCAGGTACCGTGCTGAGCAAATAGAAATGTGAATATCACAGAGAGGACCCCACACTTAGAATATGTCTGTTACCTTATTCCAGGTAAACGATAGAGAAAAACAATACAACCCGTTCTACTGCGCATGCTCACAATACAAGATAAAACACTAAAAGGTTTCGGAGTCAGCACCACAGGGGTAGGTTTATATTACAGTCTCACTGCGCATGTTGTAAACCTCCGATTTTCTACTCGCAGCACACCTTATAGATAGATCTATAGTTCCCCACAGAGCAGATGTGCTAAGTATTCTCTTTTCAGTATGTTTTCACAGTCGCTCCAAAGTGTCAGAGACACTGAGCGTAGTATGCAATACGAATAAAAACAATAATAATATAGCAACCATGAAGGAATTTAATTCTTTAAAGGGATTAGCCTGCAGTAAGCGCACAAAGAACAAGCAACACCAGTACATTAACATAAAAAGTGCATGCAGGTAGGCTCAACAAGAGAAGAAAATTCACTTTGTGCGTACTGAGTTTGAATTAGCCAATCCCTTCTTATTAAGCGGCACTATAATATAATAATCTGCATGTGTTTCCACAAACAAGTGAATCGCATCCAAAAGCATCCGTTTCTGAAGTGTCACACTGTAGTAAACAGATCTTCACATATCACAAAGTGGGATGGCGGAATCTAAATACGAATCCCCTGCGTGGATAGCAGATCATGCGGTGACTATTAGACTGGATCTCCAAGAACAATGGTTTTCACAAGACACCAAGCGATCTACACAAAGCGAATAAAAACAATAATAACGTGACCGCCGTCAAAGAATTTTATTTTTCAAAGGGATTGACCAGCAGTAAGTGCACAAAGAACAAGCAACACTAGGACATTACATAAAAAATCCTCTCATGACACCGAGCGAGGGTCGCAACACACATAAAAATAATAATAATGTGACAGCAGTCAAGGGATTTAATTCTTTAAAGGGATTAGTCAGCACTAAGTGCAAAAGAACAAGCAACATCGGAACATTAACATAACAAGACGCGCGGCCAAGAAACGCGCTCTCTGGTGAGGGAGGGGGAGGAGGGGTGAGGGAGGGGGCGGAAAGGCAGATGGCGCCTCTCCAGCGATGCGAGGAATGGAAACGCGCTCTCTGGTGAGGGAGGGGGAGGAGGGGTGAGGCAGGGGGAGGAAAGGCAGATGGCGCCTCGCCAGCGATGCGAGGAATGGATGGCAGCTGTGCGCGTGCACGCCATCGTGAACGGAAGCTGGTCGCCAGCCGAAAGCCAGTGGGTTTGCACTTCCAAAACCCGCTTACTAAAACTCTCGGCCAGACCAGCGCAAGCGCTGGTGCAGGCCGAGACCTAAAAAGCATCTCCCTTGCCGCCGGGTCGCCTTACCATTGTGCACCACGCGGTGCGAGTCCAGGCAGCACCTGGGTAACGGGTGTTCCTGCACGTGGGGAAAGCCACCAATCCTCATCGCCAGTGTCGTGTTCGCAGCCTGGCAAACACAGTGCTTGGCCCTTTGCGCAGGTGCTACAATATAAAGGAATACCCACACACTCTATATCTGCATTACGGTAGTGGCCATGAGCGACCCCTAGCCCCTTTATTTATAGCCTTCAGGCTGAGCCCGGTCCTCAGGATGCAGGTTGTAACAAAATAGAGTAGAGGCCGTTTGGCACAAAGGACACTGAAAGCCTTCAGAAAAAGTGTTTACCCACTTTACCACGCTGGAGGTCGGCACCCTGTGCACTGGCCAAGCTCGCTCATGCTAATGGCATCTTAAATCCACATTCCCTGACGTGCACTTCTCATCTTGTGAAACGGCCTTCTGTACATTACCTGCTGTGTACATTTTGTTTAAGTGATTTCTGTACATTCACTGCTGTGTACCTTACATTTTGTGCAAGGGCTTTCTGTATATTCCCTCTGGAGTAGCTTACATTTTGTGCAAGTGCTTCCTGTACATTCCCTGCTGTGTAGTTCACATTTTGTGCAAGGGCCTTCTGTACATTCTCTCCTGTGTAGCTTACATTCTGTGCAAGGGCTGTCTGTACATTACCTGCTGCGTAATTCTCATTTTGTGCAAGGGCCTTCTGTACCTTCCCTGCTGTGTACCTTATATTTTGTGCAAAGGCTTTCTGTACATCCCCTGCAGTGTAGTTCACATTTTGTGCAAGGGCTTCCTGTTGGAACCAGCAGTGTCTGGTTGGCTGAAGGTATGACCCCAGAAAGGCAGAACTCCTGCTCCATCAAGGGAAGGTGATTACACTCGCCGTATAACCCGTGCTCACCCTTGGGTAGCTTGACTCTGAGCAGTCAGGCTCACTACAGAGGCAATGTGTAAAGCAAAGGCACAGCAGCCACTTGTGATAAATGCACTGAGCCTCACAAAAGAGACTTCACACAGGTTGTATGTAAAACCGTTTATATTTAACACACATATTCAATCATCATATACTTTTGGGCATAAAACATATTCGGTAATATTAATAGCAGTACTAGGCACACTCTTATTGTTATGGTATCACTACTATGCACACTGTGGACAGTTTCTAATCTAAGCCCCCCAATTGAGAGAGAGCACCCTTATGCAGTACACAATATCAAATGATACACATACACGAAAATAGAACAATTTTGAGGAGCCCCGCGAGCCGGACCTATGCGGAAAAACCCAATGTTAGAAGGTATTGTGCTTTTGGCACCAACCAACGTATAATGCGACACCGCTGGTCAGTGTTGTGAAATACAGGTGGTCCACACACGATCACTCCCACACTCACTCTGCACCACTACTCAGCACCCTAATGTGGTGCCACTGGTACCCAGCAGACTCCGTGGCCCAAGCCTCCCTCAACCCTCTAGTTCATCCCAATTGTCCTATAGCCCTGGATGGAAGATAACCAACCCCGCCTCCCGGACACTGGGCCGCACACGGCCGAAGTCACACTGTCTGGGTTCTCGGGAAACCGGTGGGAATATGTAGCAGTTTTAATTAGAGGGTGGGTGTAAATAAGGGAGAGGTTAGCAGCCACTCGGGACATTTACCCACAGGTCTCAAAACACAAAGGAGTCCTGCAGTCTCTTGACCCTCTTCCGAACTGTCTCAGAAGCATTTCTTCAACCCAGTCAATCTCTCTCGCTACTACCTGGCATTAAGACATCTTCGGAAGGGGCCAGGTGTGGAGAGGGCAGTTGGTCTGCCACAATGAGGGTCTTCAATGGGAACAACTGATAAGTAGGGAGCAAAACAGGGGAACCTCTTGAGAGGATGAGGCGCCCGATTGGTACACAATGATCCAGGTCGTGCCCAGGCAATCCGGTCACAGTACTTGGTGCGTGTTCTGACGAGTCGCACCAAGCACTTTATATTTGAAACATGATGAGTTGCAAATTCCACACCTCCCTGGAAAGGAGGCAGAATGACCAGTGCGCTTTGAGATGGGATGCACCAGGCAATTCTGGTCAGACACAACAAAGAGATGCAATTCTGTACCTCCGTGGAAAGGAGGCACCATGCCCAGTTCACAAGCCCTGCGGTCAGGCCTTTGGAGAGCACACTTTATGGCGCCACACTTCAGCAGGTCCACGGCCCAGGCCAGCCTCTATTCGGACAGTTATCCTCCATGTGCACAGCAGAGTCCTCTTACAATGTGCACCAAGCAGTCCGGGTTCTCTGGTCCCACATCCCCACAAGCGTATCTCATCCTTTGCTGAAGGATGGCACCAGTAGTTATGCTAGACAAACAGCCTTTTCAATGCAGCCTTAAGCACTTGTGCTGTTTCCCTGCAAGCTGAACAACGCTTGCTTAACCACGCATATGCATAGTTAAGGCAGTCGGTGTTCTAGCTGTTGTTCTAGTGGGGAGAGGAACCAGAAGGAACACTGCAGGAAAGACCGGAATGCAGCGTGGCAAGTTGGGCTGGTGCTGGGGGGGGAGGGGGGGTTAGGTTTTAGAGGCGGACCGGTTTTAGGGCTCAGGGCAGGGGGCTGGGTTGAGATTCATTTTTAGGGCAGGGGGCTGAGTTGTAGAGCTCAGGGCAGGAGGAGGGACAATTTTTAGGGCAGGGGGACAGTGTTTAGTGCTCAGGGTGGGAGGGCTGGGGTCGGGATAGAATTTTAGGACAGGGGCAGAGCTTTCAGCTCAGGGAGGAAGGGGCAGTTTTCAGGGCAGGGGGGGGCAGTTTTCAGGGCTCAGGGTGGGGGTGCTTGGGTCGGGGTAGTTTTTTTGAGCTGGGGGCTGGGTTTTAGGGCTCAAGGTAGGGGATCGGGGTAGTTAATAGGGCTGGGGTGGGTAGATTATAAAGCAGGAGGGCTGAATTTTGAGGCTCAGGGGGGCCTGGGATGGTGTGGGATCTTTGCCACACATACACCTTTTCCAAACATGCCTTTACAACTAAATTAGTTGTAAAGGCATGCATGGTAAATACGCAGTCGTTGTAAAGACTTTGCGGCTAAGGCATGCGTGGTTTAAGCATGCATGGTTGTGTCATACAACTGTTATACTATTGTGTGTCTTTGAAGTTCGGGGTGGTTTAGGGGTTTTCTATTTGAACCACAGATGTCTCCCCTAAATTTTAGGCCTGTCTACCATGGGGCTGTGGAATGCTGATCTTAATCTTTAGTGGGACCATGATCCGTCCCTTAGAGGCTAAGTGTCACAAACTCTAGCTCCAATCTATCCCATTCGGCCCTGAAATGGCAGAGGTCTGCAGTTCCCGTGGGATGCCCATAGTTTATGGCTGATTGGGGAATGCACAAATGTGCCTCGCCCGACCCCTGGTGTGCAATGGAGCCAAACACCATTGTCCCCGAGGCTCTTGGAGCATAGAAATGTCCATATTCTAAAACTGGCATTTCTAAGCGAGTCATGCCAAAACCTCCTTTACCAATCGAAAGGGTTTGGCACTATGAGTCCATTGATATGAAACATCATGAGGCTGCTGCACTGCAATCGACTATTGCAGTCCGAAGTAATGTCAACCACTTCCCCTTGTCAACCGATGGGAAGAGCAGGCCTCATAGGTAATGAATACACACACAGGTATTTCTCACAACCTGGGCGCACATGCACTATTGAGCACACTGACCTGCGATGGCAGGAGGGACACATAGTTCCCAGCACTAGTGGTGTAAGTGCACTGGCTCAAGTCTGCACAGCAGACCGGACATGGATTTAACTAATATGTGTGTCTGTGCGCATGCGCAAGCCTGCACTGGCAGGCAGCACACGCAATCACGGGTACCACAGGTGTGGGTGCGTATTTGCAGCGGCCTACAATGGCACGTTGCCCTTAAGTTTTCTCACCAGTGCGCACCCACCGGTCTGCAATGGCAGATCAGCCTGTGTTTCAGAACATTGAATAAGTGCCACTTCCCAACACAGATAGAAAGGGCGCATACGCTATCACACATATTTACAGTGTGAAGGTGTGCAGAGCCCGGAGGCCCCAGAAGAGAATCAGCAAAACGTAGGCAAAAAAAGCAAAAAAGTTCAGGGAACGCTACCTGACGAGTATCCGGTCCAACCCTTCCTGTACATTTTCTGTAGTGTTGTTCACATTTTGTGCAAGGGCCTTTGTGGTCTTGCCCTAAAAACATTTCAATATTGTCCCCAGAGGTTAGGGTGCCTAAGATATTGTACTAATAGATTTGTATAGTGCTTCATTGCCCTTAAAAGGCCACAAAATGTTCTGATTTACATCAGGGTCCTGGGCAGCACTTCGGAGTTTGTGTTTGGAAGGATGTGGTGTGTAGATGCTAGACGCTGCTAGGCATTCCACAGGTGTTTCTTCTGTCTTAGCTTTCAACTAGCAGCTCCTCATTCAGCTCTGAAAGTCTTTGATTCCCTTTTCAAACTCTCTGAAACACGACCATCCCTATATTTGCTGCAGCAGCTAAGGAAACAAAATGAATCTTCTGCAACATCAGTTTGCCTGGCTTGCATAGCGTGTCTTGCTCCAGATTCCAGCTCTGTCTTGTCTGCCAGCCTCTAGCTCCAGCCTGTGGCCAAATTCTCTGTATTTAGTAATTTTTTGTCTATGTTTTGTACTCTGGAGTTCCTCTTTTATGAGTTGTAATATTTCGTCTTGTGATGTAAATATTTTTTATTCAATTTCTTTATGTATAAGCTATTAGGTTTACAAAGCCCAGAATTCGCCATCTTAGCAGAATCTTATGTAAAAATGCATCACTGAAAAGTATAGAACATGCTACTATTTCCCGCCTCAGCGTTGAGGGAGAGAGGAAAGGGTAAAGCATTAGAATTTCACCCATAAAGAAGATGGGGTCTCTTTACATGGACCATTGTCAAAGAAGCATTATCAACCTGTAACCGTGGTTATTCAGCACTGGACAGAAATCCTCCTCTGATTCATACATTTAGAATGCCTTCCTCTGTCTAGGGCAATTCCTAAACATGTGCGCTCCTTGCACTCTCAGTGAGAAACAACATTCAATCAATCAATAAATCAATCAATCTATAAAGTTTATTTCAGATAAAAAAATCATTGTATAAAAACAATTTGACAAATCAATAAGAACAATCAAAACCACCAGAGAAAGCAAGATACATAAAGTTTTAAAGGGGAAAATCAGGCATTTTTTGTTTTAGATCTATAAAGCATCCCTACACCGTACAACAACCTACAGAAATTAACTCAGAAAATAACATATTAAGGGAGTCTGCAAAAGTTATAAATAACGTTACGACCCACCTACATTGCATGAAACCATGTAACCATAATAGGGGCATTACAATTTTGCATGAGTGGCTCTCTAAAAGTTTCAAAAACATAAAATTCATGACAGTTTGTAGAGACGCCTCATCACAAGGACAACATTCTGCATTGTCTGAATTAATCCAGTCCTTTGGAAAGGATAACAGATTACAAATAGATCCTAATCGAAATTTGGACAACAGACATTTTTCATAATTCGAGTTCACAATATGTAAGTAAGGCTCTATACCTTGAGTTGTCTCAGTTAGAAAAACATTTCTGACAGATTTCCTTGGCTCCTCATATTTTCTAGATATCCCAGAAAGGTGGGCAGATTCTTTTATCTCCCATGACCTCTCCCTTCCCCTAATGAGCCATGGTTGAAAAAAATAAACCTGATCTGCCCAAGTCTTCACATATTTTTTTAAGAGAGTTAAATCAGGGAATCTTTGCATACCTATCTAACCTCATGACTTCAATTACAATGTAATGACTGCATGGTTATAGGATTCGACCAAGCAACTAACCAGAGTAAAAGAGGTGCTAATCAAACTTGCCCTCTAAATAACTCATTCCGTGTTTTACTGGCAAGCAAAATTAGACATTCTTTGAAGAACCACCAATCATTTTTACAAGATAGAATTTCCAGTACTTACCAAATGGTAACATCGGTATGATCCCAAATCTCGGCCCCAAAGGTAGCCTTAGATTAACACCTACTGTAATAAATCTCCAACATACACAAACAGCGTTCATTTCAAAGCACTATGATGCACAGAGCCATCTTCAAAGGTCACCCCCCCCCCCTTTCTGGTGGCCAAGGTCTTCTGTATTCACCTTGGAGACTAGCGAAACATAATATCGGTGATAATGAGTATGCTCCCATTTTTTAGATACATTGTGCATGGCCTCGATTTGAGAGAAAATATGGACTGTTTCATCTGTGCTAGGTGGAGGTAAAATCAGTGTGGCATATAACTGTGCCCAGGCATACCCTGCATGAGGTTGGAGATCGGTTTATAGCTCATTTTCCCATCTGGAAATTTAACTGGAGTGGTTTGAATTGGAATGGAATAGTCTATCACCAGGTTTATGTTAGCAAATTTGGAAGATAAAATTCATGGTATCCCATTGACAGGAAATTTAAACTGGTCCTATTACTGAGTGAAAAGGGAAGATAATGGGGCTGGGAGTATTATGGGTTTTAAAGATTGTATAGGTTTTTGATTATTTGAATTGTATATCAGTATTGCAAATGAGTTTCAGTTGATTTCTGTGTGTGCATTACATGTTAAATGGCTGTTGTTAGGTATGTCTAAACTGTAATTAAACAAAACAAAAAAAACTATTGAGAACAGCCAGCATAGTCGGGCTTTAGGTGCCAGCAGTTACTAGGGTTATGCGAATGGGCAAAATAGTCATTTATGTGGCAGAAGCCGAGCTTTGGAATACTCTCCTGTTACACATTCGGTCTGCACCTACTTTGACGGAATTACTCAAGACCTGGATGTGATCTCATGAATTTCTCCTGTCTTCAGTTGATGTTTGTATTAGTTCACCTTTGTCATAGCCATTAACTTCGCAAGTGTGCGCTTGATAAACACAAATTAGCATAATACAACGAAGAAACTTTTAAAAACTATAGTATGGGTGCCCTAAGACTGCCAGAGCAGTTACGTTTCCCATTTGAACGTGCGAGTAGTTAATCTAGTATGACTTTTTTCTTTGCATGCTGGTGCATGCAATTACGAATCCATAATCGGATACATAGACATTAACTCAGAATGCAGAGAATAATCCTGGCCCTACTAATAAATGCTCGATCCCTCTCTAAAAACAAGCATCACATCTACGACCTTCTCACAGATGCAAAACCAGACATACTATTCATAACCGAATCATGGTTGGGAGAGGATATGGCCCCAGTCCTTCATGAAGCCATTCGTCTAGGCTATCAAACAATCACCCAAAATCGTATAGCCAAAAAAGGAGGTGGTCTAGCTGTTGTATTCAGGCAAACAATACATATCACTAAAATTGACAACATCTCCATAAAGAATTGTGAGGCTCTTCTAACAAGATGCAATTCTACACCGTCTTCCTCCTGTAACTTCCTGCTCCTTTACAGACCTCCACCTAGCAAGGCGACATTCCCAGACGCACTTCTAGACACAGTTTCAAACCTGATAACAATACACTCCAACCTATGCGTTCTGGGTGACCTCAACATTTGGTTTGACAAACCCAATATCACCCATCCAAAAACAATAATCACTGGCCTAGACGCACTGAACCTCCATCAGATTGTCCACAAACCGACACACACCGCTGGACATATCCTAGATGTCATTTTTGCTAATACTGAACTAGTTACCTTTCAAACTATAACTCCAGTCGCATGGTCAGATCACCACTTGCTTGCTTTCCAACATAAAACAACACTAAGCGACTCACCTAAAACTACCTTACATCCATCCACCTATCGGCCATGGAACAAACTCAATTTGGAACATTTAGAAACACAACTAACATCAAGTACAAATCTGGAAACAATAAATTCTGTTCAAAAACTATATGAGTGGCTACAAGAAGCTTTTGACATCCTGATACCAATCAAAACCACACAACAGAACAAAAGAAAAAAAGCACCTTGGAGAAACATAGAAATAAAAGACATAAAATAACAAATTAGAAAGCTGCAACGTACCTGGCTCAAAACAAACGCCAAACAAGACAAACTTCACCTACAAAAAATTAACAGATTATACAAGTCGGCTATCAAAAAAGCTAAGAAAAGGTACTATTCAGACAGAATTCAAAACGCTAAATGTGCAAATAAATAATTCTATAAAATACTCAATGAATTTCGCAAACCAAATTTCCTAGAAGGAACTCATCCTGTTACTCAAGATTTCACAGACAAACTGGCAAATCATTACACGGACAAAGCAGACACCTTGGACTCGTACTTAAAACAGAAACAAAGCACCAGTACTAACCCTTGTACAAAACAACAATCCAAGAATACTCTAACCAAGCTTCTCCGTTCCTTCCAACACATCTCACACGATGAATTTATGGACCTGGTCAAGGCAAGCAGGCCTGCCGGCAGCCCTTCTGACCCCTGTCCACCACAAACTTTCAAGACAATTCTTTTAACAACCTCTGCTGCCACTCCAGTAAGAAGAATCATCAACGATTCCTTAACTACCGGAATATTTCCAGAAGAACTCAAAAAATCACACATACGCCCTTTACTGAAGAAAACAAACTTGGACCCGCTGAACCCTGACAACTACAGACCCATTACAAATGGACCTTTCCTGGGCAAACTGATAGAAAGAGCAGCGTTCGTCCAGATGTCACAATTCTTTGAAGAGAATGACGTACTCTCAGACTTCCAAACAGGATTCCGTCCGGGAAGAGGCACTGAATCTGCCCTCCTTGCCATCTGGGTTGACCTGAAAAATACAGTTGACCGCAACGGAGTTGCTGCGCTACTCCTCTTGGACCTCTCGGCTGCCTTTGACACGGTTGACCATGACACTCTGAAACAAAGACTCTATGAAGCCGGCATAGAGGGAACTGCTCTAGACTGGATTGCGTCCTACCTTTGAAACAGAACTAATGTCATCCATACCCCACCTTTCTCGTCCAAACCGTACTCCACAAAAGCAGGGGTCCCTCAAGGTTCTATCATCTCGCCCATGCTTTTCAACATTTACATGAAGTCATTACCAGTACTGATCAATCAATTTCACCTCACGTGCTATAACTATGCAGATGACACGCAAATACTCCTTCAACTGGAATGCCCCAAAGACATTGGAAAATCACCAATTTTCAGCTGTCTCAGAGCAGTGGATGACTTGGAGCCATCTCAAATTGAATACTTCAAAAACGGAAATACTGACGTGTGGCGATTGGAAACATTACAACCCGCTTGCCGCATGGCCTAATGAACTGGGATCACCACCTAAAGTATCGAAGGAAGTAAGAAACCTCGGAATGACCATGGACTCCAAGCTGTCGATGAATGCCCAAGTGGACAAACTAGCAAGATCAAGCTTTGTCACTATAAAAACGCAGCGACGAACTTTCCCTCATTTGGGATTTCCGCACAAGGTCCAAGCTACCATCTCCCTTGTTCTGTCCAAACTCGATTACGCCAATAGCCTCTACCACGGATCACCTTTAACAACCATGAAAAGACTACAACGGATTCAGAACTCAGCTGCCAGACTACTCTTGCATATCAAACCGCGAGACCACATCTCCCCTGCCTTGAAAGCCCTGCATTGGTTACCGGTTGCCAGAAGATCCACGTTCAAGCTGCTTTTTATCACCCACAAAGCAATACATGGAATGGGACCGCTCTTCATCAGGAATAAAGTCACCAAACACATTCAACAGAGGAACCTCCGCTCTAAAGGAGCATCTCGCCTCAAAATCCCAAGATACAAGAAAAAAACCATGGGTGGCACATTCTTCTCTGTTCAAGCAGCCAAACTATGGAACTCTTTACCCCCCAACATAAGATCCACCGACAACCACCTTATCTTCAGAAAACTACTCAAGAATTGGCTCTTCCCCACATAAGCACCATACACAAACAGAAATTTACAGCATATCCCTCTGTAAATAAGCATTTGTTTTCACTATAGACATGTACCTATCTTTGTGTATTGCTTTGTATAAACATGTAGAATAATTATGTTGTTGAGAGGGAAAAAAAAATAATAATAAATAAATAAATAAAAATCATCCTTGGTCTACATGTACTTACTTCCATTGTGCATCTATGTACCTTCCATGTACTTGGATCTGTGTCTCTGTTACTTTTCTCCTGAAAAAGCATATCCAATGCACTACCCTATTTCTCATCCTGTGCCTCTATCAATATCTTTAATCTACATATACTTACCTCCTTTATGTATCTATATACTTTCAATGTACTTATGGATCTATATATTTATCACTTTCTTCTAATTTAGCATTTCCAAGGCACTACCCTATTTCTCAGCCTATATTTCTCTCAATATATCTTCTAGCCCAACCGTCTGACTCATCTCAAACTTCTTTCTACTACTCTTTCCAATGCACTACCCTATCTCTCATCCTATACATTTATCAATATATCCTCTACATCCACACTCTCATTTATCCCAAACCCCATACCACTACTATGATCCCCAAAATAACCCTTTCTAGACTCTCTCCTACTCTACCCCTCCTTGCATCATCTGACACCTCTTTACTATACCGATCCCCTAAAACAAACCTTTCTAAAGTCTTCCCTCTGACTCCTCCCCTCCAAAACTCCCTTTTACTCATCCAAAAGCCTCCTCCTACTGCTAAGACCTAAAAAAAAATTTTTTTAAAAATCATTCACTCTTTTATCCCTCCACTATCCTTTTCAATCAAAATTAACAGACTAACATGTTCAATTCTCAAATTCCATATTCAACTATACTAATTCACCACTAATCCTTTATGGGTACCAGAGTAGCGTGCTACTCGCCAATAACGCATCTCAACACCCCATCAGGGTTACAAGCGCTATATAAATGCAAACCTTTTCCCTTTTCTACCCTCCCCAACCCTTCTCAATCCAAATAACTGACTAACATATCCACCAATAAAATTACTTTCATGTTTCACCATACTAATTCAACACTAATACTTATGGGTTCCAGAGTAGCGTGCTACTTGCGCTTCAAAACCCCATCAGGGGTAGCAAGCGCTATATAAATACAAACCTCTTTCCCTCTTCTATCCCGCCACCTACCCTTCTCTACCCAAATAACTGAATAACATATCCACTACTCAAATTACTTCATATTTTACTATACTAATTTTCAACACTAATCCTAATGGGTTCCGGAGTGGCGAGCTACTCGCCAGAAAAGCGCTTCAACACCCGTCAGGGGTAACAAGTGCTATATGAATGCAAACCTTTATTCCCTTTTTATCCCTCCGCTATCCTTCTCACTCCAAATAACTGACTAATATCCACCACTGAAATTACTTTCATATTTCACCATATTAATTCACCACTAATCCTTTATGGGCTTCCGGAGTAGGGTGCTTCAACACCCCATCAGGGGTAACAAGCGCTATATAAATACAAACCTTTTTTCCTCCTCTTGTTGTATTCTTCTTAGGGTGTCCATAAATGGGCTTTCTAGAATCATGTCCTTATATAGGCACAATTCGCCCTGCCCTTATATAGGCATAAAATCCCAGTCCTTATTTAGGCATAAACCGTGCACTCCAAATACAGGCATGGTCTCCGACATCCGTCCACCCTAACGTCACAACAAGTTCATGAAAAAACAGACCCTTAGGCAGCGGGACATTCCCTAGCCCAGGACTATTGATTTCTTCAATGACTCATATATTATGCATGAACCATTATTCCTTAGGGGTTCATTCCTGACGTCTTCCGCTGTCCGACTCACGTCAATGCTAACATTTTCAGGTATAAATATACCTTCCCAAACCCCTGTAAATCAGAGGAGACCTCGACTTCAGAGGAGCCCGTTTCCCGACCTGACGCACTGAGAAGACGCTGTCATTCCTGCATGCAGAGAGTCCAGCTTCCAGTGATCTAACTTCCCTTGCGGGGTGTTGGAGTTCGAGTCTGGCAAGAGATTCCTACCTCTCCCATTCTTCAGGTATGGAGCTGACAAGAACCTAGAGAGACTCTTGCTAGGCATACTAGGCTTAACATACTCTTAGTATACTATAGTAAGGAATACTTCACCTACTTCATACTTCTCCCTAAACCTAGGACAGGTTAGGTACATTGGGGTAGAACTAGGTTAGAAACGCATCGTATGAGTACTCGCATTTTTAGGCTGTGTCATTTTATGTAAATGCATATATGCTAAAAAGATAATGCTAACGCAGTATTATTTATTTCTACTGCTCACTCTGTACATTATTTATCTCGCATACTGTCTTTTGATCGTAACAGCACATTTGACTTACACCAGAAACAAGACTGTTCAATAAATCTTTTATTGAAACGCCCGTCTGCTCTCTCTGTGTAACTTTGAGGAAAACTAAGCATGCACGACTGAGCTGAGTGAAATAGTTATCTATTGTTTCTACGACTCTGGGACATGTTCTGATTCTAAAGAGAAACAAAGTGGTCATGTTTTGCGGCTGCCAGAAACTACTCCCTTCTTGTTGTCAAGGAGTTTCTAGTGGCCTCTGAGCTAGCTGGCACAAGTAATTAAGTTTAATATACTCGATAGGGACATACCGACCTTAGTCCTATGTCAAACCTATAGGATATATTATTCCAATGCGCAGAGCCTATTAGGGAAATAGGAGCTACACTACATGGCGCCCAACGGTTTGGTAAGGCAGTAATTCAACGTTAGATACTGAGTAACTCAGCCGTGCTTCTTCTTTTTCTCTCAGAGACCCCTACCCATATACTCCAAAAGACGTCTGGAGTGGGCAGGGTTAAATATCCGCCACGGCTACATAGGGCAGTACCCTATATATTAGCTGTTTGGTTTGCTCAACATTGAAGGATACAGTGTCCCAAAATATTGTGCACCTTATCTTTGTTTCCTTGAAACTTGTTCTACATTTTTCAAAAAAACAAAATGAATGAAGACGCCGGAAACGGTGTAGCTGCGGCTGATCCAGCCCAAGCAGCATTTTTTAACAATACCGGTTTAAATGAAACCGAGGTGGGTGTCATTGACATCGCTCCAAACTTAAGGAGAGCCATTACTCTAAAACTTATAAAACATGGCCTACCACCGAGAGGAGGTAGAGCAGTTTTCGTGATAGAGGCACACGAATCCTTTCAGACAGAGGTATTCTATTCATGGGTAATATTTCCTGAATCCAATCCAGTAACTAAAATGTTTCACTTCTACAAAGAAGATGAACCACCAGAGGAATACATTCCTTTCGAGGATATAGAGATTCCATTAACATACCAAGAGCACCAGCTCTGGTTTAAAGGCGCCCTAAAACATCACAGAAACATTACCAGGCTCGGTCCACTAGGTAGACCAGGAGCAACATGGCCGATTCTAGCCGGCTACACACCTCATCCTGAAATGGATATAATGTCAGATGAGGAACTACTTACTCAACTCACAGAGTTAATAAAAATCTACAGACAATTGGTTCAATATGTCATGCAGACTTTCACAGTCCAACCACCATTAACAATTCCAAATCAAACCCCTCACCAGGGGAACACTCTAAAAATTACACCACAGACTCTATACGCAGTCATGGGTAAAATGCCCACAAAACGTGAGCAAATTCCATTCTGGATAGCTCAAAAAATTACTCAAATCGAAGCAGTATTTCCATGAGAAACACAGAATACTGACAATCAGTTTACCGATGGGGATCACACCACAACTGGAAGACTGCACCACTTGGGGCTCAGTCTTTGCTGCCATCTACACTAAAACACACGGCATTCCGTCAATTGCGGTAATACCTGATGTCCTGAAACAAATTCAAAATGAATACGGGGCAGAGCCTGCTTTACATTTAGGTATGAAATTACTGAAAAATTTCGACCAGGTCTCAACAATAATATTATCTAATATTAAAGGGGAGGCAGCAGCAGTGGCGATCCGACAAAAATTAAGGGAATTTGATGTTACAGAACATCAAACAGAGCTACCTAGAATAATAGAACAATCTTATGCAGAATTAGGCAGAGATAGTTTGGGTGGGAGACCAGTTAAACCGAAACTATCTGAAAGTCCTGAGAAGGACTCAATTAAACAAACTCCTACATCTTCTAAAAAGAAGTGGGAGACTAATAAACAAAATTCAAACGAGAAACGTTCTCAATCCCGAGGTAGGTCTCCTCAAAAGGAGCCCTCTGAAAGGAGGTATAACCTCAGGAATAGGGATAATTTGAAAAAACCTGATAGGTATCAAGATACTGATACACGTTCCTCTCGTCCCTTTCAGGTCTCATCACAGACTTCGGAAAGAAGAGGACGAACAGAACATAGAGAAGAACGCGTGAAATCGAAAGACGACAAACACGCTCCTAAAACTAAAACAAAACCTCAATTCTCCAAAAGAAAGTAGCAGGTCTGAAGATCAGACATGCCGAGAATACTGAGAACACAACTCAAGAACGGAGAATGGGCTCAGACAATGCTGGACAGTGCAGCAGAAGTCACAATAGCTCGCCAGAACCTGAAGGAACTTCTGGAGATAGTGGACTTGAATGAGTACATTACAGTAGAGACTGTAGACACCAGGGTTAGTACTCCACAAAAGTTATATGACATAACACTCCGGATGGAGGGAGACAAACCTAGACAGGTGAAAGCACTTTTTTGGGAAAGACTATCAAGGGGCTATGACATACTTCTAGCAGAAAAGGACTGGCCACCACAATTTGTCAGGGAGTGCCCACATGGCGAAGACATTATTATGCCTGCCTTCTCCAACCATATACCAATGCATCTAAGATATACATATGCCATGAAATGGGCAGTAGCCCAGGCCCCAGCATTATATAAAAATCATGTAGGATGGGATGAGGACTCGCCTCACCATAAAATACATCTGAAACATGAACCAACTGCACAAAGGCAGTATCCTATAAAGCAAGAAGCTAAAAAACAGGTCAGGGAGATCTTAGATCAACTTGAATACCAAGGGTGATTGAAACATGCACCTCCTCAATGAACAATCCTTTGTTTCCTGTCTCCAAACCAGACAATACATATCGTCTAGTTTTGGACTACAGACACCTAAACACTTGTTCTAAAACTTTTGCAGTGCAAAATGCACATAGCACAGCATTAATGAATAACATTGTGCGTAAAAATATAAAACAACATTAGACATCTCAAATGGTTTCTTTTGTCAAAATATAGCACCTGAAAGCAGGTACTTAACAGCATTCTCCATAATGGGGACCCAGCGTCACTTTTGTCGACTCCCACAAGGGTTCAAGAACAGCCCAGGTTTATTCTCAACGAGGGTAACGGAGTTACTACAAATTTATGACAACGAGGCATTGTCCTATGTCGATGACATCTATCTGAAAGACGATGACCTGGAAAAACACTTAAACAGGGTGAGCACCATTATATTGGGATTCGCCTCTGAGGGCTAGAAGTTCAACTTTAAAAAGTCCCGAATTGCCCATCTCAATGTCCTATTTCTAGGATATGAGCTTTCAAGTGAAGGCAAGAGCTTGGCAACTAACTTTCTAGAGAAGTGGGCGCTGCTCCAACCTCCAAAAACCCTAAAAAACTTACAATCCATCCTGGGTTTCCTAAATTTTGGAAGAACATACATTCTAAATTACGCAGAAAGGGTTAAACCTCTCTACGCATTAATCAAACCTGATTTTTCAATCAAAAACTGGACAAACGAACACACAGAAATCCTGCGTTCACTACAGACTAACATGTTAGCAACAAATCACTTACAAACACGCGTAAGTCAAAGAAATTTGGTGATTCGAATAATTTCGGGTCAATGTGGATTCACCTACTTAACCTTCAATGAGGGTGAGAAGATACCAATCGCATACAAATCCCATTTGTACACACAAGCGGAAATGCGCTTCAGTTCAACTGAAAAAATTCTGACAGCAGTTCAAACCGCTGTAGCAAAAGAAAGAGCCTTAGCCCAAGGGAAACGCATTATTGTCGTAACCCCAGTACCGGCTTTAGAAGCGGTCACAAAAGCGAGCATTCCTAATGCCAAAGCATTACATCCAAGATGGATACAATGGGTCAATTCTCTTGCTGCAACAGATGTTGAATATGTTTTTGATCCAGATTTAAAAACACAAGCATTCCTGCAATATGAACAAGAATGTCCTCTGCCTACTGAAATTCTGCCTCTCGATCAGTACGAATTCATAATTTACACTGACGGATCCGCACAGCCCGCAACAGGGAGTAAGCAAGCTTACAGTGCAGCGTGTGCTATCGTTAAAGGTCGCATGCGAAATGGCATCTTCAGACCTATGGTCACAAATCTCAGTCATTAGGAGATTGTACAGCTCAGCGAGCTGAACTACAGGCATTCAAACTGGCACTTGAGAGTACGGATCGAGAATTCCCCACACTGATAGTGTGCGATTCCTTTTACTGTGTTCAGTCGTATAATGACTACATACGAAACTGGCTTGAAAATGGTTTCAAAGATGCTAAAGGTGGCACAATAAAGCATAAAATGCTTTGGGAAAAAGTAGTTCAGTTGAAAAACGAACTACCAAAGGCTCACGTGATTCACACACTGAGTCATCAACGTGATGGCGTTCACGTTGCAGGGAATTCATTGGCTGACGAAGCCGCAAAGGGGGCTGTTCAGACAGCTTCCGTAGCTGCGATCACTCGTTCAAAAACAAAAATAGACGGTGAGATTATGTTGGCTGTCAATGCTTCAAGCAAAGGCAGCAGTGCAGCGTTACCAAAAAAGTTTCCACTCAAGTACTCTTATGTAATTGATGCGAACAACGTTCCTTTTGCTTGAATCCCTGGAGTGGGGGATAGGGTAATTCCAAACAAGGAACGCAGATTAGGACTAATCCTAGCAGCACACGAAGGGATAGCTTCTGCCCATGCAGGTGTTTCTGCGACAGTATCTTTACTCAAGCAAAGATATTGGTGGCCTGGCATTCGGAAACAGACTAAAAACTATGTTTTAGAATGTGATATTTGCCAACAGATGAAAGTCTTAACAGTGAAACGTCCTGCGCAGACACCCCTGTTAATTTCAGATAAACCATTAGCTTGTGTTTACCTGGACCACTGCGGTCCCTTGCAGAGGGACAGTAATTATAAATACATCATGGTTGCAGTGGATTCATGCTCTAGGTTCCTATGGTTATGGCCTCAGCGCTCGGCTGACGCTCGAACTGTTATAAAAGATTTGCGAGTCTTTATCGGCACATACGCAATAGGCACGCTACATTCTGACCAGGGTCCTGCGTTTAGCTCTAGGGCTTACAAAGAAACCATGGCCAGTCTGGGCGTTGCATTGCGGTACTCCTCTCCATTCCATCCTGAGGGAAATTCGGTTGTGGAAAGGAAAAACCGGGACATAAAGCAGTCTATAACAGCTAGGGTATTAGGTTCGGGTGATGGGTGGGTCAAACACCTCAATGGCGTACAGCGCGCAATGAACAATCTGCCAAGAAGTTCTCTGGGGGGGGTCACTCCATATGAGGTCCTATTTGGGACAAGAATGTGGGTACCAGACCTTGAACACGTAGGCACAGTGGTGGAAAGTAAACCATTTGATATCAAAGATCGTTTGGCTGTTTTACAGGAACTAAATCAACTAAGAACGAAACAAAGCAACATATTCCTACAGCCAACCACCACTGGGGAAACATCGGTGGTCCCAGCAAGGCCTGTCTGGATTCCAAAAGTTGGGGATCTAGTCAGAGAAAAAATAGCGGACAAGAAGGAATTTGGACCTTCTTACAGACAACCAGTACCTGTTCTAGCAGTTCAAGGAACGAGAACAGTACTTCTGCCGCCCCTTGCTGGAAGAAAGGAGAAAAGATTTGTGTCCATCGACCTCATCAAACCACAGTATGTGGCCAATACTGAACAGTAGGCCTCGTGGACTCCGACCTAGTAGCAGACGCACTCCTCTCGCTACTATCCAAGAGGTTCAGACTGAAAGACTGATAACTATCGAGAATTCAGCTGTAACAGATGGAGGACTAAGCAACCAAGCTATGGAACTCATCCCTCTTGACAACCAAGTAACAGTTAGTCCAAATACACCTGTCTACACCAACGTGGCACGTGATGAACTGGTTCCTGTGATTTCTACAAATCCTGATGCAATTCCAACAATTGACAGAACTGCTTCTGGCTATTTCATTGACTTTGACACGTTCTCAGAAGATCCAAGTGAACCTGAAACGACGCCAGCATCATTCCGACTCAAGCAGCAAGTACAAGACTTTATTCACTTTCTGAAAAAGACTTATCTGGTTTCTCCATGGATTGAACTCTGGATTACATCTGGACTATTTGTTTTCCTGCTCTGGCTAGCTTTGGTAACAACTGTAAGCGTGCTTATAAGTGGCAGATACATCCATGTGAACACTGAAGGAAAAGACGTGAACGTACTTTTGAAACCTCATAAATCTTCCCATCGTGAAGCAAGAGACTTGTCATCAGTGAACATCACAGCCGTTCCTATACATGATGGTATAGTGTGGGACAAAACGGATTATGATATCCTCGGCCCGAATGAACAATTGAACATTCCACATTTGTTTAAAATTTCACTAAGTGATTTAATTACGTTCAATACCTATTCAGATGATAGGGACTTTGAGACTGTGAATGACATAATGTTTGATCTAGAAAAATCTGCTGCATTTTCTAAAAATGAATATTTAGAGGGTTCATCAGACTATGAACAAATGTATTGTTATAACCACTATGGTCATCATTATTTGCATAAAACTGCATATCCAAGAAATGTGTTTATGTTTAACCAATGGGAACATTGTCCTACACCACCAAAAGGTAGTTCAAAAACTTTTGCTAGTAAGTTTCCATATTTTTCAGGTTACAATATATATGACCCAGAAACGTTTTACTATAAAAGTGTAAACAAAACAGGTCTGAAAATTATGTTAACAAATACGAAACAGATTTACGCTGCATTATTTAATGCCCAACTGTCTAGACAGGGTTTCGACTTTTGAAAAGACACAATAGACACAAAAACTGTCTGGGGTACTAAAGATTGGCAAGTGCAGGGGATAGAAGCTTTATTTCGAGCCTGTATCATCCCTGAACAAATACTGTTTTTGAATGGCACCGTCCAACAAACATCTTGTCTTGGATTAGCCAAGATAAAAGAAATGAATACACCTTCTGTGCCAACACCTGCCAGTGATAATGATACAAAGGCAGTGGTGACAGTTGACAATATACTACAACTCAACAGATCTAATCCTGATTGGAAAAATGGTTGATCTGGCCCACAGACACAAACAACTGTCAGGAAAGATTCCTGAATAAAACTCAGGGCTTTACTATTCATAGGCCAGACCCAAGATATGTCCAAAGACAACATCCGGGGGTAGTAACAACATACAGTGTAGGAAAATTATGCCTCGATTGGCTGCATAAGTCTACACTACAGCATGTGAAACAACACTTATCCTTACTTAAAGACGACGCAGACCTTAGGGAATTCTTGCTTGGACCAATAAAACCGCGTCAAAAACGTTTCATATATGCCGGCATTTATGCTGCCTATAATGAAGCATGGAAAGTGTCACAGATGGAGGCTGCAGAACGAATACGTGAACTTGATCGTATTAATTTAGAGAAAACACTCTCTGTGGTCGACAATGGGTTAACAACTTTGTCCTCCAGAATATATTCATTGGATGGCATTGTATCCTCTGCTATTGACATTGTAGAACAAAATTTGGCGATGTTACAGCAAGGCCAGTCTCAATTACGTTCTATAGTGTTATTAAGCTGGACGCTGCAATCTTTGCGAGCGGGCTATGTGCCTTGGCGTTTCATCAACACGTCGTCTCTGCAGAATACAATCTGACTGATAAACAGATCGAACTGGCACAAAGAAGAGCAAAGTATACAGTGCTGAGCATTGAAAAACTGGAAAAATTACCATTCACAGTGGCAGAAAAACCAGCTACAGAATGGGTTATTCATGGCAAAATAACATTACCTGTGAGTACTTTTCAGTTTCAGTATTGCCTCAGACAAATGCAAGCAGGCAAATATGAAAGGTTGGGTAAGGAATACATTAAGACATCTTGGGATTTACCGTATACACATAGATGTTGGAGTGGGGATCGTGAAGTGTTTTTGAGCGGTACTAACTGTAAACATGCACTGAGCGGTTCACTTATATGTCAGGACATTTCTTTACACAGGGCTTGCAATGGTTCTGTGGCAAATTTGTCTTGCCATCAGCAGGGTACACCAGCTGCTGTGATTAATCCAACGTTTGGACAACTTTCTAATGGGAGTTACCTCATGTTGAATGATCAGAGTTGCTGCGGCATGTTGCCAGGCATCCCATATCTAGTAACGGTCAACTCCAGGGTCACTTGCTGTATGCAAGTATTGTTTCCCCAATAGACACAGTCAGGGAGTCGCCTCTATGGCCTTCGCTGAACGTCTCTTTTATAAGATTTGATACTTTGAGCAGAATGAAAGCCATGCTTTTACAGCAAACAGTGCCTTTGACCTCGGCCAAAGAAACCTATGATCTACAAGTAGCAAGGACTTCGGCTGAGATACAGACTTTAATACGTACAAACTGCCCTATACATTTCGTAGAAATGATATCACGTATCTTTAACATGTCTGATACAACAGGAATTGTACATGTATTTAAGAGCATCTGCTCCGGTCTGTTAGCACCTTTACATGCAATACTCGGAATCATCCCGAACTTTGCACATTCGGTGTTTGGTGGCATTCCATTAATTCTAGCACTTGTTGCCGGAATTCTATTTCTCTTCCTGCTATTGCGCTATGGCCAGCCTATTCGCAGACATCACTCCGAGCGAAATGGAGAAAGCTCTCCTTGAAAGAAAGTGCCGTGAGCGAATAGTATAGCTATTGGGTATGACTCGTCTACGGGACCTTAATACAACTTGGTTCCTGTCATTCCGACCAATCTGGCAAGATTGCATCTTACCTGTTCTACGATGCCTGCTATGCGGTGAAGAATGCGTGTTGGACACCTGTCTAACATTTCCATCAGCTACGCCAACGGACGTCGATACTTTGCTGGTCCCGATAACGGCCCATGCTCTGTGTTGTCCCCAGAGGCTACCAATCCTGATGTCAGCATTCATTGAGATCTCACAGACGCTTCCGGCTGCTGCTGAGGTACGAGAAAGATCTACAGGCACACAGGTAACACCGGACGCAAACTTTGCTACGGCACCCTATGCTGGAAGCGAAGCTTCACATCTCTGTGCAATTAATTTGCTACACGAGGTGTTCCAACTAACACCAACTACAGTGGATGATGTTTTGTCTATAGAAATAGATGATCTCATGTTTACACCAGACCCGCAAACTGACTCTGATTCAGCATACAGTGTTCCAGAGATGCAGTAACAATTTGGCCTTCATTTTTCAAAACTTGGAACTCTACCAAATTGAACTTTTGTCCCATTTTTCCGAACGAAAATGGCACTTCAATCTGCTTAAAGTAGAACTAGCCTTATAATACGGACTTTGCGGTACTTCCACGGACACTTAGTCATCTTGTGTGTCTAGAACAGTTCATTAATTTTCATGACATGAATTGATTCTGATATTTGTACAACTTATCGATCATTTTGTCATATGTAAATATTGCTTTTATATATATTTTTTCCAATTGCATTTATTTCGAACTTTATGCTGGAAATGAAAAGCACTGCTTAATATGTACAGAAACTTTTGCATTTTTAAATATGTTTTTTAATGCTTTTAGGAAATATTTTTAATATGCAGTACTCCATTTTAATGTTTAGCATTTTATATGTTTAGCATTTTAGTATTATCGTACACATGAAAGAGGAGTGGGTGTTGTATTCTTCTTAGGGTGTCCATAAACGGGCTTTCTAGAATCATGTCCTTATATAGGCACAATTCGCCCTGCCCTTATATAGGCATAAAATCCCAGTCCTTATTTAGGCATAAACCGTGCACTCCAAATACAGGCATGGTCTCCGACATCCGTCCACCCTAACGTCACAACTGAGTTCATGAAAAAACAGACCCTTAGGCAGCGGGACTTTCCCTAGCCCAGGACTATTGATTTCTTCAAGGATTCATATATTATGCATGAACCATTATTCCTTAGGGGTTCATTCCTGACGTCTTCTGCTGTCCGACTCACGTCAATGCTAACATTTTCAGGTATAAATATACCTTCCCAAACCCCTGTAAATCAGAGGAGACCTCGACTTCAGAGGAGCCCGTTTCCCGGCCTGACGCACTGAGAAGACGCTGTCATTCCTGCACGCAGAGAGTCCAGCTTCCAGTGATCTAACTTCCCTTGCGGGGTGTTGGAGTTCGAGTCTGGCAAGAGATTCCTACCTCTCCCATTCTTCAGGTATGGAGCTGACAAGAACCTAGAGAGACTCTTGGCATACTAGGCATACTAGGCTTAACATACTCTTAGTATACTATAGTAAGGAATACTTCACCTACTTCATACTTCTCCCTACACCTAGGACAGGTTAGGTACATTGGGGTAGAACTAGGTTAGAAACGCATCGTATGAGTACTCGCATTTTTAGGCTGTGTCATTTTATGTAAATGCATATATGCTAAAAAGATAATGCTAACGCAGTATTATTTATTTCTACTGCTCACTCTGTACATTATTTATCTCGCATACTGTCTTGTGATCGTAACAGCACATTTGACTTACACCAGAAACAAGACTGTTCAATAAATCTTTTATTGAAACGCCCGTCTGTTCTCTCTGTGTAACTTTGAGGAAAACTAAGCATGCACGACTGAGCTGAGTGAAATAGTTATCTATTGTTTCTACGACTCTGGGACACGTTCTGATTCTAAAGAGAAACAAAGTGGTCATGTTTTGCGGCTGCCAGAAACTACTCCCTTCTTGTTGTCAAGGAGTTTCTAGTGGCCTCTGAGCTAGCTGGCACAAGTAATTAAGTTTAATATACTCGATAGGGACATACTGACCTTAGTCCTATGTCAAACCTATAGGATATATTATTCCAATGCGCAGAGCCTATTAGGGAAATAGGAGCTACACTACACTCTATCCTTCTGCTATCATTCCAAATCCAAATAACTGACTAACCTATCCACCACTTAAAATGTACTTGCATGTTTCACTATACTAATTCAACACTAATCCTCTATGGGTCCCGGAGTAGCGTGCTACTCGCCGAAAAAGCGCTTCAACGCCTCGTCAGGGGTTGTAAGCGCTATATAAATGCAATTACAATACAATACAATAATACCTCTAAAAAAAAATTGTTGTCCAGAGATTTTCATTTTTGATTTGTGTTTTTGGATCATTAGAGAAGTAATTTAGCTTGGGTAGACAATGCTGATCCGGGCCAAATTTTTCTGGACAGCATTTTTATAAATGGCGGATGCGTTGAAGTGCTGATGTAATATTTCAGGAACCACAAGACCTATATTCTTCATTTTGGGGTCAAAACATAGGGCTTAGGGGTCAAGAAGTCTTATAGAGACAGAAAATAACTCCTCATAGTAACCCTTCCACCATTTTCCAAAATGGCAGTTATGATAGAGGAAGAAGAGACATATATAGAAATGAAACAAATAATGGTTTTTAATCCTTTTATGTATACACCAAACAATGTTTATGATCTGAATATAAAAAAAATTATGTTTATCACTCCTGTTTTTGGCACATTTTCATAGTTCACTTTATTTATTTGTTTCAGCCATCGCTCTTGGTACATTTGCAGAATGTTGAACATTTGAGAAGGGCATATCGACAGGGACATCTTTTTATAGCACAGGTTTTGCAAGTACATGTAGGTGTAAGTTCTGTGCGTAGAGGCTTTAGAAATTTCATAGGTTTTAGCACCCCAGCAATATCTTCCCAACCAAATTCACACAGATCTTTCTCTACATATGCATGATCCAAAAATGTACACATCTTCTGATCAAGTAGAATGCTCTTTTAATGTGTCCATGCATATAATATGCCATCGCTGGAAGGTCACTTAGTGGGACTGATTTTTTTAACTCACTGTACTGAAGATCGTCAAATGTGTGACAGTCAGAACTCGTTTTCCACACACACAAAATTTATTTTTCTATGTCTTTAAAGTCACATTCTTCTGTCTCAGCAAATCCTTTTAGAAACTTCACAGGTTCAGTAGTTAAAGCTCCTAGCTTTGTTCCAATTTTGCTCATAGTATCATCACCCGTAAGAATATGTGCCTTAATA